>OZ007570.1:14553450-14650950 GCA_963931925.1 Onchidella celtica | reverse complement strand
TTTTGTTTGCAATGGCATCAGCATCGAGCTTCGGTTCCCTCACTTTGACAGTCCTGAAGGCAGAATGCAGAAGAAGGAAGACAAGCCAAACTGGGAAAAAAAGTAAAGCTGATTGAACGGTGAGTGCATCAATTTGATATAACGTTGAAATTTAAAGCCTTCAATGGATGAAATGAAATCTTGTAAGTCGGGACCACTACTGGGCTGTCAAAACACTCTTGAATGGTGTTGAATCGGCATGTGCGTCTAGAACCCCCTATCTAGATCTAAATATAAATCCACGTCAGATGTTTTAGAGTATGAATTTAGAATACCAAGTTACTGAAACCGAACAGTATTAAAGTCTGAACACAAATTACACTAATGAAACTAGAGATCTAGGATGGAAGCTTCTGATGAATGAAACTATTTTTACTATCGAAGTGTTTATCCGCCAATACTGTAGGCTAAACTTTCCCCTAGGAATTTTTTTATTGACCAACATAAATTCTGTATTTGCTAGCGATTTCCCCTGATTCGAACTTTTCACCGTCTTCCTCTCCTGTTCCGTTCATCCCGATCAACGTTCGTATTGCGCACGATAATGTTGGCGGATAATGGCAGCCCTTTACTATAGGAGCTAGGTCAATCTGTTATCAAGATCTAGAAATCTAGATCTTAGATTTGTCAAGTCATAGTGTAATTTTCAAGAAGAACAAAATTGTGTGAAGGCTGAGTTTATTAAAGACTAGCATTTTTCAGTATGTAATTTTGATCAATATGATGATGTGCCAAAAGGTGGTTTAGGCCTGTAGGGTGTTGTGTCAGGATGATGAAGAAATGAACTTAGATTATTACAGTGAAGTGTAGTTACCTTATAGTTATAAAATACATGCCTTATGAATGGTTCTGTTTTAACTTGTATTGGGAGGAGAGTTTGAAAATGGTAGATAGGATGCGCCTATGAAGTGGTAAGAAACTCCTCAGGTGGAGTGAGACAGGTAATGAACTTCATGGGAAGAATGAGTTCTTTCATAGATGTTTTTGGCCTTTAAGTTTAACTTCCTGACAGTTTCTTTCCAGAACCCCGGCCAGACTGAGCTCATGGCTCTTCGCGTTCGTCACCCACCTGTTCTAATTTTATCAAGTGGACAACAAGAGGGAGCTAAAAATAAATCAATATTACAAATTGGATAGCCATTCTTCAGGCATCATGTTTTTAAAAACTATATTCTGCGCAATCGTCTGAAAATTTTTATTCGGATTAAATAAAATTTAAAAATCCAATGTCCTCATGTCCATTTTTGATTTCACATTATTTGGCACATGTCATTCATTATTCTTTGAAATTTACTAACTTTGTGTCCTTTCTTTTTTTGTCTTCAGACTTAAATTCTTTGACAGGCACTCGAGCATTGCAGCCAGTCAGCAGGAGGCTAAAGACTATGCCATGGCTTTGCCTGACAGGTCAACTTTCAAAGATATCCACACTAGCGTGAATGTGCCACCCGTCAGAGAGGAATCTCTACAAGTTTATTTGTCAGCTATGAGCAGACAATTGAAAGACTTTGATAGGGAACCTTACTTGGAAAGACATTTAAAGTTCATTAGACTTTCTACAGGTTTGTCACCAATGGCTCATGTGCATGCACAAGTGAGTGCAGGCCCAAAAAGTAAGGTGGCTCACTATGTTGCTATATCTGTGGGGCCAGCTGGAGAGGTCGAGGAGTGCCAGTGTGAGTGCAGTATTGGAATGGACCCCAATGCTGCCTGCAAGCATGTGATTGTGGCACTTCTTGGCCTCATAGATCACACACAAAAACGCCCAATCAGGACTTTTGAGAGCTGCACGCAGAGGTTACAGCAGTTCCACAAGACTAGGCCTCATCATGGCTCTCCCACAAAAGCAAGAGACTTGGACCTGGAGATCAAAGGATACAGAAGTGACCCCCGCCCAGTGGAGGGCAGGAATAGTCCGTCATATCCTGCTCTATTCAGGACCATTGTCATGGGAGCAGAGGCAGCAAGTAGGATGCCAATATTTCAGATGATCTTACTTGCCAGCATCAGGGGTGTGGTGAAGGACCACAGTAATGCATGCATAAACATGGAGGAGTCTTCCTCCTCAGAGATGGTTTGATGAACCTGCCCCAGACTACAAGAACGGTTAGTGTGATTAAAACTTCATTATTTTTTGTCAAGTTAGTAAGCAGGAGGTGAATGATGTGGAATGAATGTGAGACGAATCTGTGGAATAACTATGTCTTTCTTATCTTTATTTTATGGCATGAGTAGTATTTCAGAGACTTTTTGTCAGATTCAGTGTAAAATCTTTATCCATTTTATCCATCAAGAATGCTTTGTGAGGAAAGTAATGGGCAACATTAAATTATATGCCTGTGAAACAATGGACAAAGCACACAAACTTATTCAGCACTTCACAAGTAGGAACAAGGGGCATTTTGCATGGCCTACTGAAATGATGGATTTCCTCAATTGAATTTATTTTCATTGAGTGACTTAATGTGTGTTTATACATATAGAAATATATTATATGACGTCTCATGCCTGGCACAAGAGTAGGTCAGAGTTTACAGATTTAGAATGCAAACATTGTTGTTTTTGTTTCATGTACTTAAGTAGCAGCTCAAGCTCTGTAAAGTTTCTGTCGGGGGTTGCGTAGCTGAGCATCTTAAATTGATTATTCTAATTAATGAGTACAGCTTCTAGTCCAACAGAAAAGGAAAGTGTCAAACCTAGTTTGGGATTAAGAAATCTTAATTAAAGTTGTTACTTTGAGCATTTGCTGTTTATGTAATACCATCATAAGTGTAATTTTTTGTTACTTTCTTTGCAAGTTGCTCGTTCCCTCCTCTCGCCTACAAGCCTGAGTCACCTGCCAGCCATTGCCCATGGTCGAAAATATGAACATGTAGCCCTTAAAAAGTTAACAGAGCTGACTGGACTCGCCACAACCAAATCTGGTCTACAAGTTCATCCAGAATATGCATATTTTGCGGCCTCACCAGATGGCATAGTTGAAGATGGAATTTTGTCAGTTGTAGAATGTTAAATGTCCCTTTTCAGCAAAGAATTCTAATATTTCTTCTTCTACTGTGCCATACTTAAGATGTGTTGATGGAAATACAATTCTTGATAGGTGTCATAATCATTTCTATCAAATCCAAGGACAAATGGCATGCATTGGGGCACAAAAAGGATATTAGTTGTGTTTTCTCTCGTGCACTGCAAAGTTATTCAGGTCACCAGGGATGATGACTTCATTAACAGAATGGTTTTGTCACTCCAAGAATTTTTGGAAAATTACTTTAAATCAGCATTGTTTGACAGGTTTCTTTATTGTGACAATTAAATCATCTGTACTTTAGCAACTTTTATGATATATCATAATTATAGTATTAACCAGTACAAGGTGCTGCGCATAATTTTACAGAGTTGCATTAGGTTAATTCCATTACATTGGTTAAATAAAATAAAACGACATTCGTGCATTTGTTTAAATATGGTTTCCTATACATGACAAACATACTTCGTCAGTGAAAGCTACATTTGAGAATTACAATATTAAGTGTTATGATGCATTTATCATATGTAGGTCAGTATTGTGTACATTAGATTTTTCCCTTATGCACTTACCAACTCAGACTTACAAGTCAATCTATTCAATACCAAAAACACTTGTAGTTTGTAGAATGTCACCTGCTTAATGACTTTCACTTTGTGAACCAGAATATAAATTTTGATATTGTATCTCACATGTAACAGTACAGAAAAAAAAAAGAAAAAAAAAGACAATTTTATATTTCAGTTTAAATTGAAATTCCAGTGACTTTGATAAACTTTCAGTATGTTTTTGTTTTTTATAAGACTGAACAGAAGATGAACACATGATTTCAGATTAGATCACATGCCTGATCCTGACAATGGATCATAGTATCCGTCGTGAAATTTTCATATTTCATACATTAAAATGGAAATTCTTTCAAAAAGAACACAATGAGATGCCAGAAATTTCACTCTGTCTAAGTAGTCTAAGCTTGTTTTTTCTATGAAAAAGAACAAAATTTCCAAAATTTACGCATGAACTGCAACTGATATTTACACCATTTTGAGGGGCAGCCTCTTCTGCTTTAGGCTGTACATCAGTACATACATGTAATTCTAAGCTGTGGACACACTTAACATGATAATCTGTATCATATATATATATCTTTGCATTTGTACTATGAATGAAACTTACATTTTCTATAATTTGTATGACAACATTCATTCACTGTGTCATCACAAGGGCAGTAACGATAGTTACAATCATTTAACAATTTTGGTGACATTCACTTCACTCAGTGATTTTTAACAAATTGTTACAAATGGTATACTTTTAGACTTATACTTTATCATCAAACAGCATTAAGACACTTAAAAAACAGCATACATTGCATTAAAATTAAAACAGAATTCAACGATATGGATTCGACCTATGCATATGCTGAAACAATATTATTCCTGAAGTTATTCAACATAAAACACACAAATAATTATAATCTCACTTGCTAAATGTGTTTCACTAGCAGTCAGTGTTGATTTTAAAATTTAGTATGATTTTGTATTTCCTGTTATTCTTTCAATATGTACACGTTTGCTTGAAACACGCCTATCTTCTGCAACTTCATCTGGTGTCATTCTGTTTTTTTTTTTTTTTTTTTTAAAGCTTGGCATATTAATTTTTACATCTTTTGACATAAACAAAAAAATCCTGTACATTAAAACCTTTATCTGCCATTATGGCATCACCTCAGCCCATTTTTGCAATCAGGTCAGATCTCTCAACTATCTGCCTGTCACTTGCTGAACCACCATAGGCTTCAGAAATAAATGACACCTGACCACCAGGTGTGGCACCAACTAACACTTTAACTGTGTTTTTGTGTTTGTAAGTGGAAAATGTTGTACGTTGTGCAGTTGGATCTGATGGTCTGTGAATAGGAATTTCTGTTCCATCTATATCAGTCTGGTGTTTGAATTTTTTAATTTAAAATCATGAGGGAGATAATGGTCAGTAACACACCTGGGAGTCCACAAATCAATCTCTTGCCACTGTCTGGCACAAAATGTCACCCACGTATAACAAATATTACGCACAGTGAATTCTGACAATGAAAACATATTAGATAATTCAAAACATGAGTAATGTAGTCGAAGGTAAACAAGCATTAACAGAAAAGCAGTTTCAGGATTAACAGAATCAATACTGTTTCCATTAATAACTGACTTGAACAAATTTACATTTGGACCCAAGGAATGAAACACAGTCCAAAATTTACTGTAACTTTCTAGTCCAGTATAAAAAAGACATTTTTTACAAGAATACTTTATACGCTCAATGCTGAGGTAGGGCTAAGAAAAAAAATGCTGTTTGAATAGAAGATTGTTCAGCTCATTATCAGAGACATCATTAGATATATTCAAAAGTTTGGGTTTTGGTAAAAAATTTTCTTGTCTAATTTCAACATCATCATCAGAATCATTGACCGCAACTGTCTCACATAGTATTATTAAGAAATGTAATATTTATATCATCTGTTGCTGCACTGGTCTCCACTGACTGTGTGATCAAAGGTACAGAAGAAGAACAGATATCACCAGTAATTTCTTGATGTTCAGCAACAGTGAAATCAGAGTCCGTATAGATAATATCATCATTTTTTTTCGCTCAAAATTTCATTCTCAGCTACCTCATCACACAATAGCCTACTTCTTCGTCTCTTGCGTGTTTTGGCCAGGTCAGCCTGGACTTGAAATATTGATGGCACAGCCGCATCTTTCAAACTTTTGTTCTTCCTCGGAGTTCCTGAAAAACAGACACAATACAAAAAATAAAGACACATTATATAACCAGAATTTTTGTGCACATCATATTGAATACCTTTCTTTTCTTTTGAAAAGACAGGATACTCAAGAATAAATAGAACAACTTTTATACATGGTTTTACAGGCCTAAATATCGCAGTAGATTTCATTTATGTTATACAGTTTTGATGACACTGGAGCATTCAACTTGCTCTTTGGATCTAGATATCTACTCCATTTCTATATACATATTATAAAATACGAGGGTTGCGGAAGAGTTCACGACTAGCTCTAGTTGTAAATCTAGATCTAGAAGATCTACATCATAATCAATGTTTGTGGGAAAGCCTGTCCAGAACCAGATTACAATACACGATGTAGGAGACAAAATGCACCTTCGATCTAGATCTAGCTAAACAGTTCATATTTTCATTGTTTCACACAGTGCTGTGCAGATTTATGTGTAGTTTACGGTTTCTAGGACTCATGAATCGTTTGTACTGCTAAATTATCCTTACCTCGCTTAGTCAAAGTGGCCTGGTTGACGAAGTCCTCTGCCTTGAAGTGTTTGTTGCAGAGAACGGAATTCGGGGTCCATTTCCAGCCCATTCTCTTCAGGTTCAGGAAAATTTATCCATTTCCTCTTGGCCGTTACGTTTGTAGGAAACCGGTGACTTCCTTCTGTATGGCCAAGAGCCACAACACAAAAGTTCATCACCATTGTGTTTGTTTATAACCTGCACAATGGCGGCTAAACCCCTCTAATGGGATCGTGCGTCAGGGGCAGATAATCCACAAAACGACTTCCCATTCGGCTAGCAGCTGCGGAGCTGAACATCAGCCCTACATCTAACCACCAGATTTTGCTGTGTGATCTCAATCTGTATCCGTACAAGATCCAGGTGGCCCAGAAGCTGGAATCTTAAGACTACGACTGAGGACAGGAGATGTGTGAGACCTGCCGCATCACTACAATAGAGACTCATCGATCCTGGGGCACATGTAGCCCAGGGGCAAAGCTCTTACACCATGCGACTTCCTTTTGCGGGGCTGCATTAACAAAAGCGTACGCCACGAAGCCTCGAGACTTCCCCACACTAGAAGGAAGGATAGGGAAGGGTGTGCTTCTGTTACTCCTGAAAAGTTGTCCAATGTGGGCCAAGAATGCCCAAAGTGGTGGCTCGCTTGTTTCGAAAAAGGCGGTGCCCACGTTGAAATGTACCACTGACTCTCAAGTAGACTTATGAAACCAAGTTTAATGCCACCAAAATTCTCTGGAACCAAACCCTTGTAATTGCCAGTTTCATAAAATTTTAAAAATAATAAGGGACGCATGAAACGCCCGGTATAGAGATACACGAATGCTGACGGTAGTATTTTTAGTGCAGCAAGAAAACTGAACTCGTGGATGAACAGTCACGCTGACGGACGGACGGGCACGATTGGGTGTGAATACTGGCATGCAGCACATAATGCTTTTGTGTGCCTGTGTATTTGTGTGTGTGTGTGAGCGTGTGCGTGTATGTGTTGTGTGTGTTAATTTTTCATATTTGACGGATAGATGAAACTTCCTCCTTTCAGATGAACAAACACGAATCTCTTGTCTAACAGGCAAGGTGCACACACGGATACGGATTTCACAAGGAAAAAAAACAACAAAAACACAAAAATCTAAGGCAGTTTACCATCTTTTCTTTTACCTCAGCTCTGGCATAATATAACGAAAATGATAATGTTTCAGTAAATTATGTTAAAATCAGCTCACGGTTGTAGCCAAACTGACGACAAATTTACTGATGACAGTTTGTGTACTTTCCATTTTTCTTTCAATTGCCGCACTGACGTTTTTTTAATCACGGATGCACAAATATCTCCTTCGTGTTTGATCTAAGGATCCTTGCAAACTGCAGTGAATAAAACTTTTGTCTTTCAAAAACATGAAAGACAAAATAAAAATTCTCCTTTCGTTGGGCAATAGGATTCTATTCAGTGTCTCAATATGGCCTTGTACTTTGCATTCAAGGCTAAATATCCTAAGATATTTGCAGAACTGCAGATGGTACTGAATACCTCTGAAATTTCCCACACAACAAAGATCAGATTTTCCCGCTCTCCTTCGATTACACCTGGAAAGGTATGGTAAACCGTAAGGGCAATGAACTTTGGTATGTTGCACATGATTAATAAAGACGCTAAAAATAAGACGACTTTGACCAACTGTACTTCCTTCTCAGACAAATGATGAATTTCGCTGTCTTCAGTGGTTTTACTTGCATTATATTGCGTCCTGCTTTGTACAATGTCTGGACAATTCGACCCAGGCGTATGGCCACTGGCCTCCTTGGTGAACAAACTTCTTCGAAGACTTGACGAGGCCTTGAGCTCAAAGGTTATTCACAAAGCGCAGATAGTGACGATAACTTGAGAGACGAGAGATAAAATAATACCGGCGATAATATCAGCCTTTTTTCTAGTCTGGCCGTGTCATCTGTGTATTTGGCCATTAGAACCTGTCTCTCAGCAGAGTTTGTGATATTGCCATTTGCCAATGGTGGCGTGACAGTCTCCCATCCCATTCGCTTGGGAACGTACATCGGAACGTGTATACCCACGTGAACTAAGTAGACGAGCAGAACCATCATGATTCATGGGAACTTTCTGAAGATCTGTTTTACTTTGAATGGCATAACTACACATAGACATCTTTCCATAGAAATGATAGCGGTTATCCAACATGATATTGGGTCGCAATGTGTTTTACCCAGCCGATGACAAAGAAACCCAAAGACGCTGGATCTACTGGACCTTGAGAATACAGCATGTCCACTGCAAAACAAACGGACATGGCCAGTTGTAGACTGGTCATTAGAAAAATCTGTCAAGGACAGAGGAAATAATGCCAATTTTTATACTGACCTTCAGGCCGAGTTTAGCAAAGACAAACAAGTTCAGCAAGTTAGTCACAACACCAATGGTTGCTATAATTCCATGCAACAACACCTTGAGATACACTTTGATATATAGACCATTTTGTCACCCGCTATGAGCGGTGATGTGTCCGTTTCTGTCATATTCATGGTCGGACTATAAGTGAGCGACTTGCTGCTATCAAACCTGGTTGTATTTTCCATAAAAATTGAGAATCTATTCGCTTCCAACAAGTTTATTTATTAAATCACACACACACACACAAATTTCATTGAACCCAAAATATTGCAACGATAACTTTTCAGACAGTTCTTGAACTTAAGTTCCATATAATATTGACACTAGTTCAACAAATGATGTGATTCGAAACAAAGCAAAACAGGAGATTCCAAAAGAAAAAAAAAACAATAAACAAAACAATAAATCAGTCTCCAGTTCCTTGATGAATACAAACATTTCGCACATCAGTTGTCCCGGGTTCTCCAGTCATCATCGATGTAATGACAGGATGTAGGATCGAGTATCTAGTCTTCTCGGATACTACTACTACTATTTCCTGTTGCACCCACTGGTGCTTAGGGCAGCAACAAAGGATCTCCAGCCCTGTCTGTCCTGGGCCATCTTTGCGAGAGTTCCCCATGAGTGATTGAAGGATTTCATTGTCACGAGTGGAGTGAGCGATAGTTAATAATTACGGGGGGAAAGGAGGAGAGTAAAATTAACGTACGTAGACAAGTAAGTTAAAGCGTGCATGTTGTGAGTGGTGGGGGGGCTGAATGAGGCGAAAGCGCTGTATTACTATCACTGCAAGTTAGAAGGTCCTACTGAACGGACGCTAGTAAGAGCCCAGCGGGCGAACATAAGGGGAGCAGTCGGAAGACGGATGAGAGTGTTTTTTCCAGTGATGACTGGTAGGTAGAACGTTGATTGATAATTATGATTGATGTATTATATTATATTCGTCTATTACCATGATGTAAATAAGTATATGTGAGGAATGTGGAAGTCCTTGATATTGGATATAGCAATGTGCGCCATGAGCGATAGATGAAAGTGAGTTCATGGATTTGTAGCACGAGTGAGTATTGTGTACTCCGATGGAAGTGTGTTACCGTAAGATGTTTGGTGAGTGAAAGGTGAACTATTGTGTGTACGCTTCATGGGTTGTAAGGAGAGGTGGAGTGAATAGAAATGGTAGGGTATTATACCAATGTAATGTTATTCTTGTAGGTGTCGGGGACGGGCTAAAGAGCCGCCTCGGTGAGCACAGGGGATAGGCCAGCATAGGGCCGGAGGCCACACATAGGCCAGAAGTGAGGCTGTCGGTGCAGGACAGTAGAGGCACATAAAGTCGTGGCAGTCAGGCCACGGACAGGGACGTAGATATGAGCGTGAATGTGATAATGTACTATTGCCATGTTGATGGGCTATTGAAATGATAATGTGCTATTGCCATGTTGATGGGCTATTGAAATGATAATGTGCTATTGCCCTGCTGAGGTGCTAGTGGAATGCTAAGGTGTTTGACAATAGGAAGGTGATATTGAGAGACTGCGGTGCCAGTGAATTATTAATGTGCTATTAAGACCCTGAGGGGAGAGGCTGAGGCCGAAGTGCCTTTAGGAAGTAACTACCGGGTTGTGGATCCGAGGAAGAGTGCATGTGAGAATAAGGCCGTTGTACGGCAGTTAATTTCAATAATATAATGTATGTAATTGCGCTATTATCTGTATAATTATGTTTAATAAATGTGTGAGTCTGATGGGTTGTTCTGTTAAGTGTTAAACTTGTTCGTTCGTGATTGTTGTCCTGTCATAACTTATTACATCTCCCAGTCTGGGATTTGTAACATTCATCTCTGCCTCGATTGTTCTCCGCCAGGTTGCCTTGGGTCTGCCTCGCTTGCGCCGTCCCTCCGGTGTCCACTGAAGTTCTGTTTTGGTTATAGAATTTGCTTCCTTTCGCAGCACGTGTCCAAGCCATCTCCATCGTCTCTTCGTGATGATGTTGGCTATTTCTTCTTGCTTGCATCGCCTTAGTAGTTCCTGATTAGAAATCTTGTTTGGCCAAAAGATGCGGAGAATCCTACGAAGACATGTGGTGTGGAAGGAAGACAACTTGGTGAGGTCACCTTCTGTCATTCGCCAACACTCTGATCCATACAGGAGTGTGGATAGGACACAGCTTTGGTACAGTCTGATCTTGGTGTTGATGCCGTATTGTGTCGATTTCCAGATGTTGCTCATACTTTGAAAGACAGCCCTTGCATTTCCCAGCCTACTTTGGATGTCCTCCTTTGTGCCACCCTCTGGTCTGATAATGCTACCAAAGTATTTAAATTTGTCCGTCGTGGTGAGGTTCTTGTCATCTACTTGCACTGGTGCTGGAGTGTCTACATTTAGGGTCATAATCTCTGTCTTCTTCTGGCTAATCCGAAGGCCTACTTTGCATCCAAAATTATGTAGTCTCTGCGTCTTATCTTGCATGTGTTGGTGACTATGTGGCAATAGCGCAAGGTCATCTGCAAAGTCCAAATCCTCTAGGTTGTCGAAGAGTGTCCATCTGATGCCTCTTGGTGCATCCTCTGTAGTTTTCCGCATAATCCAGTCGATTACGAGGTTAAACAAAATTGTTGACATCACACATCCTTGCCGTACACCAGTTTTCACTTCAAAGGATGCATCATTGTTTCCGACACTGCAACTGAAGTTCTTGTAAAAGCTTTTGATGAGTTCAACAAGCTTGCTGGGAATCCCATAGTGCCGAAGAATGCGCCATATACTCTCTCTGTGGATGCTGTCGAATGCCTTTTCGAAGTCAACGAAGTTCACATAGAGCTGCCTTTGCCATTCTGAACACTGTTCTATGGTGTTTCGGAGTGTGAAGATCTGGTCAATGCATCCTTTCCTCTTTCGGAATCCGGCCTGTTCCTTTCTCAGTTTCTTGTCCACAGCATCTGACATACGTTTCACAATGATCTTGGCAAGGATTTTGCTGGGTATAGAAAGGAGAGTGATACCACGCCAGTTGTTGCAATCGATGAGTGCTCCTTTCTTGGGTATTTTCACTATTCTGCTTTCATTCCAGCTCTTTGGTACTGCTTCTGCTTCCCAGATAGCTGTGAACAGTGGCTGAAGGATGGTGGCTGACTGATCCGGATCTGCTTTGAACAGTTCTGCAGTCAAGTTGTCTTTTCCTGGGGCTTTGCTGTTTTTTAGGCTCTTTATTGCTGCCACTATCTCTTCTTTCTTTGGTGGATCTATGTTGATGTCAAGGTTTTCAGCAGCATCTTGTATTATTATTCTATCTTCAGGTGGTGGCCGGTTTAGTAATTCCTGAAAGTGCTCTGTCCAGCTTGTATCCTGTTCTCGTTCTGTAGTCAGTAGTTTCCCATTCTTGTCTTTGATTGGAACACTTGGTCTTCCACCGTACTTGCCACAAATGCGCTTAGTGATCTTGTGGAGCTTACCCTGTTCTCCTCTTGCTGCTGCCTCCTCCGCATCTGCCGCTAGCTGTTCCATGGCTTCTCGTTTATCTTTCTTTACTAGTTTCTTCACTTTCTTATTTAACTCTGTGTAGCTATGTTGGTACCTCTCTTTCAGCCTTTCCGATTTCACTTGTTGGAGTTTCTTTTTCATGACTTTCCTCTCCTCGATCACATCCCATGTTCTTTGTTGGATCCACTCCTTGCTTTTCCCTTTCTCATTAAATCCAAGGCAGGCTACACTGCTCTCTGTGTACACTGTAGTTACTCTTTTCCACTCTGAATCGATTCCTCTTTCTTTAGGGTTGTTCTTATCAGACTCTCGTAGAGCCTGGAATCGGTTCTTGACTTGTATGTTGAAGGCATTTCTAACACTTGCATCTCTCAGTTTCTGAATATTAAGGTGTCTTTGCTTTGATGTCTTGATTCCGGTCTTGTTCAGTTTAATTTTGATAAGTGCTGCCACTAGATGGTGGTCGCTGGCTACGTCAGCTCCTCTTTTCACTTTCACATCCAGAAGGGATTGTCTCCACATACCGTTGATCTTCAAATGGTCTATTTGGTTCTTGTCTCTTCCATTTGGAGAATTCCATGTGAGTTTGTGAATTTCTCTGTGTGTGAAAAGGGTCCCTCCGATGACTAAGTTGTTCAAGGCACAAAAATCCACAAGCCTTTCTCCATTGTCATTCCTTGTTCCAGTTCCATGTTTTCCCATTACTCTTTCATAATTTATATCATCTTTACCTACCTTAGCATTGAGGTCTCCCATGACAATGATGAGATCATGCCGTGGCGTCATGTCCATTTCCCCCTGGAGTTGTTCATAAAAGTCGTCTTTGTCTGTGTTGTCGTTTTCGTTGGTTGGTGCATAACATTGGATGACAGTGATGTTTGTGTGTCGTCCTTTCATCCTCATCCTCATCAGCCTGCTATTGACTGGTTTCCACTCCAACAAGCATTTGTCCAGTCCTTTCTTTAGGATGATGGCTACTCCTTCATGATGTTGGTCATCCTCTCTTCCAGAGTAGAGAACGGTTTCTCCAGTGGATGTTTTGATCCTTCCAGATCCAGTCCATCTGCTCTCACTTACACCCAGGATGTGTAGGTTGTAGCGCCTCATCTCTGATGTTACTTGTGCTAAGTTACCCGATTCATACATTGTTCTAACATTCCAGTATCCAATCCTGGTCTTGGTTTTGGCGGTGTTCAGTTCCTCCTTCATCCTGCTAGCAGTTTCCTTTCGGCTTTCACTACTTGCATTCATACGAGTCGCGAGGTACTCAGAAGGTCCATCACATCCAGAATGTTGGTTTTTCCATGTTGCTGTTTCCGTAACGATTTTTGTTTCTCCAAGTAAGGTCACCCCAACAAGGATTTCAGGGTAGGGTTGTTAGCCATACGCCCAACCCCCGAACCTGGAGGGCCGGTCTGTTCAATCTTGTCTGGTCCTTCCCCCATGACCTGTCCAGCTTGCTTAAAGCTATCAGGGGCACGAGGCGTCCGCTGGCTTAGCTCCTGGGATCACTAGGACACGCAAGCCACTCCTCCACGTCAAGGCATGAACAATTGGAGCAGTCTTCTCGGATAAGGACGAAAGAATTCGGGGGGCCCGTGTGCACGCTGCGCACGTTAAAGATACCTTGGCAGTTGGAAATGGAAAAGAGCAGGCCGGACAGGCCGCTGCCCGAGCAAAAATCAAAATAAAATTCATCGCTACCACTCCCTCCCCCCCCCCCGCCCTCAGCTCCCACCTCTCCTAACAAAACCGCCGACCGGCGCTGCACTGTGGCGACGACGTGCCTGCTCCAGTTGTAACTGGGCTGCAATGGCACAAAGGCAAATTTCCTAAATTATGGGATTAAATACAAATACAAATACAAATAGAGGCAAGGCGCTCGCCTGTCACGCAAAAGGTAGCGGGTTCAATTCTCGGTCGGTGCAGGCATGTCCTAGTTTTTTTGGGGGGGGGGGGATTCCTGTCCATGATTTCATGTTAAGTAGGATCGAACATCTAGTCTTCTCGAATAAGGACGACAAACTGGGAGGGCTCGTGTTGAGCACGTTAAAGACACCCTGGCAGTTGAAAGTGGAGAAAAGCAGCTCGAACAAGGCCGCTGACCAGGCAAACGTCTTAAAAAACTAACCCCTTCCACAAAAGCACAGAGAAACAAGACCAAGAAAAATGAAAAACAAGAAAATGAGGTGTAAATGCCAAGGGCAGTGAAACCTGCTAAAATAGAGAGCTACAACACAACATAGGAGGTGCACCAAGAGTACTTGAAGTACTCTGCTACGCCAGGGCTCCACTCTTTCCTTCTTATGGCCCAACTCCAAGTGACCTCCAAGGTACCCATCAACCCACTCTTCATATATCGGGAATACCCTCTATGCTGACAAAACACAACTGCGGAAAACCAGCAAACTCTCTCTCATATCAACAGGCCAAAACCTCTCATAGCTGCTGGATCGAAAAAGTAAAAAAAAACAAAAAACCACGAAGTAAGAATGTCCTGTCCTTCTCAGGGCAATTGCCGGTCGGTCTTTGATCGGTGATCAGTGAGAAAATGGTCTGCTTTCACTGTCCTGTGTGTTAGTGGGCTGACTTAGGCAACAATGCCTGCACTTCTGATTAGAAAGGTGCCTTTTGGCACACAAGTAGCCTGTACCAATCTAAGAAATTTTAGGGTAGGACACAAGTTGTGGCTGCATAATTTGACCCTCATTTGCATAAATTAAAAATGGCCGCCATGGAGCAGTACCACCAATTGGTGTCATCCGGTGTGTCCGCACTAGTTAGTGACGTAGAACGCACTGGGGAATCCCAGTGTGTTCTCCCTTGTCTTTGCCACTGTGCACTTTCACGTGGAGGCCGCCATTGATCATCGTGTCAACATTTATTACATCGGTTTCTGTGTTGGAAAAGTGTTTTCAGCCTAAGGGCATGACAGAAGGTGTGGAAACACAACTGCAAGATATAAAAAACCTGTTATTGTCACTAGATCAGAGACTTTCAATCGTGGAAGAGACTGCATTGAAGCCCGCTCCTCACGGGGAGACAAACACGCAGTCTCAGTCATCTGAGTCTGAACCACCCAGGTTCAGAACCACTCTGACAACAGAATCTGCTGAGACTACAAACGTATCATCAGCACGTGTATATAACTTCTAGTTAAAATGTGGCATAAATGCAAAAAAGGCGTCTATATATAGGTTTAAAAGGGTGCTGAATTCATTAGAAGGGATAAAATTTGCATATAAGGTCTGCTTTACCCAAAATTAAAAATTCTTTTGCACTTTATGCTATGCGGAAATTATCTTTGTTTCACGCATCTGATGATAGCATGTGCGGTTACAAACCACCTCACTCTAGGACAGACACCTGTCATGGTTATGGACCAGCCTCCTTTCACTATGGCTAAAAAGATCCAGTGGACATACTCCAACACTCTTGGTGAGGACAAATTTGTTGTGATGCTTAGTGCCATGCATACTGAGAAGGTGTAATATGACTGTCTTGGTGACTGGCTTGAAGGCAGTGTGTGGACATCTCTTCTTACAAACAGTGGATTAGTATCCAGTAGTGTCGCTGACTCGCTTCTCAACGTGTCTCATCTTACCAGGACACGTTATATGCATCAAATCACAGCGCTCACCCTTTATTCGCTCTTGCAGCAAGCTTGTCTGGAATACTTGAGAACAAGCGTACTGGATGAAACTCTGTCACTTGAAGTACTCTGGATACAGCAACAACGGGACAAAGAGCCTCAATTCATGTATTTGCACCAAACAATGGAACTGGAGCTAACAGTGCTTCAGTTTGTGAAAGCAAACCGTACAGCCAATTTTCATTTGTACCTTGAAAGTCTTCAACACCTTATGCCATGGATTTTCGCCCTGGACCATATACATTATGCACGCAATCTGCCCATTCACTTGCGAGACATGTGTGCATTGAAGGAAATGCATCCACAGATCTACAAAGAGTTTGTGGAGGAGGGGGGATTTGTTGGGCAAAAGACACAACGATCTTTCTCCTGTCTCGCTCTTGACCAAATGCATGAGCAGCTCATTTGCACAGCAAAAGGTGATGGTGGTGTTATTGGACTCACTGAAGACCCTGAAGCTCTCAGAAAGTTTATGATTGCAGGACCCGAGCTCGCACGAATAACTGAAGAATTTGAGCAGACTCCACCGTCCTTAAAAAACAAACATCATGAGCACTACAAAAAATTCCAAGAAACTTTCAAAGAAGACACAAATTCGTTGATCAATGCATTTTCTGAATTAGGCAATCCTTCTTTAGAAGATACCGGTGATCTGGTCTCACTAGAAACATCTCAAGTCATGGACCACGATATTGTTAGCACAGTGATGACTATCACTGAAACTGGAAGCAAGAAGTATGATACATTTTTTTTTCACAGCGAATACAAAAAGCTTCAATTCCATGGTCAGCAAAGATTCACCTCAACAAATTGCCACTGTTTTCAACAAAATTTCCACAAAGCAAAGAAAAGTCTGTCATTGCATCTCTCTAAGAGGAAAGATCTCAAGTAGTGCACATGATGCTTTCAGGACATGCAGGAAGGGAAATTGATGAGGACATCTTTTCTCACGAAAATAGTGAAATTCCACCAAGCCTTTCTTCAGCAGGCCAGATGCACAAAGGAACCAAATCGGAAATCATAAAATGCTTGGAATCAGAGATAGAATTTTCAGCTTCGACTCCCACTGCTGATGTTATGATTCTCGATGGAGCTTTTGTTGTACAGTCATTAAGGCCGGGTCTTGTGTCAACATTCAAGGAATATGCTGACCATGTTTTTGTACCTTATATTCTTTCTTGTCTTCAAAATCTTTCTCGACTGGATGTTGTATGGGACATATACAAACCTGACAGCCTGAAGTTTGGTACTCGGCAAAGGCGAGGTGAAGGTGTTCGGCGGCCTGTGACGCTGTCTTCCAGAATGCAAGGAAACTGGCAGACTTTTTTGCGTGTTGATGCTAACAAAACAGTTGTTTTCTTTATTAGCGGAACAAATCCAGAACATAAAATTATGTGTAGGAGGCAAAGAAATAGTTTCTACATTTGGAGAAAATGTACTCAGTTCTCCTGTCAGATCAACATCACAAAGGCTTGCTCCTTGTACACACGAAGAAGCAGATACCCGTATTTTCATCCATGTTGCTGATGCCACGCTTCACGATTTCAAACGGATCATAATTCGTTTCAGTGACAGTGATGTTGTGGCTATTGCTGTCTCGTGTGTTCAATATCTCTGTCTTGATGAGTTGTGGATTTCCTTTGGATCTGGCAAGGCGCACAAGTACATTCCTGCTCACCTTATTGCACAACACCTGGGCCCAGCAAAGTCTCGAGCTTTGTTAGCATTTCACTCCCTGACAGGGTGCGACGCCACTTCAGCATTTTACGAGAAGGGGAAGAAAACAGCTTGAAATGTGTGGCAAGAATTTCCAGACCTAACTCCAGCCCTGCTCCATTTATCAACATTTCCACAATGCATTGATGATGATATCATGTCCTACATAGAGGCATTTGTTGTACGACTCTACGACAATTCCTCAGAGATCACATCTGTCAACGCTACTCACCTTGAACTTTTCATTTACAATAGCCAAAGACTTTAAACATTATTATGCCCCCCCCCCCCCCTCAAAAGATGCTCTCTTTCAAAATGGGGTTGGATGAAGGAAAGTGGTACCAATAGATGGCAGCCACTATGGTTAACCAAACCACTGATATATCCAAAACTCAAACTCTTGTTACTTACCATTGCAAGAAGATTTGCAAACCACCTTATAAATGTTGTGCAGCCGAGGTAAAATGCAGCACATTGTGTGCTTGTCGGGCAACTTGTTACAATCCAGCCAAGTACAATGTAAATCGTAAAAATTATCGACAGAATATTAAATGCATAATTCTTAAGTGAGTAATTACTATCTTAACGGCTACAGACTGTTCTGCTGGCATGAACTAAGGTCACATAGTAGTTAAAGACTATCAGTGTACTTAAGTTTACATAATTTTTTTCGTTTTAATATGCCTTCCATTTGTATCTCTTGCAGTTTTATCATGTCATTCCACTGTTATTACCATATTTTCAGATTGTGCAAAGGAGATATTTGAATACTATGAGCTATTACTTCTTTCATTCTTTGTAAGAGTTGCGATTGAAAAGAAGATGCTGATTATACCCTATGCATTTTTTAATTTTATGAGTCATATGCCAGACGCACTTTGATTTAAGTAAATTTCAATTTAATTTGGTATTACTTATGATTACTACATTTTATTCTTTTTAGCACACTAAACATTTAATTACATGTATTCTGGAAACATTAAGTTACATAGGTTTTTTTTGTTGTTGTTTTTGTTTTGTTTACTGATCTTATTTTATAAGACAGTCAATTTGGGGTTATCAGGTTGTTATTTGAAGTTTTAATAACAAATTTACGATTTTATGGCAATTCTTTCCATTCCATTGAATTCTCCACTATTGAAAACCATAGTAAGGATACCAAAATTATATTTGTAGCTTTTTTAGATTAAAAAATATAACATGTTATGGTTTTCACTGTTTTTTGTGGCGGCCATTTTTAATTTATGCAAATTAGGGTCAAATAATGCAGCCACAACTTGTGTCCTACCCTAAAATGTTTCGGTTTGGTATAAGGTATTGCTATGCCAAGTAGTTCCTTTCTAATCAAAAGTGCAGGTTTTAGTGTTTTTTTTCAGGCTAAGTCATTCCACTATGTCAAACCTAACAGATTTGAAGACTCAGGGGCTGAACCATCCTGAAATTCATGTCACACATTATAATTATTCGACAAACCAAGTGCTACTTTCAACCATGTAAAATAATACCACGTCAACTATTCACATCTTGCCACGGCTGAGGCCCACAATAAACAAAAAGACCCCAGCCGGAAAGAATACACTGTCAAGATCTTGGGTGGATCCTTCGCTTCCGTGAGCTTGGCACACTCTTTTGAACTCCTGTTCTGTCATATTCTTGACTGCTTTTTGCTGTTCCCGTGGAAGCAAATAAAGTTTATTTTCTTTTTCAATAGAACTTAGCCCCTTCGTAAATCTGTGTATCCAAATTTGACATGACCATTTTGTCTTCACTGAAAATTATTTTCTCATTTAAACTGCCAAAAAAAGCAAAGAAATTTCCAACAATTTAATTTAATAAATGAAACTATCACAAACGTTTATTGACACAGAATGGTTGTGCACCATAATACAATTTTAATTATTGACTTCTTTTTTTTCTGAAATGACAGAAACCAAAGGTTATTGCTTCCTGTAATAATTTCAGCCACATTTCCATACGTGTAATTGGACATAAATGACATACATAGCTGAAGGTTGATCAGTACGATGTATCTGAACTGGCCATTTTATATGCTAATATATTATTTACTATAATTATGATTCTGCTCAGTGGATCGTATATTTTTGTTTTGTCCCAAGAGATGCAAAATTCCTGCTCACAAACAAACAAAGATTTGAGGACAAATTTTGCCAAGTAGCCCTGTGATTAACCAGGTTATGCAAATTTCATTTAATTTGAACCCCCCCCCCCCCCAAAAAAAAAAGAACAGAACAAAATGCGCTTTATTAGTTTTACCGTGGCTCAATTCATTATTTACAAATTTCTAGCGTTAACAGACTAACTTACTGGATGCTACCATTTTAGTTAACTGATGACCTCACTCTTAACTGATGACTTAGTGAATGATGGTCTCACTCTTGCCCTGTTGTGACGAATCCAGGGCTCCTTGTGGTTTCTTGACCACCAACACAGGGACCAGTGAGTTGTGGAGCACTTTGTCACTGACGCTGCCGAAGATTTGACGCTTGAATGTGCCCTGACCCCTGGAACCCATCACAATGATGGTTCCGCCCACATCCTTCCTGTAGCCAAAACAAAATAGACTGCTTGTACTGGTGCTTCATAATATATAGGGCTGGCGCTGGCAGCCTAAGCGCCCAGACATGGTGGCTTCGATTTCGTTTTCGCGTAAAAGCCGAGAAGATGTCAAAACAGGAACAGTGCTCGCCTCTCATGCCGGAGGTACTGAGTTCGATTCACGGTCGGTTCAGGCATGCTGGATTTTGGGGGGGGGGGGGATTTCTGTCCCTGATCCTGTGATAGGTGGAAACGAGCACCCAGTCTTCTCGGATAAGGACGAAAAACTCGTGGCAAAATTCTAAAAATAAACTCATCCCTGTCACAAAAACACACAGAAACAGGAACAACAGAAATAGAAACAAGAAAAGTGGGATGTAAATGCCTAGAGCAGAGAACCTCCTAAAATAAAGACCTAGAAGAACAAACCCTTCAGTGCGCCTTTTAGAGTGTATAGTGTGTCCGCTTTCATGTCGTTTCTCTTTTCATGGAGACTGACGACTTTCGGCAAAACTACTGAAAGGGAAATGAAACCGAAGCCGCTGTGTTTGGGCACTTTGGCTGAGAGCTCCGAGAAACAAACGTCTCAGTCCTCATAACACATGGTCAAATCCTTCCATCGACCCAACTATCACCCCTATCCCTAATCTGTACCCTAAACTTAGCCTTACTGTCCGGATACCCATTCTGTCGGCCGAGGGGCAGTTTTGGCGCTCAGTACCAGTGCAGACGCCAGGAATGCGAGTGCCACAGCTTAAAGAATATCGTTTCTGGGTACACAAATTGATGAACCTTGGCGCCCACTTAAATTAAAATTAGTGAAAGAAAGAAAAAGGCTACGTAGTATCAACATTTTGGCTGGTTTTTCCGTTTCGTATCTGATTCATTGTCATGCTCCTTTGTTGTTACTAACGCAGGAGTTTGCGACATAAAACCATTTCTCTTGTACTTTTTGCCATACTATTTCAACTTTGCTCCATACGCTGCTGCAAGTTCCACAGATTTTCTGCAGTTTTTGTTGTCAGTTACCTGAAGTTAATGATGGCCGTCCAAGGATCTGGTCCGGTGAGACGCCGAAACTCGAATTTAACGTGATTGGTTAGAAATAATTCTTTCACCTGCAGGAGGACGGAAATAGCATATACATTCAGATCTGGTGACAATTTTCAAAGACTTTTAGTCAAAAGGCTTTGACCAATGATTTTTAATTTTTGGGTAAACGATGCCAAATTCTGTAAAGTACAGGGTGGACTGGGCGGGACGTTGGGCTGGGATCAGTTTTGAGCTAAATGAAACTGGACATTCCCATGTGGTCGTTAACCTTCAGATATAACCTACAAAGGAGGAGACACTACAGTAACGAAATGCTGCAAGACTAACAAACAGCATGTAAATCTACACAGTGACACTATTATTTAATTTAAAGAAAGAAACACACCCAGAGTAGTAATAACATTGCAGCAAGGTACTGCACAGCAATATCCTACGAATTGCGTAGTCTTCACATGAAGAGGTCGAAATTGTCACAGAGGCCAAATATCTTGGCATTACTATTGATTCATTGCTTAACTGGCATGCGCATGTAATATATACATACAAGAAAGCCAATCAGCGCATGTATTTCCTCAGAAAGCTCCGCTCTTTAAAAGTTAGCAAAAGCATTCTGAAAATATTTTACACCATGGCTATTCAGAACGTTTTAATGTATGGATTGTTCTGTTGGGGAGGAAACATCTTACAAAAAGATAAAAATAAGATCAATATTTTAATCAAAAAAGCCTAAAAAATTTGTAACTGTGATCTGCCATATTTTGATGAAATGTACACTGGTGCTTGTATTAAAAAAGCTAATAATATAATAAACGACCCCCAACATCCCCTGAACAAAGAATACATACAATCTGTAAGTAGCCTAAGGCTTCTATCAAAGAGAACTAAAACTGAGCGCTACTTTAAATCGTTTATTCCATCATCAACTAGGATGTTACAATAATGCCGTCATCTTGATCGTAATCTGTGTACTCAGGTCAATGTGTTTTAGTAACGGAAGCACATTGTGTGCACTGTTAATTGTATTTATTTATTAGTGTGTGTATATATATATATATATATGTGTGTGTGTGTGCGTGCGCGCGCTATATATTATCATTCTGTTTAAGTAACTGTATTATTATGTATTCAATGATCAAAACAAATTTCCTTGTACAAGGACGAATAAAATTTGTCTTATCTTATCTTATCTTATCTTACATGTTGATTTATGAAGGTTTTTCAACTTTGTTTAGACTGACGAAAGTCATTAGTGGCCTTTTACAATAATTTGGGTTTATTATTTTTTTAGTATTCGTCATTAATTTTGTTTTCATTGTGGGCTTTGCAAATTACACGTTTCTCTCTATTTCTGACCCCTTTCTCTATCACTTGCTCTCTCCCCTCTCTCTCACACCTTCCCTCTGTCTCTCCCTCCCCTTCCTCTCTCTCTCGCCTTCCCCCTGTCTCTCCCTCCTCTCTCTCGCTCTCCGTCTGCCTCTCCCTCCCCTCCCCTCTCTCGCCCTCCCTCTGTCTCTCCCTCGTCTCCCCCTCTCTCGCTGTCCCTCTGTCTCTCCCTCGTCTCCCCCTCTCTCGCCCTCCCTCTGTCTCTCCCTCGTCTCCCCCACTCTCGCTCTCCCTCTGTCTCTCCCTCGTCTCCCCCTCTCTCGCTCTCCCTCGTCTCCCCCTCTCTCGCCCTCCCTCTGTCTCTCCCTCGTCTCCCCCTCTCTCGCTCTCCCTCTGTCTCTCCCTCGTCTCCCCCTCTCTCGCTCTCCCTCTGTCTCTCCCTCGTCTCCCCCTCTCTCGCCCTCCCTCTGTCTCTCCCTCGTCTCCCCCTCTCTCGCTCTCCCTCTGTCTCTCCCTCGTCTCCCCCTCTCTCGCTCTCCGTCTGCCTCTCCCTCCCCTCCCCTCTCTCGCCCTCCCTCTGTCTCTCCCTCGTCTCCCCCTCTCTCGCTCTCCCTCTGTCTCTCCCTCGTCTCCCCCTTTCTCGCTTTCCCTCTGTCTCTCCGTCCCCTCCCCCTCTCTCGCTCTCCCTCTGTCTCTCCCTTCCCTCCCCTCCCTCTCTCTCGCTCTCCCTCTCTTCCTCTCCTCCCCCTCTCTCTCTCGCCTTCCCCCTGTCTCTCCTCCACTCCCCCTCTCTCGCTCTACCTCTGTCTCTCTCCCCCTCTCTCTTGCCTTCCCACTGTCTCTCCCTCCACTCCCCCTCTCTCGCTCTACCTCTGTCTCTCTCCCCCTCTCTCTCGCCTTCCCCCTGTCTCTCCCTCCACTCCCCCTCTCTCGCTCTACCTCTGTCTCTCTCCCTCTCTCTCTTGCCTTCCCTCTGTCTCTCCCTCCCCTTCCCCTCTCTTGCCTTCCCTCTGTCTCTCTCCCTCTCTCTCTTGCCTTCCCTCTGTCTCTCCCTCCCCTTCCCCTCTCTTGCCTTCCCTCTGTCTCTCCCTCCCCTTCCCCTCTCTTGCCTTCCCTCTGTCTCTCTCTCGCTCTCCCTCTGACTCCCCCCACCCCTCCCCATCTCTCTTGAGCTATACTTCAACTTTGTACTCACTCTAACTTTGACTTTATGACACATTAGGCGATCCTCCTTCTCCAATTCGGCCAGTACCCCAGGGCTGGGACCTACATCCACCACAACCCGGTCCAGTATGGAGGAGCGTATGAAGGCACAACACTTGGCCTTTGGTGGGTCTTTGGGTTTGACTTCCTCTTTCTTGTGTCTGAGGAAATCCTCGGCCACATAGCACGGGTAAACCTGGCAGATGAAGGGCACGGGTGACATGTCAAAGGATGTCAATATCGGCAAACTACTTTGAAATTTGAGTTCGGAGAAAGAATTTCGACACAATAATGGCCACGATGTGTTAGGAAAAAAAGCAAGATTAAAAAATAAAATAATATAACAGAACGAAAGGCCCGCCAACCACCCACAAATTACGGTGAGGATGTAAAACTTCAAACAGCAACAACAGCACTACCACCACCATCATCATCATGACCACAACCACCACGACCACAACCACCACTACCATCACGACAACCATCACCACATCACCAACAACAAGTAACCTGCAGTAATTATGATGTTGTAGAAGAATATTTGTGAATTGCAGGTTGCTATAGTTAAACTATTGAGCAAAGCAGCGGCGATGACCGAGGATGGTTGATGGCATCATAAAGGAGGAATGCGATGAAGGAAGAAGGTTGTTGCAAAAGAATCAAGGGGAATAATACAAATGTGTTTAGGCCTTTATTTTAGGAGGTTCTCTGCCCTTGGCATTTACACCCCACTCTTCTTGTTGTTTTTTTTTATCTTGTTGTGAAATGGATTAGTCTTTTAGAATTTTGCCCGAGCAGCGGCCTTTTTCTGCCTGCTCTTCTCGACTTTCAACTGCCTGGGTATCTTATCCGAGAAGACGAGGTGCTCGATCCTACCTGCTTATGACCAAGGACAGGACCCCCCCCCCCCCCCCCCCCCCCAAAATATGCCTGCACCGACCGGGAATCGAACCCGGTACCCTCGGCATGACTCGCCATGAGTGGCCTCTAGACCAATGTCCCCCCCCCCCCCCCTCCCCGAGAATAATAAACTTATGTTTCAGGGAGGTTGTACCCTCGGACAGAATCACAAATGTGAAAAAAAAAAAAGAAAAACAAATGCAGAGACGGCAGTTCACAGCAGTAGATGCTAGAATTCAATCAATGGTAAGTGTAATCGCTTAGGGAATCTGAGCAAACTGGACAAATACGATGAGACCCACACATGAAGACAACAGTGGCAGCGCCTTGTCAAACAGCCATTTTTTACCTTATTGAGGGGTTTATGGATGTATTTGAGATAATAGTTCAGGCAGTATTCACTATGTTCGCTGGAATCCAGAGGCATAACCACGACGGCTGGTTCTGACGGGACGATGTGCTATGACGTAGACATAAAAGAAAAATAAATGAATGTTTTTTTAAATAAATCTAAACAGCACAGAATGTGCAAAGAAGGAAGAACAACGAACCATCTATCTTGTCCTCTCAGTATTCTTCTATCAAAACAAGTAGTTGTCTATCCACTGCACGCCACTCGCCACCCAATTGCCTTATTTCACCCTTTCTAAACTACCTTAGCTACACTGTCTTACAGGCTCTCAATAGTCCACAGACGTTTGGTTACTGTTGGGTAGTGACGCAGACAGCATTTCACTCTAATTTCTCAGTGGTTTGGCACCATAAGTTTTTATCAAATAAATAAATTTTAATACAGACAGACAGACAGACAGACAGACAGACAGACAGACAGACAGACAGACAGACAGACAGACAGACAGACAGACAGACAGACAGACAGACAGACAGACAGACAGACAGACAGACAGACAGACAGACAGACAGACAGACAGACAGACAGACAGACAGACAGACAGACAGACAGATAGACAGATAGATAGATAGATAGATAGATAGATAGATAGATAGATAGATAGATAGATAGATAGATAGATAGATAGATAGATAGATAGATAGATACTGCCTTTAAAGTTTGAACAAGTCGAAGTTTGGAAAAGTATTTCTTTTATACCACGACAAGGTCAATTTTGAACAAAGTAGGAGTAGCTCTTGAAGAGTGCATTTTCTGTAGCTCACAGTACATGATTTCCGTTTTTTTTTTTTACTTGCATCACATGAATAGGATTCATTTTTCCGCCAGCGGCACCTTGCATGGAATCATACAGGATAACACAACACTTACAACAAGTAAGCAACTGCATCCCGTCTAAGAAGCCCAACTGTTTTGAAACTGAAACTAGATTATGTTAACTTTGCGGTCTTGGAGACCAAGCCTTTCTGGAATGTTCAAAGTGGTTTCCCAAGAACAAGTTCAGGCACAACGAATAAAATGATATTTAAAATCCTCACTGGGTAAGTCGTTGGGACGATTCCATGTCGTCTTTCGCAAATTTCAAGTTTGCACAATCTCCAAAATCTTATCTCCGACTAAATTCCATTTTAGCCGTTATGGATTACTGTCACAACCGTGGAGAAGGTTTGAGATTCAGTTGGAACTCATATAATTAAAAAGACTCCAGCTTTATAAAGTTCATTTGGCACATTTGACAAATTCACAACTCAATCTCTTAAATGGCATTTATGAAAGGTAATGCCACAAGCATCTTCCGTTTGTAAGTCTTCTTCATTCGAGGTTGAATTTTTGAAGCTCTTTTCCAAACTTGTCCTTGTGAAAACTCTTGATTAAAAAAAAAATAAATGGGTCTAGAATCTAGATCTAGAGTCAAGATCTAGGTTAGCTTTGTGTCATATATATTAAAAACACACACAAAAACAACAACAAGAAGAAAATCTTTCAGATTTCTTCGGCATGACAATAACAACAACCAAAAAAAGTCCATCAGAGAATGAAGAAACGTACCGCCTCTGAGACGAGGACAGCGCCCATGCTGGATGCACTGAATCCATCGTCAGCGAAGGATCTCTTGGTTGTGATTATGCCCGGAGGTTGGTTGACCGTAGGGTTCGATTCCGGCATGATGGTGTATAGTGTTCACTTTGTACCGCTGTGCCCAACAGAAACGATAATTCATAGATTCATGGCGCCAAAACTGTGATGTCGGTACAAGAAGAAAGTAGGTAGATCTATTTACAGAAAAACCGACGACATCTTTGCTATGAGTCATTGTTTGGCAGGCTGGCCCATATCTGCACGGTTTTGCATCATGTCTTTTTCAGTTTCATGTTTCATTTTGTGAGTGCGCAAACTGAGGGAAGTGATTGTGAATTATTCATACTCTGTGACTTGCTTATTGTCTGTATATCTATATATTTGGACAACTTGGAGCGGTCCTTCCCTATGCATAGAAAAACGGCTAAACGTAGAAAGTTCAAACTTTCTGTGCTCATTAGTTAAAAAATCTACTAGGTTTTTACACATTCATTTTGAAGATATAATGTGTGGAAATGTACAAACTGAATTTATGAAGTCATTTGTTTTGTTACCAGTTCCAATCATCTTTTTAAAACACCATTTTCAACATCTTCTATATCTATCTATTCTATATCTATCTATATAGTATATATATTTGTGGACTTGAGATTTTTCGTTGCAAAAGGCTTCTGAACCACTCAACACTCAGACTTCAAATTTTATATGGTGCATCAGAATGGATGTAAGAGTGCACCGTTTTTAATAGAAATCTCAAATCTGTGTAGTTTTTTTACTTGGAAATTGATTGTTTCGCCATCATTTAGATCTATTTCGAGTCATGGTTCGTCATTTTAAGGTTTCGTTATCACTTCCTGCGATGTGTTCACTATCAAACACACTAACCCGTGCGCAAATCATGCTGTTGTAAATGATGCGCAGGGTGTCAACTCACAAAGGCAGTGCAGTAAGACTTATTTAAACACAAACAAACAAAAATAATTTAAATAAATAGGAACAGGCCAGATGAAGCAGGTCCATAATAACCACCCAGAACTGAAACTAATATTCAAACCGATTTATCCCGGGCAGGGCCAGGGACCTCAGCTAGTCTATACTATATATATTTGTGGACTTGAGATTTTTAGTTGCAAAAGGCTTCTGAACCACCCAACACTCAACTCAGACTTCAAATTTTATATGGTACATCACAATGGATGTAAGAGTGCACAGTTTTTAATAGAAGTCTCAAGTCAGTGTAGTTTTGTTTATTGGAAATTTATCTCAAGTCCACAAATATATATACTATAGATACTTATGTTTGTTTGGAATCAACACACAACAAAACAAAAAAACCCACACAACAACATTTTCGTCACATTATTTTGTGTACATTAATAGCGACGTGACATGGCTACAAGCGCGAAACCTGCCCAGAAGACCTTTTCTCCATACTCATAGATCTCCAGTTTTTCAGAAAATAGAGCAAACAAGAACTAAAGTCACGAAATGTCGCTCCTCTGACTGAGATGTGCAGTCCTGGCAGTCACTGCAATGACCATTAAGTTTGTTTGGCACCAAAGGAGGCCATGTTTTTAGCAGAATATTTGAGCAAATGGGATGTTGTAAAGTTTGGAAAGTTAGATATAAAACGTATCTCTTGGGGAGACTTTGACAGCTCGACACTGATCATCACAATTTCTGTCTATGGCCGCTTTTTCCTCACTGATATACTGTAATATGGCACTCTAGCTTCTAATACCTCTGTCACTCCCCTTAACGTTACTATGTGTAGCATTTGTGTGGCCTTTAACCTATCTTGCCCCCCCCCTCCCATTTTTTTGTTGACTAGCTGTGTTGCTGGCCCAGATCTTGGCCTACACTGTTTGGCGAGTCCTGTCATTGCGTGACATAGTCCTCTCCTTACCCCTCTGGGACGTGATGGTTACGGCAGGTTGGTCTAGGTGAAATATTATAAAATCCAGAGAAACACCTGGGGACGGCCAGGCGGGTGATCTTGGTGGGTCTCCAACTTCCTTGATCTTAGCCGGAGGGGCCAAATAACTACGTGGGCGTTGCAGAAGCTGTACGTGAATGTGTATAATAATGAGGGGAATGTAAATGGCTCGAGTCGTGTAATATCATCAAGTAGTGTTATTAAGTAGTCAGTGAGCGTATGTGGCTTTGCCTTGTTGTATCACTTTGTATTAAATTCGTGAACAAACGTGTTGGCTTCACCGTAATAAAGATCCCGTGCTTTGATTAATAAGCCGTGCCAGTTCCCTTTCGAGGGAGAGTGCGTGATACTGCATCACCGTGCTCTTCATTACACCCCTGAACACTTTGACTGCTACAGCCAATATTAGGCATTCTGGAAATAACGAGCCTGTAGTTTATATATGAGACGTAGGAAATGCCCACCCCCTCCCTATTTTAGTAGTAGCGTATTAAAAAATCTTACCTTGTGCATTTTTTCATCTTATGTCAAAAGTATGTGTGCATTGAATACTTCTGCAAATAAATGTCACTTAAATGTCATTATTAGTGACTACATTATTTTATGTTACTAACCTGATGGCAGTGAGTGGTGATGGCGCCTATGTCAGCTTTTTTCAGCAGTTCCTATGGGTTTGTGCTGTTTTTATCAGAAATACTGTGTGGACATTCTTTAATTTTAGATCAGACCACCACTACTTGGAAATGCTGTGCTCCAATTTTAGTTCCTTGGGCATTTTTTACTGGATTCTATTTGGCTACGATAAGAGCTCACATGAGAAAGATACTAGATACAGTAAGATAGAGCAGCTGGGGCGTTTTTGCGTTCACGGGTAACGCACAGCCATCCAGCGGCGAATGCTTGGGTGGTGTAGACTATGGCTTGTTTTACAAAGCCAGTAGAGAATACTGGGTTTTATTCACTGTTCGATCATCAGCCTCGACAGGAGTCGCTAACCTAACTTAATTCACTGTATAAAACTTCTGAGAGTGTTCTTTTTTTTCTCTTTGAAATCTGATAGCAGTGTGACAAAATTCACAAGACAATTACAAAGTCAGACATCATGAAAGCTCCATAGAAGTACTGTGATTTAAATTCTCTCCTTACCTTTTTTCTCGTTTCACACACTGATGACCTTAATCCATCGTTTACTATTATTATTAATGACTCTTTGAGAAGAGTGATTGTACCAGAATCTTTCGCGTGGGTTTATTGAAACTTATGTTGAAGAACCACTCTCTAAATTAGAACCCTTTGAAAAAACAACATTGCCGACTTGTTTCAAATTTGCCATTCTTATCCAGCAGTTTGCATTTCATCTGCAAATTAACAACTTGAAGGAACATAATCGGTCAGCTTATCGTGCTAGTTAAAGCACTGAAAGAGCGCTTCTGAGAGTAATGAACGATCCTCTTGTTGAGATTGTTTTTTTGCAAAGTTCTTTTCCTAAATCTTTTAGATCTTTCGGCTGCGCACCATACCATCGACCACCAGCTTTTAATGAAAAACTGGATAACGACACAAAAACCACAACCTCACAAGGATCGTGCACCAGCGAGCAATAGAAATAAATGTAACGCAGTTCATTCGTTCCTTGCTTGAATTCATTTTCTTTCTTATTTGGGAACAACCACGATCCTGACACATTGTAGGCGACTTCCAAATCATGCTCAGTTTTTCAAGGAAGTTGCCATGGAAATAAACAACAACAACAACAACAACAACAAAAAAAAAACACCAAAAGTAAAAGTTCTACATAAAATCACTAGAATATCGAGGAAGAAAATGGACGCAAACTTTCAGAGATTTTTATATCCCTCGCCCAGAATCAAACTGTTTGGTTAAAGGCGAAACTCTGCTCGAATTTTCCTTGTTGGGTTATCTTTGAAGTATTCTGGGATGTTACAGCGAGTCAGACACAGTCAGTCTACAATGGCACAAAAACAACCGCTACAACAACATAAAAAAAAAGAAGAAAATAATTCCGGCTTTATTATGTCGGGGGTCCTTTTCATTGCTAGAAGGCAAATCCAGGAGCTAAGAACAAAAACAGATTTCTTTTCCTGACAAATTAAGGTTTCATTTTTCTGTAAAAGTTCTTAATTGCGGATACAATTTCCCCGCCACCAAATTCCCCGTGAAACTAGCAAGCTAGCCGAGGGCGTCTTGCATATATTATGGTTACCGTGCCTAACATGAATAGCTTTCATAACATTGTGAAAAACGATTTGACATGACTGCATTTCATAAATGTGTTGTGTAATTTACCGGCCTTATGTTCTTAGCGCTTGGTTTTGCAGATTGGAGTCTATTTTGCTTTTGAAGTTTAATGACAAGCATCGGAAGTATCATTGATGTGGGCAGCGCAACCTTCCCAGTGGGCCAAATGGCATCCAGTTTCGAAAAAGGCGGCTTCGGCAATTACACAATCTGGTGTAAAGCAAGACTGATATACTGGATGAGATTTGCTGTAGCATCTTAAGGAGTTGCTCCCGGGCTTAGAGGCGCATTCATAAAGCTCCGTGGCTGCTTTCACGCACTTGTCAAGGTCAGAGGTCACACCCACAATAATAACAGCCAAGACGCCGGCAATGAAGAGTTTCATGATTTCGTCAGTTGAAGGTGCTGCTCGCTTCAAAGTGAAATTGGTACACGTAAATTAATGAGATTAAAACAATGACATCACCAACAACACCAGCAACAACGACAACCACTCCAAGAGCAGCAGTAAGGACAAAATCATCAATATAATCAACAGCAGAAACAACAACTACACCGCAAATGCAAAAGCGTCATCAATATAATCGATTACAGAAACAACAACTACATCAACATCCACTACATCAACATCACCAATACCACCACCAGCACCACCATCATCAACAACAACAACAACAGCAACGTTACACGTATGACCATATAGAGAGACTCAGAAATAACCTGAACAGACAGTTCTATGACAATTATCTACTCCATCCTCTCCACCCCTCCACCCCACTCCAACTCCCCATCCAAATCCATGTCCATGGTAGGGACAGATGGACTTGTTTTGTGTGTTTATTTGTATTTCACCTATGTTACCTAGGTTGTGACTTCTCTTGGATGAGATTTACCCACTTTACGTACCCGTTCCGTGTCCACTATTTAACTCCTCGATTGGTGGCAGTTTCCACTTCACTTAAAAAGTTAAATGCCGCATGTTCTAAGAATATTTTACGATGTAAATTTACAATGATTTACACGTTTTCTCCCCCCCCCCCGCCTTCCCCCCCCCCCCCCCTATCCTACTATCCCTCATCCTGTTTGTCTCCTAGCTGTAGTCGTCAGTCCCTTTTACATGATCTCTCTACTCTAAACATACTATTTTACAGTCATTTTCTGAACGATTTCGAAACCATGTTGCCTTGTGACAAATATTAAAAGAAGGACTTTCCAATTTCTACATTTCGGGAGAATTGTATGCGAGAGCGGCACGAAGTATATAAAATGTGAAAGTTATACATTAATTAAGGCACTAAGCACTGTTTTATATTATCTCTTTAGTGAATGTAGATCACATTTATCACATAGTTACCAAAATCTCCTTCTATCTGTATTGATTCGATTTCCCCCCAACCCCCCCCCCAAACAACAACAACAACAACAACAACACACACTCACACATACTTCAAACTGTCAATCTGCGTTGGCACCTGATTCTATCGAAATGTCTGTCTTTATCATCTTATCTATTATCTTTTTTTTTTTTATTATAAAAGTGAACTTTGGAGGCTATGTTAATACTTAGACCACACGCTTCAAATTTTACAGACGTCCACAGTATCTACCTACCCAGGTTTTCGCCACATAAAACATACGAAAACTCCTGTCCCCGAATTTATCTAAATAGATTTTTTCGGTCATTCTATTTTAATTCACCATTTTGAGTGAACCGGAAGAATGACATCATTGTCAATGAACCGGAAGAGCGATCTGATCTTATCTCATCTTACTATAATTGAGCTAGAGGATGAACCTGTAAGCAGCTAAAACTTAGCGGCTACGCCATAAAAAATTATGAAACTTGGTGTAGTGCATCAATTTTTGACGAGTTACGTGGATACATTCATTTTGAACAAAAATCAGTCTTCACTATTAGAGTCTATCTATATTAAACATTTTTGAGCCGTAAAGACAGAGACGCATTTTCAGCGGATAGAACCGAAAAGTATCACCGGAAATTGCGTTCTACGTCACTGTTTACTCACTGCTGGCAGAAAGCCAATTTTATCACATCTGCGTATCTTGCAAGACATTGTGGTATATTTAAATAATATACCGGTATTACTCTTTGCCTCGAATCCAAGTACCATTATTAATGCGACCTAGATCTGGACATACAGCTGGATTTGGTACATGGAAAATTTTGCAAGATTTATCTTGCGCGGGTCGGCTTGTGCACAATAACTCACGTGAAAAAACTAGAAGACGTTCAGTTCCCAACGATAGAAGCAAATTCAATGCCCTGGACGTTCAGCTTAGTTGACGCCACGTGGAACTGCGCAGAATGCCTGGGATCAAACACAGAAAGTCAGTTGTTCACGAGTTTCCACCGAAATTTATACGCTGGAGGTTGAAGTGCTATGGTAACGTGATCGCCTGATGGCAACAAGGTTATATGAAGTATCGCAGGCAGGAGCGTAGTCCTCAACAGCATCCGTTGGAATTTTAAAAATATAATGAACAATAAAATTCTGGGAGAAGTTCCATTTCAGTCACACAATAGAGATATTACAAAGACGCGACTTTTGGAGTGTCCGTGAGCGAGGGGTCGCAGGGGGGCAGTGCTCGCATAGTAAATGCCCGGCTTGGTGATTAACACTCGGAACACGAAATATATGCCCGACTAAAGTTATGTAACTCATACGGTACTCCTTTCAAAATTATTCCTTTTCAGCTTTTTCCTCATTGACATAATCCTGGAATGAGGATCTTTTTCCTTGTGACCGCTGGATAAATAAAGAAGATAGACAATTACTGATAAGCAAACAATCCACAAACAGACAGACAGGTAAATAAAAAGACAGATAGATAGATTCTTAAATTATAATGTTAAAATGTGGAAATAAAAAAAAGAACGCGGCGTATAGCAAAGCCCCTCCTTAGAACCAAATAAGTTGTTTTTTTTTTTATTACTTGACGAAGGACTGGAAGTCTGAAAATTTTCCCTTGCCAGATTTACCATGGAGTATATCGTGCAAAACTGCAAACTGTGCAGCTGAACCAGGGTCCACAAAAAATACCTCCACAATAAATGAACAAATGGAAGATACTTGCTGGGAAATGGGACTCGCTTTTTTAATTTTTATTTTTAATCAGTACATAATGGGGGCACCAAAATATTTTAAGTGCTTAGGGTCTCTAAAGCTCTTAATCCGGCCCTGGGTGTGGGTGTGCGTGAAAAAAGGGGTTGAGGTGGTATAAAATCTTGTACATTTTAATTGGGAGAGACACGAGGTACTACTGCCACATCACAGATTTTCGTTTTTTTTTTTGTTTTTTGTACACACACAATATGTAATGTGCCAATGATATTCACAGTCTGCAGATTTCATCAGTGGAGTACAAGATCGTTCCTTTCATGATAAAGTTCAAAAGCGATGTTAAAAAAACTCTCTGTAGCCAGTAAATATTCAATGGTCTCACAGACTGAATCAGATAACTTTGTTGAGCCATGTCGGAATCAGATAAGAACAAATCGTAGGTGGTGCTGAATACAGTTGTGAACGAAGTTTGGACATACGCGAAGGTTCTGTCCTTGGCCCTATTTTTTGTTTGTTTGTTGCTATTTAGACACAACCACAAGTTAAGGAAATTGAAAAAAAGGTGATCTTAATATCACTTTTTGTTTTTAGAGATGATACCCAAAGTTATTCTTCAGCTACCCCGATAAGTGTTTGTGAACTTGTCAACATATGCAAAAATTGCATAGATCTGTAACTAAGGAACTGGGTGAATAGAAACAAATTAATGTGGACTTGAGATTTTTCGTTGCAAAAGGCTTCTGAACCACTCAACACTCAGACTTCAAATTTTATATGGTGCATCAGAATGGATGTAAAGGTGCACAGTTTTTAATAGAAGTCTCAAATCGGTGTAGTTTTTTTTATTGGAAATGTATTGTTTCCCCAATTTTAGATCTATTTCGAGTCATGGTTCGCCATTTTAAGGTTTCGTTATCACTTCCTGCGATGTGTTCACTATCAAACACACTAACCCTTTGCGCAAACCATGCTACTGTACGGGATGCGCAGGGTGTCAACCACAGACTAATAAAATACCCAGACTGGATGATCCCATTGTGTGACGTCACAAAACAGCGAAAGGTCATGAACTATCCGCCACATTAGGTTTACGGTTGCGACCGACGCTTCGGCATAGCTACAATGCAGCGGTCGCTAAAAGTCCATACGGTCATCATTTATAACAATTAAGAAAAAGGCAGCTGTAGACAATAAAATGAAAGGATATGCAAGTTAATGCATTATTAATACATGTACAACCAATCTTGACAAATACAAAGAAATTTCTACTGCAGATAGAACTAGAATCGGAATTTCCCGAGCGGCGGCCATGTTGGTTATATGGCCGCATCTCATTAACTTCCGTGAAAAACGACACAGCCCGAAGCTTGTGTTTCCAGTCTGGTTGATTTATTAGTCTGTGTTGTCAACTCACAAAGGCAGAGCAGTAAGACTTATCTAAAAACAAACAAACAAAAATAAAATAAACAAAAATAGGAGCAGGCAAGACGAAGCAGGTCCATAATAACCACCCAGAACTGAAACTAATATTCAAACCGATTTATCCCCGGGCAGGGCCGGGGACCTCAGCTAGTGTAATTATACAGAGAGATGGAAAGCTTCGTCTAGGTATCTCGTGTCTCCTGATACATGTTATTTTTGGATCAGCAAGTGTGACATAGATCCAGAGCAACCGTGGTCCTAAAGTTTGATGGTTTTGAACATTCGCTGCTTTATTTAACAGGGCAAAGGAATTGTTCAAGGTAAAGAAAATCAGAAACGCATTCTGTGGGATGTTGTTGAGGGAACGTACTGTTTTACATAGAAAGCTACAGCTGAGCAGTGAACAGTATTTTCTGTGTTTGGCTTTGTAGTCAGACCACGCCCCCCCCCCCCCCATTTAACAACATTCTATTCTCTATGGGGAAACTGTAAAAATAATTTGGCACTGAATGGATGGAATGTTTGATATTTTTAATGCGTTTGTGTCAAGTTCGTGTTTGTTGTCACTGGCAATTTGTCTTTCACGTTTCATTAGGCATGCACGTCTTCAAATTAACAACAAGTACAACAGCAGCAGCAGCAGCAGCAGCAGCAGCAGCAGCCACAACAACAACAACAACAGCATTAAAGAGAGACTGCAGGTAATGACTGATACTAATGCCGGCAGCCAATGTTGGCGTGATTCTATTTTGTTTTGCACTGATGTTACACATTTACTGCGGCGTTTGTTTCATACGACACCTCCGATATTGAATTGATACTCGAACCTTTATTTGCACATGCTAATCATTAGCAGCTCACTAACATTTGCTCTATCGGCACAAGCTAGTCACTACCAGTTCATTAACATTTGCTCTGTCTGCACTACCAGTTCATTAACATTTGCTCTGTCTGCACTACCAGCTCATTAACATTTGCTCTGTCTGCACTACCAGCTCACTAACATTTGCTCTGTCTGCAATACCAGCTCACTAACATTTGCTTTGTCTGCACTGCCAGCTCACTAACATTTGCTCTGTCTGCACTGCCAGCTCACTAACATTTGCTCTGTCTGCACTACCAGCTCACTAACATTTGCTTTGTCTGCACTGCCAGCTCACTAACATTTGCTCTGTCTGCACTACCAGCTCACTAACATTTGCTTTGTCTGCACTGCCAGCTCACTAACATTTGCTTTGTCTGCACTGCCAGCTCACTAACATTTGCTCTGTCTGCACTACCAGCTCACTAACATTTGCTTTGTCTGCACTGCCAGCTCACTAACATTTGCTCTGTCTGCACTACCAGCTCACTAACATTTGCTTTGTCTGCACTGCCAGCTCACTAACATTTGCTCTGTCTGCACTACCAGCTCACTAACATTTGCTTTGTCTGCACTGCCAGCTCACTAACATTTGCTCTGTCTGCACTACCAGCTCACTAACATTTGCTCTGTCTGCACTGCCAGCTCACCAACATTTGCTCTGTCTGCACTACCAGCTCACTAACATTTGCTCTGTCTGCACTACCAGCTCACTAACATTTGCTCTGTCTGCACTGCCAGCTCACCAACATTTGCTTTGTCTGCACTGCCAGCTCACTAACATTTGCTCTGTCTGCACTACCAGCTCACTAACATTTGCTCCATCTGCACATACGGGATACTACCAGCTCACTAATGACTACCCGAAGCTCCCCGCCATGCCCCAGATAAACCTGCCTCCGCCTATCCCCACTCTATCTCCCCCTGTCCTCTCCCTACCCCTCCTCCTCCCCACCCCTCTCTTTGAGATAGATTCCATAAAGCTAGATTTGCCCATGACATATTTTCCTAGTCCAAAGGGTAAAAATCGTGAATGAGTAAAAAGTGCTGAAAATGTGTGTACGGTCAATAATTATGTGAAGTATTTTTCAGTGAGTATTTACCAGTCGTGTTCCGTGTTCCTGTTGAAGGTGAAGACGCTTCTCGGGAGGCAATCAAATAAAGGCCAAAAAAGGAAAAAAAGCCGAAAGAGAACACCACGTGAGGTGGAAATGAAGCACAAAATTGCATTGTTTGAAAAAAATACAAGCTTCAGCATCGATAATTATTCATTTTCGCATTTTTATCTGGCTTTCAATAAACGCGTAACCTACTTTTTCGGTCTACAAGGATGAAATAGGACAATAACAAGAAAGCAGGCACGACAATCAAGAACAGGGGGCCAACAGCCGTGGGCTGAGGCCCCCGAGAAACCAAAGATGTCCTGGCCGGGGGACGGTCTGCAAGGTGATCAGTAACCGGTGCCAACCATTAGTAAATCCTGAAGTATTTTTTGTATTGATTAATTGATAATAAGTAATAGTCTCATATTTGCTAACTTGGTATTGAATAGATGTTACTAGTTATGACATACTTTTAACACTGAAATTTAGGATCAAGGCTGTATCTGTTTCATGATGAAGATCTGAGGGACAGACCTGAATATGAGGCCCGTATATATATGGCCTTTAGCGTCTTTACAGACGGTCTTAGCAGCTAGAATATTCACTTTCACTTTGACTGACAGCTTCTCTCGTGGCTTATTCTACCAATGTTTGACCCGAGAGTGCGATGGCAGTGATTGCAGGTCAGTCTTTTGGGTTCACTTTGGCGAGTGTTTTCATTCCGCCTCTGTCGTTTTGTCAGGTATGTTTCTTTTGCCTTGAAGTCTATTGCGAGCGTGCCACTGCGCAATTTTTGTCTCCATCTGCTTCGATCATTTGCAAGGTTCTCCCATTCATTGGGGTCGATGTTGAATGCTTTCATCGTGACCTTGCAAGTGTCTTTGAATCGCAGATGTGGCCTACCTCTGGGTCGGTTGCCAGTAGCAAGTTCCCCGTAGAGAATTTGTCTGGGGATGCGATCATTTTCCATACGGTGGAGATGTCCAAGCCACCGCAGTCTTTTTTTGCCTAGGAGAGCCTGAGTTGATGGAATGTTGGCTCGGCTCAGAACTTCGATATTTGATATCCTGTCTTGCCACTTGATCTTGAGAATTTTGCGTAGGCAGCGCAGGTGGAAGGAGTTGAGGGATCTTTCATGTTTGGAGTAGGTGGTCCATGTCTCTGAGCCATACAGCAGGGTGCTTAGGACGCAAGTTTGGTACACGAGTACCTTTGTTTTGATGGTCAGCTTGCTATTGTTCCACACCCTTTTTGAGAGTTTGCCAAAAGCTGTGGCCGCCTTTCCTATTCTGGCATTTATTTCAGTTGTTATGTCTGTGCTACCACTGATGGTTGAGCCTAGGTAGCAGAATTTTCCCACTTGCTCCAGAGGAGAGCCATTCAGCATGATTGGGTTGGGGTTTCTCAAGCCTTGTGTCAAAACTACAGTTTTTGAGACACTGATCTTTAGCATGAATTTGTCACAGGCTTTGGCAAGGCTATTGATGAGAGCCTGGAGCGTGGTTTCATCGTGGGCCACGATTGCAGCATCATCTGCGAAGAGGAGCTCTTGTAACATAATATGCTCTGTACGAGATTTTGCTTTTAGTCTGGCAACATTAAAAATGGAGCCGTCCACTCTGGTGTTAATAAGTACTCCACCTGAACATTGACCAAAGGCATTCTTGAGTAGGGCTGCAAAATATATACCAAATAAGGTAGGAGCAAGAACACATCCCTGCTTCACACCGCTGTTTACAGCAAATGAATTGGATGTGCAGCCTTCAAAGTTGACACATGCCCTCATGTCAGTGTGGAAGGATGCAATAAGTTTTAGCAATGTTGGTGGACAGCCTATGGATTTAAGGACTGCATACAGGCCAGATCGGCTTACGGTGTCGAAAGCCTTTGTTAGGTCCACAAAGCATGTTATAAGCGGCCTGTTTTGTTCTTTACATTTTTCTTGGATTTGCCGAAGTGCAAATATCATGTCAATAGTTGATCGTTTGCTTCGAAAGCCACATTGTGTTTCTGGTAAGACTTTTTCCGCCAGTTGTTGAAGGCGGCAGAGGATGACGCGAGCAAAAGCCTTTCCAGTAATGCTGAGGAGGGATATGCCTCGATAGTTGTTGCAGTCGCCTTTGTCTCCTTTGTTCTTGTAAAGTGTGACAATTTTGGCGTCTCTCATATCATGTGGTATCACGCCTTCTTTCCAACACTGCAGTAACAGATTATACAGGTGTGGTAATAGTGGGCCTTTTAGGTCTTTTAATACCTCTGCAGGAATGTTGTCACTTCCTGTGGCTTTTCCAGCAGACAGGTGGTCGATTGCATTGGAAAGCTCGACTAAGGAAGGTTCAGCGTCAAGTTCGGCCATTATTGGCAGTTTTTGGAGGTGTTCCTCAAAATCTGGTGGAATATTTTTCTCAGTTGAATACAACAGAGAGTAATGCTCTACCCACCTATTCAGTTGTTCATTTTTATCTGTGATGGGTTCACCATTTACAGACTTAAGTGGGGCGCTTTTGGTGATGAGGCCCGTAGGTTAAGGCATTTACAGGGTCTCTGTCTGTTTCCTTTAAACCCAGTAGTGCAGTGATTGCCAATATAGGAGGTAATTTTTGCCTACCCAGGACATAAATTTACTGGTTCTGGGGTTGTACATTTTTTGAGGGGTCGCTTTTTAATGATCATTAAAATAAAATATCTGAAGTTTATGTAAAAACAAGCTAAAAAGCCTCGTTCTGCACTGTTCTGCACCCTACCCCCCCCCCCCCAAAAACCACAGCTCCGCCCGTAACTTTCTACCTAAAGCAAGCAGCAGGGTATTACTGTGTTCTAATTTTAGCCTCGGGCACGTCTAATAGTTTAAATCAGCCCACAGCAGTGACCTTTATACAGCAGAAAGTGTGCACGCCACGAGTGATGAGCTCGTGAAAAAAAAAAGGGATGAGGGAGGGGGGTCGGGGCGTCAATCAGCGATACAAAGCAAACTAAAAAAACATGGAAAATAAACCAATAAGAAAAAAATCCAAACGTCGGTACAACTTCCACGGTATCTGAAATTTATATAATGCAAAATTTGGTTGCTGTAGATGGCCTAATAAAAAAGCTTTTTCCATTCAAAGTGGAAAATTTGTGAATTATATATAGACAAGCCTGATTACCCGTTCTACGAACGGAATAGGAAAGAAAGAAAAGGCAGTGTGACAGTGACAGATGATGACAATGGGTTAACTATTGTGACATACCTTCACTGTAGAACTTCTGGATAGACGACGTTGCGAGTCTGATATTCCGCAGCCAACACAAAGACAGATTTATTTGTTCCTGTCCTGGACAGTGCCACATATAGCATTCCATGTGTGAATACTGGAGATGTTAAATCCAAGCCCATGGTTTTTAAAGTCTGGCCCTGAGCCTTGTTTATAGTTATGGCAAAACATGGCTGAACGGGAAATTGACGCCGTTGAAAAGTGAAGGGCAATGCACTGTCAGAAAGCTGCAAAATTATCCGTGGAATGGCATGTGTTTCCCCCTTATACGGTCCTGATGATATCTGCACTATTAAAGCATTGGGGGTAGATTTGCAGACAGTGCACCTTGTGCCATTCATTAGACGTGGTGGGTTGAGAGACCGCATAATCATAACTGGCATCCCAACTTTAATGGTAAGTTTGTGAGACGGAAGCCCAGCGACCTCTACTGAATTAAGAAACTCTGTGGGATAATGCACTGCCTCCTCTTCCGTAACAGTGCTATCAAAGGAGGTGTAAACTTTGCACAGCCCAGGCATCATTTGAGTAAGTCTGGCATTGATGGTGGCTACAGTGTCATTTAGTGGTGCCAATATGGCCCGTTCTGCCAGCCATGATGAGCTAGTATGCATGGTGAGTTTGTTATTGTTTGTGAATTTCATCTGCAAATTCCATCCATGTGTACCTCTTGGAAACAGTATGGGATATTGCATGGTATCATACGCACGGTGAAATTCACTGAGGCGTTGTAGGGTATCATCACGCGTCCTCAAGACGATGTCTCTCTCACCTACAGGATCATTGGGCATAAGCAGACCTACCTCACTCGTCTCGGGGGCATTATAGCGTCTTTCATGCTCTCCAGGTGGACGGTTGTGATTTGAAATACTGATGCGGTAATTTTCCAAATTGTTGTGTAATGCAAATTCATGCACTGCTTTCAGTTCACGAACATAAATATTGTGTGCATGAAGCTCCTCTTGAATTGCCCTCACAATGTTTTGTCGAAGACCATCAACAACACCCATTCTGGCAGTTACCTCAGACATTTCTCCATCGATGAAATAGATCTGAAGAAATTTTGCGTCAACACTGGCGTCAGTATTTGTATTTGGTAGAAGTCCACCGATGCGATGACAGACTTGGCCCTGGATGCGGAATTGGGGATTCCAACCTGGAACATTAATTTCACTGCATCCGAAGGATGTCAGCTGGAAAGCACAGTTGTATTTCCGGATATTTGATAAAAAGTGCACTGCGTCAGGGGTTTCCTGGTGAAAGAGGGTGTGCAAATATTCAGTTTGAGGTGGATAAGGAGTCAGAGTTACCTTACCGTTTCCACAGCACATTCCAGGAGTTTCCAATTTAAATTTTGATGCATGACAATGGGGACATATCTTTGTCATCCCTCCAATGGCATTGTTATGCCTTTGAACAAATGCATGTGGTGCATAGTTAAGAGCCATTGGAATTCCTGGATCTAGAGCAGGGACTGGCCTTTCATGCGGGTGTGGAGCTGGGGCAGGGACTGGCGTTTCCTGTGGACGGCGTTCTTGAGCAAGCTCATCAGGCACTTGAGGCACTGACTGAATAGCTTGAAGAGACTGCATGGCAATTCCATCTTCTTCAGTTGCCGAATCTTCATTGGTGGTAGCAGATCCACCCACATGCAACAATTGTTGCCGCTTGAAACGTTGGCCCTGTGGCGTCAATCTCCCTAATCCAGACCCTTTCCTTTTCCTAGGCATATTAAAAACTTAGATCTAGTCTAGACTAATTAGAACAAAGCTGAAACCTAACCAAAGCCAAAAAGGTTTGCTGTTGAGCAACGAAATGAAAGTCCTGCTGTTGGGCGCTGCTTTAAACAGTTAAAATGTGTGATGGCCACCCACGTGCAACAATCGTTGCCGCTTGAAAATGAAACGTTGGCCCTGTACTGTGGCGTCAATCTCCCGACCTAATCCAGAATCTTTCCTTTCCTAGATCTAGTCTAGAATGTAGGCATAGGCTATTGAAAACACATTCTAAAACACAGATATATAGACCTAGTCTAGATGTAAACTAATCAGAACAAATTTGAAACTTAACCACAGTTGTGCACTGTTTTAAAATGTGTGACGGCGGAAGTTGGCGGTAATCGTTGGCGTAAAACATGAGTTAAATTTCGATTATTTAGGTCTGATTACTTAAGTCGATGAAATATTATGAGAAAATGCATTCTTGAAGGTACAGTGCACGTAAATCATTAGATCTGCGTCCTCATGATAAGACATGTAATTTGGGGGTCTATTCCGAGGCAGTTTAGCACAATCGGCTATATTGCGAGGCGATATTAGATCTGCGTCCTCATGATAAGACATGTAATTTGGGGGTCTATTCCGAGGCAGTTTAGCACAATCGGCTATATTGCAAGGCGATTCAACAAAATCGGCGACTGTAATCGCTCAAGCAATTTGCGCACAGAATACTATAATCGATGACAAAAAATTGCCGCAAATTTGCCGAAAATTTGATGTGTCGCAACACAAAAACGGGAATAAACGTTCTGTTATTTCTCAAATATATTTAAATTTTATGTGCCGGCGACACGACCACAGACTATACTAAGCACTGTGTAAAATTTGAAGGCCATAGAATCAACATTAACGGAGGAGTTGCGACAGAGGCGCGCGCAATGTCGTAAAGTTTCTCTTTTATTATATATAGATAATGTAGTCACTATTTGAGGATTTGATCAGGACTGTAAAAGATCGTTTATTTTATGATAAAACTCAAAAGTTTTGTGCAGCCACTCTCTCTCTCTCTTATTGTCTGTCTGTCTCTCTCTCTCTCTCTCTTTCTCTCTCTCTCTCTCGCTCTCGCTCTCTCTCTCTATCTCTCTCTCTCTCTCTCTTATTGTCTGTCTGTCTGTCTGTCTGTCTCTCACTCTCTCTTATTGTCTGTCTGTCTGTCTCTCACTCTCTCTCTCTCTTATTGTCTGTCTGTTTGTCTGTCTCTCACTCTCTCTCTCCCCCTCTCTCTCTCTCTCTCTCTTTCTCTCTCTCTCTCTCTTTCTCTCTCTCTCTACCTCTCTCTCTCTGGCCCGTATAACACTTCATGGTCTCACAAACTGTATCTGATCACTTTATTGAGCCATCACGAAATCAGATAAGAACAAACTGCAGATCGGACAAAATGCTGTCCTAAGCGAATTCTTGCAACTTTGTACGAAGCGAAAACATCAGATCTTTCCAATTTGCAAAAACATCGTTATTTGAAGATTGAAGTTGGGTTTTCATGTCTTCGGACAAGGAAACGGTAAAGGAAACTTCACAAATGCATCAAGTGGTAAAAAGAAAGAGTAAGGCTTTTTCCGTCTTTCTACTGCACTACTGGGAGTTTTTAAAAAATGTTTTGGTACACATGAAAACCCAGCTCAGAGCTGTGTTTTTGTGTGTACAGAAAAGGAAACGTGCAGAGACGAAGTATGGAAATAAGATTTTGTTTCCTCGAGTGCCGAAACGAAAAAACGGTCAAAATAGAAGAAAATCTCACTTTTTGTTCTGAAACACCGGATTCTTCTGCAGTCAAGTCACCAGGTTTTCCCTTCACCCTCTGTAAACCCTGCAACCACCAGGACTCCTCTTTGATCCAGTGCAGTCTTTGATTTCATGCTCTTGGAGAATGGAAACAAATCGCCATCTTAGTTTTTGTTTGTTCCAACCCCAATTTTTGCGCAACTGAGAAATTCGACGATAAGCGTTTGCGGACGTTACTAGGGGACCGCAATATTTGACACCATAAGCTATAGATGAGGAGCCGATCGGTGCAGGCTTGTTGGAATTTTGAGATTTTCTCATAATTTCCTGTCCTTGATCCGTCAAAGGGAATACCAGGGGAATTTCATAAGGCACTGAGTTTTCTCCAGCATGGCAGTCATAATCCTCGCGGGAATTGTACACAATTCCATTGGACAAATCGACCACCTTCTGATATTTTTCTATAAGTTACTAAACCAGGTACAAGTGACATTACATTCACAAATGTCACTGATTGTGAGCTTGTTGACAATGTTACTGGTATTGCTGAATGGAAAGATAGAATTTGGCACCCGCTAATACCCGAGTACACGTCATAGAAATCACAATAACCATGAACGTCAAAAAGTGATCCCAGATGTTGTTGTCCTTGGGAAAAAATGTCAGGACATTCAAACTGAAAATCACAACAACAGTGGTTATAGATGTGACAAAGTTGGTCACATGAACAGGTTTCGAATCCTTCCTTCCAGGAAATCGTGATGCCACATCGTCCTTTACAACTACGCTTGGGTTGATCTTCTGACAGTGAGCACAAATTGAAATGATCTATAAATTCTCTTACATCGTCACACAATTGTAGTTCTTTGTCTTCATTGCTGCGTTTATTGTTGACACCAGGAACAGCCGAGCTTGTTTCATGCACAGTGTAAGACGAAGTCGAACCCCCTTCACCAAAGGGATTCCTCACTTCTTTCTTTTGTGTTCTCTGTTTGTCTGAATCAGATTCGAGCAGGCCAGAGACAGGGCTTTGATCAGAGATCCATTGTATTTGTTCTTGTAAGGTTTGCGAGGTGTTTCTGTCTGCAGCTATAGCCAAGATTTGGGTGCCCACACCCACACAGGTGTAAATACACAGTTGGAGTAAAGACAAATTAACTGTAAATTGCTTCATGACCCAACGGATTTTCTGGGTACAATCACGATATCCTAACTTTCCACAGTCAACGACGAAATAACTTTTAGATAAATACCCTGAACATCAAGACGAATGTCAGTTAACTACATAATATGTAAACAACATTTCAGAAAATAAGAGAAGAAAGGTTGTCGATTCTTCTACTAATGAAATCACAACGACACTACCAACTTTTTATATAGGTAGGAATATCCAATCAAAACCTAGCTTTCAAAACATCCAACGGTTCATCATGTGGACACACGTTCTAGACCAGAAAGTGGCAAACTCATCTCGTCTGAAGTTCTGGTTTTCACACATGACAGTGACAGGAATGAAACATGAAAACGATAAATAATTAATTCCACTGTCACAAGAAAGTGTTTCATTTTCTTTATGAATTTAACAATTTCAAAGTAAGATCGTGCAGAAAACAACAATGTCAAGCAATGACCAGCTTGAGAGATATTAAATCAAACACGTCATAGAATTTGGAAACGTGTGATCATATACACCTACAAACTTTGGTGGTTCAAAGTCTTACACGTTGGTCGTTCTTACAAAATGTATGATTTAGGAGGGTGTTGAAAAGTAATCTGACATGGAAGGAATTCTTTTTGACAACCATGGATTGAAATGTGAAGGAAAAAAACCTGATCATGTGGTTCGTTTAATTAAGTCCTGATTTCACAGTTTTGTGGTGATAAAAAAAAAGAAGAATATTTCGATCTGTCTCTCTGTCTCATATGTCTTAATGAAAATTTCCTTACATAATAATTACCCTCAGCTTTCATTGCTCTTTGTCTCATTCAATTGAAGGATAAAGAGCAGTCGGAAGATAACTGTACTACATATTAAAGGGACAGAATTATTAGATTCATTTGAAAGACGTTAAGTACCTTTTGTGTTCAAGAACTCTTTTAATGTCCTTACTGTGTGTTTGTGTGCATGCTTGCGTGCATCAGATACAACTGTAAATATCGAAGGCAGAGCTTAAATATTTGACAGTTTGGATCAAAAGAATCTCCCAAAATGGTGGTTTCATTTCTATTCTGTTTCTTTATTGTTTTAGTCATGTCTTAAACTTTGCTGATGTCGTTTTATTTGCACTAAGATTAACCTTTGAGCCACTTTCATGTGGTTGGCATTTAATTCGATTTGTCGAATGTTCCTACAGTCACCCGTGATCTACTTATGGTAACTCAAACGCATGAAAGTGGAATGCTCATATTTACATTATCATTCATTGTCATAGAATGCGGAAAAACCAGATGAGTGGCATGTCAGCGTGGCAAATAAGACATTGATTGTGGAATTGCCTTCTACTGCCACTTGTTGGGATCAGCTATTGAATTGCTCGAAAGGGAACCAGAAGAAACAAGCCTTTGTAGTAAGGAAACTTTTTGGAGAAGAAGAAAGAAGAGTAAAACAAAAATATCTGTGACATGATTCCTGAAAAAAGTGATAACACCAACAATCAAAATCGGGAGATTGGACAAGTCAATAGGCAGCTTCAAAAAAAAAAAAATCTAGAATAGAGTATCAGTCACTAGATTAAAAGCCGGCTTCCTCGTGGACACCCCCCTCCACCCCCACACCAGTCACTGCCCCACCCGTCACTTTCTACCCTCTTGACATGTCTCGGTGTATCAAGCAGCGGGGTATTTCTGTCTTCAAATTTTAGCTCCGGCCGCGTTGAATAGTTTAATCAGCCGACAGCAGTGACCTACGTACGACAGAAAATGCTCACGTCACGGGTTATATACTTCTGAAAAAAACAAGAAAAGGATGAGAGGAGAGCAGTTGGCAACACACAGAACACTCAAGAAATAGAAAAAGAAAATCATAAAAAAAACAACAACAGCATACTTCGGTACACCCACTGAGGTACTTGAAACCTACATGCAAAATTTGGTTAATGTAGGTGGCCTAATAAAAAAGTCTTTTGAGTTCGAAGATGAATTTGTGAATTATATAGGGTAAATCGATTATGAAAAATAAATCTGAACTGATAGATTTTGAAACCTTATAATAATAAAGCAGCTACGACGGACGTTTCAGAAGTCTTTACCCTTAGAATAAAAAAAACCCACACAGTAACAACATAATAGAAGGCTGAGATTTACCATGTATATAACTTTATTACTCAAAAGATTCACAATGCAGGGTGACACGCGTCTGCCATCTCTTGGTCAACTTCAAAAGTCCCCTAATTTAATATGACAATGATTGTATTGCTGTAACCACTCTTCTACCGCTGAAATTATGTCCTCGTCGCTATGGAAACGTTGGTCTTTGGTGATTTTTTAAAATTTTCAGATCAGGGAACAGGAAAAAGTCTGATGGTGCAAGATCAGGCAACTATGCTGGATCTGTAAGAATTTACAAGACCATTGCCTTGCACCCTGAGTTGAGATCCAAGACCTGTGAGCGGGAGCGCTATCACGTAACAGGAGGACTTCTCTGTTAAGCTTTCCTCGTCTTTTCTCTGCTAATGCTGAGTTCACTTTTGTAAGTAAAGCTGAATAACACTCGCCGGTGACAGTTTGACTACTTTCCAAGTAATTAGTCATGATGATTCCATTGCAATACTAAATACAGGAATACATGACCTTTACCCTCGAAAGTTGCACTTTTGCTTTCTTGGGCGTAGAGGATTGGGGAGGGTGGGGGGGGGGGAGGGGGGGGGAGGGTGTCCATTGCATCAATACTGATTTCTGATAAGGATAAAAATGGTGAACTCATGTTTAATCTATTGTCACAACTCTGTTAAAAAAGTTACTGACATTAAATTTGATTCTGTGGGTTGTTCTTTGCAACATTCCACTCTCTGTTGTTTCTGAGCAGGTGTCAAAAGGCGGGGACCCATTCATGCATAGCGATACATTTTTGGACAATGCAGGTTTTCCTGCCTTAACATCAGACAAAATGATGTTAGTAAAAATATTTTGGTCCAAAATCATTCCTGAGTTTCTTCCCTTACATGAAATAGCAACAGTAGTCCTGAGTGATTTCCCTTGATTCAACATGGCGGATGCGAACACAGCGCACTTGGACGGGGAAAAAACGGCCTCTTAAAAGGTAATGTGGCTTCCTATAGAACATTAATATTGTTTTGATTTATGTATTATTTGTAAGAACAGCATCTCCTTGATTAGCCCGATATCATGCTTTGCTTCTTCTATGAACTTCTCCTTGAACTTTAGTCCAATGAAGTTATTGATCCAATATTGGACCACTATACACGAAAGACGAAAGGGCACGTGTTTTTTTTTTTTCCTAGCTGTTTCTAGACCTAAGTGCATTAACATTATTTTTATTAGTTTTGTATTTATTTATCGCTTCCACATAACTCCTTCTTCTAATAAACTACTACAATTTTCATCAACATTCTTTGGCTTCATTTATGTGTAGAAAGAATTCAGATCTCATATAAGAAAGTATTGTTAGCTTCTTCCAAAATACCTCACACTACTTTTCTTTTCCGTGCTTAGAGACAGTTATCAGAGCATTTATTAACTATTTTGCCTATTTTCGTCTTCCTCAGATTCACAGTCAATGAGGCCCTTAGGATGATAGATGAATATTTGGGTGCGGATGGGTAAGATTTTGACACAGACAGCATCTAATCTACATAGAGCCTCCAGACTACCAGGTGCTGACTGACGAAGACAGTGCAGAAAAAGACGGAGTTATAGACGGTTTTTCAGGAAACCAGCTGTTTGCCCCTTGCACTGTAACTACTTCATCTGTAAAGCATGGGCAAAGCATAGTGATTGGTGAAGAAGATGGAAGTGACGACACAGCAGTTGCCCCAACATCTACCACGTAAAAATCTTGTGTCTCAACACTCCAGAGGGCTACTCATTCAGTTAGAGCCATACCAAGGACAAGAAACAACGGCAATGAAACCTGGTTTGGGTATGAGGGGCTCATGAGTGATGGATCTCCCCAGTGTGCTGCTCAGTCTGAACGTTCAACTCTTCATGGACAACTTGTTCACCTCATTGCCTTTGATGGAAGAGCGAGCCGACCGATAGGCCTGCATGGAACCGGCACTTGCATGCAAACTGAGACTCCAGAGGCCATTTAAAAAACGACAACAATGGAGTATCTTCTGGGCAAATCATCTGTCACTCTGCATGTGGGTTGGAACGACAACAGCGTTGTCACAGTGGTCTCAACTGCCTATGGCGCTGAACCCCTGCAGAAAGCCAGACTTTGGTCTTCACAAACATCCACAAATTGAATATCACGCAGTTGTTAGATTGTTTGATATTGGACCATCAAGAAATGTTTCGGTGCTGAAAAAGACAAATCTATTGTGATTTTGTCAATGAATTTGGCTGCAGCTTGTGGGTCGGAACATTGGGAATATCCGATGTCTCTGAAGACATACCAAATACCTGTGTGTATGTGTGTGTGTGGGTGGGCGGGTGGGTGTGCTTTTTTACAACTGATTCAAGGTGTTTTTTTTTATTTTTAAATTGGTAAAAGTGCGAGTGGGTGAATTAATGGGGGAGTGTGTAAAAGGGTGATTGGGTGAGTGAGTGAGTGTATGCGTTGAGTGAGTGAGTGTGTGAGTGAGTGTGAGTGATTGGGTGACAATGGGTGAGTGAGTGAATGAGTGAGTGAATGAGTGTTCGGGTGAGTGAGTGACTGAGTGATTGAGTGAGTTAGTGGGTGAGGTGCTGAAAGAGTTAGTTGGTGAGTGAGTTGGTGAGTGCGCCAGCGATTGGGTGACTGACGGAATGAGTGAGTGAAGAAACAAGGGCAAGTCAGAGATGCGATGAGGAACGGGACAAAAAGGATGAGTAATTTTATATTGCGGAGGGGTGGTGGTGGTGGTGGTGGCCCTTGGCGTTGATTTTTTTTATACCTCTTACTCATCGCTGGTTTTAACTTGGACTATTGTATTCAGTGCCAGCGGCTCTAGCGGTATCTCAGTCAGTCCTGTCGTTCTGCCCCATTCTGTCTATCGTCTTGCTTTTTCCCTAGCACAATGTGACTGTTATCTTGTCCGTCCTTGTGTTTTCTCCAAACTCAAACTCAGATCAACTACATTCAGCACCCTCAAAATTGCACAAAAACAAGTGAAAAAGAATCAACGAACCCATCTTGTTGCCATGGACACGCAGCCATCTTGAACTTTAATGAGATAAGATATGTATAAAATATCCTTGATTTTCCTAAACTTGTACACACAATTAATACAACATAAATCATTTCGTTGACCTTCTATCACTGGGGTATTAATTTTCATTTTTGTTTGTCTTATTTCAAAAACTATTCAGAATGGTAAGAGAACATGACCTTTATTTTCACGTTTTTTTTTTTTTTCACACAAAATGTCATTTTCTCAAAAAGTACACAAGATCTATAAGAGATGATCAGTACTTATTTTAGCTAAGTAATAGACGTGTTACATGGCAAATATTTTTTAAATCAGTTCACAAATAATGGAGACGACAGAAAATTACAGTCAGACAATACCAAACGATTTTGAGAAAATCCCATTTGAAAATTTCACTTTGTGCTGTATCATTAATAGACATAATCACGTGTACAAATTTATGGGTACATTGTCATGACGATCTAAGCTCTGTTTTAATTTTGAAATTTGTTTTTTTTTTTTAAATTTAAAAATACACGTAAGAGAAACCGGCTGATTACTATTTCGTGGACGATGTAAAATGTGATGTAATGTAATCATTAACTTATATGGTGGTCAAATCCCAAAAAATGATGTGCTCTTAGGCACTGAAATAACATGTGAGACAGCCTAGTGAAGTGAGTCACTTGTCAAAAGATGTCTTATTGAGAAAATCGGACTTAAGTGATGATGGGTCCGAATATATCGAATTTTCCTTTTTCACAGAAACATACATTTTAACCATTTTTCTATCATAAAGGTTTTATGCATCAAGTCGAATTAAAAACAGAATTAACATAAGATCAATTCAGCATGCTCCCCCCCCCCCCACACACACACATTGATAAACAATTGATCTACTCTCATATTCCTTCCACCAATAGAAAAACTCTCTTCACCAAGCAACAATCTGACTGTGGGTCTCTCAAATAAAGAGTTTCGCCTCTACTGATCTTAAAGTGCGTGATGCCTGGTATGATTTCATTCGCTCTGAGAGATATTCTGGGAGAAGCCCGTTCAAAACTTTAAAAAATAAAACAAAATCTTGAAGTCAATTCTTAGATTGTTTAAAATTAAAACAGTCATGCAAGGACCAAACACCTCAGAACCTTCATCCTTATGTATATATCGAGTTTGGCCAGATTTCATAGGTATATCTGGTTGAATATGGAACTTGAGAAACACATTTTTCACAAAACATAGATGAGATCAGTTACGAAACGCAGGCAGGCATTAGAAACATCAAGATCTCTGTTTACATGAACTGCGTCTTTCTCATCGTTGACACAACTATTCAAAGCACTCTTCGCCTGGGAGTTCATCTGCATAATTCTGGTGAGCCAATGAACGCTGCGAGGACAGAGTGATCAAGTACATTATGCACTACGTGTGTTTGCAACAGTTATGTAGATCATGTAACCTAACTGCTTCTTGTCCACAGCATCCGCTCCGCTCCGGTTTATTACGGAAAATCTCGTGTGAAAAAGTAAAATACCCTTTGCCTCTATAGAGGTGAGGAGCGGAGCAGAACGGATGCTGTGGACAAGTATACAGAGGCAGTGAGTGTTTTACTTTTTCGTACGTGATTTCCCGAAAAAAACACAAAAAACAAAAGTGGAGTGGAGTGGCATCTTGTGGACAAGACCAGTAATCGAACAGAATGGGTGTTAGTTACTTCACATTACTACCCGATACATAGGATAGTGGACAAAACAACAACAACATGATATACACAGATAAAAGATATCTATTTCATATAATAGATTAGAAAAGATATAGTGTATAAATAATATAGAATATCAGTTAGAAGATTTTGAATATTGATCTTTGTAGTTTTCATTATTGACAGGCTGCAAGATGGGACAACACCAAAAAAAAAAAAAAAAAATTAAATTAAAAGAAATTAAAAAACAACAATAACAAAAAAGTGACATATTATAAGCGAACAATAAACATATCGATAGTGGAGAAAAACGGTAAAATATGAAATTATTTCAATTCATGCAAATTACGATACCATACCGATTTTTCGTCTTCCGTCATTGCCCCTTCTTTTTTTTTTAATGCAAAATATTTTATTTTCCTTTCACTCACATTTGTTCTACCCTCTCTCTGTCTGTCTGTCTGTCTGTCTCTCCTCTTGCCTTAAAGTGAACCATTGTTATGTTGTTTATTTTATGGACTGCTATTGCTTTGAGCTTCTGCAGAACTTTCTCTTAATGTGTGCAGGATCTGCACATATCTTATTAGAAATTGCTATGAAATGACATTGAAAATATAACATAGACATAAGGTCTTGGCTTTTTCCATGTTTGAATCTACTTATACACATTTTTAAAATTAGAAGAAGATGATTTATTGTCTAGCATTGTTTGGTCTAGATCTTGTTCCTGCCTTGTTATGCCTAGCAATATGTCTTTTATTGTCAATTGTATCTTTTTTCCTGTCCATACATTAATTATACATATAACTTCTTGCCAGATGGGTGTGACCACGTGGCAGGACACAAAAAGTGTTCAATATAATCCTTCTCCTTACAGTTACAGTGTGAGCACAGCTCAGTATCTCTAAGCTTTATTTTGTGGAGAAGTATGGATGTACATTATGTAGTATTTTCCATTGTAGAATTTTTAATCGGGTTTCTGAAGATAACCTTTTCGCCATTGTCCAGTGCTGTTCTTTTACTTCTAAATTAAGTTTCTTTTTCTAAAAAGCCAAAACGTGTGGTGGAGTGTGTTCTTCTTCTACAATAAGTTTTCCTATGTGCTGTGCTCTTATTGTTGTGCTCCTTACATCAATACTTTTAAAGATAATAGTATCACGTGGGAATGTTTTTTTTTCAGTAATGTATCTGCAAGTTTTTCTTGTACCTGCTCAAATGTACGTAAAGTTGCATTGATTAATAGGTCATTTACCTGTCTGATTCCTGCTGATGCCCAGTTACTGAAAAACAAAACGTTTGATTTATACATCAAGTCTCGATTGTGCCATAAATATGTGCCAACATGCTCAATGTCTACATTTTTAGTATTCTTGTGTAATGACCAAGTTAACTATTCTGTTCCAGAAATTAGATGATACATTGTCCTGCTTGGACACGTCTTTCTCAAATGTGATATTCGCTTTAAAAATGTTAATACCACCCAGCTTCTTTAAGAAAAAGTGGGAAGATCTTTCCAAGCTGCACTCCCGTTTCTTCCCAGACGTATTGCCCATTCAATTAAGAAGCTGTCTTGCAGGTTTTCAGATTTATCACTTTCAAACCCCCATTATCTTCTGTATCGCACATTGTGTTTCGTTTTATCTTTTCAAATGATCTCTTGTTCGTATACTTCCTCGGCCTAATATCGCTGAAGATTTTTCAATTAAATTGACTGAGAATAGTGTCGGGTATTCCGATTCCTTGCATTGCATAAACACATTGGGATATGAGAAAGGTTTTGGCGATAAGTATTTTTACCCTGGATAGATAAGTCTGTTTTTTTTTTTACCATAAAAGCATCTGTCTATCAATCTTGTCACTCCAATTTTTAATTTTTTTTTTTTTTTTTACATAAAAAACCCTAACAATTAGACATTAAACTTCTGTCAGTGAAAAAATACAGATTTCTATATCTGGACTCATCCTAACAATGAGTCTCCTTTGTCTGCTTCCATTTCGTTGCACAACGCATGTTGATGATTTAAAAATACAACTGCTATGATGGAAGTATTGGGAAAACATACATTTTCCCTTAAATAAAATTTGACTGGCGTCCTGACGAACTTCAAGTAATTTCAAATGTTCACACCAGCTTCAGAAGCTGTAAGTACTGCGGTTGCTCAGACAACAGTAGATGTCAAGAGGTTCAAATAATGAATGTTTTTTCAAGACGGTGAGGGTATTTCTAACGAAGGAAATGCAGGACCAGACAGACGGAGACGAGAAACATCGAAATGTAGGTTAGAGTCTTGTCCACAGACACAGCTGAGGATGACTTCACCAAAGATGTTTTACTTGGGAAATGAAAGATGAAACAAAAGAAGCCAGTGAAATTTTCTGCATTTTCAGTGCTGATAAATTCTTGGCCGAGACACATCCTGAGATGTGTGAACTCGTCCGAGCAAAAAGAGCGTCGACTTTCGAGTTCTGTTAGCAAAATTTCCTGTATTTTTTCAGCTCGTGCTTGTCTTGGGATCAAATTACTAGTTGACAGGTTGGTCCCATAGTAAGATGATTTTTCTTTCAAAGAAATTCGGCAGTTAGAATAGTCCAACTTAGCTATTTCCCAAATCTGTGCAGCTTGAAGTGCTGAAGAAGACAGAAAACATACGCATGCTGATGGCGTCACTAATTGGAACTTTTCCTCACGGTTTGGCGTCATGTTATCTAAGCCTGCTTCCACTACCACAAAAGATGGCAAGATGCATTTCTTGTTTGTTGTCATCCAGAATTCATTTGCACATTCTTCTACATCACAGTCATCTAAAGCCATATCCTCACTCGCACACCACATATTTTTCCACGGTGTACCATGAAAGACCAGATCATAACCCTTAGAGTTGACAGATGATCTTGTTATCGTCACTGAACGTAATTCCTTGTTCTCCTTGCTTTGTTGTAAATCTGACATCACTACGGAGTTGTCGATCATACTCTTGGACCAGTTTTTTTGAGTTTCATTGAGAGATATTTCGTGCATCAAAGATCTTTTTCGTGCATCAAAGATCAATTACATGCGCCATATGAAAGTTCTGGCTCTCCTCTGAAGTCTGCAATAAAAATGCCGGTCTCTGGCGTCAGTTTGGTGGTCCCATTGCTATAAGCCTCACACAATAAATTGACAGGTATAATACTCTGAGAATAAAAACGGCATTTATCACATTCAACAATCTCATCAGTGAAACAGCTCCTCAGGTTCACTTTAAGTTCAAGTACATATGGGTTGGGAGGCTTCATGCCTACTTCTGGAAAAATATGATTCAATTGTTTGTGATGGCTGGTAAATGCCTGTCAACGGGAATACCAGGGGAATTTCATAGGGCACTGAGTTTTCTCCAGCATGGCAGTCACAATTGGTGACCTTTACGTATGAAATGTTACTTGTACCTGGTTTAATAATGAAAAGAATAAATTATCGGGGGGTGGTCGATTTGTCGAATAGTATACAATTCCATTCGACAAATCGACCACCCCCCGATAATTTATTCTATACATTATTAAACCAGGTACAAGTAACATTTCATACGTAAAGTTCACCGATTGTGAGCTTGTTGACAATGTTACTGATGTTGTTGAATTGGAAGATAGAACTTGGCACCCTCTAATACGTGAGTACGGGTCATTCCCATAACATCGACCATGTATGTCAAAAAGGTGCCCCAGATGTTGTTGACCTTGGGAGAAAATATCAGGGCACTCAAACTGAAAATCAAAACAACAGTCGTTATAGATATGACAAATTTGGTCACATGAACAAGTTTCGAATCCTTCCTCCCGGGAAATCGTGATGCCACATCGTCCTTTACAACTACGCTTGGGTTGATCTTCTGACAGTGAGCACAAATTGAAATGATCTATAAATTCCCTAACATCTTCACACAATTGTAGTCCTTGATCCTCGCTGCCAGGAATAGCCGAGCTTGTTTCATAGACACTGGAAGCTCCTACATCAATGACATTCTTCTGTTTATTCTTTTGTGTTCTTTCTTTGTCTGATTCAGATTCGAGCAGGCCAGAGACTGGGCTTTGATCAGAGATCCATTCTACTTGTCCTTGTAAGGTTAGCGAGGTATTTCTGTCTGCAACAATGACCAAGATTTGGGTGCCCACACCCACACAGATGTAAATACATAGTTGGAATAAGGGCAAATGATATCTAACAGGTTTCATGACCCCAAAGATTTTCTGGTTACAATCACTTCCTAACTTTCCACAGTCAGCAACGAAATGACATTGAGATAAATGTCCTGGACATCAACTCAAATGTCAGTTAACTACGTTGTAAGCAGTATTTCAGAAGAGAAGAGAAGAAAGGTTCTCGATTCTTCTACTAAAGAAATCACTGCAGCACTGGAAACGTTTTATATAATTATGAATATCCAATCAAAAACTGTCTTTCAAACTTTCCAACGGTTCAGCATGTGGACACACGTTCTAGACCAGACAGTGGAAAACTCATCTCATGTAAACATGAAAACGACAATTAATTAATTCCACTATCACAAGAAAGTGTTTCATTTTCCTCCGACGGCATTGATAGCACTAGTAACAATTACAGCCTATGATATCACAGAAAATAAAAGTGTCAACTAATGACTAGCTTGAGAGATTAAATCAAACACGACATAGAATTTGGAAACGTATGATCATATACACTTACAGACGTTGGCGGTTCATAGTTTAGCACGCTAGTGTTTCATACAAAATTGGTGAGTTCACAAAGGTGTTGAAAAGTAATCTGACATCGAAGGAATTCATAATGACAATCGTGGATTGAAATGTAGCAGAAGAATATCTAATCATGGGGCTGGGGCGATTGAATCTTGATTTCACAGTTCTGTGTTGAAGGAAAAAATGAATCGCTGTCTTATAATTCTTAATGAAAAGTGCCTTACTTAAATAATTACCCTCATCTTTCATTGCCCTTTGTATCATTCAATTAAGGATATAAGAGCAGTAGGAAGATAACTCTATACTACATGTTCAAGGGACAGAATTGTTAGATCCCCTTGAAAGATGTTAAGTGCCGTTTCTATACAAGAACACTTTAAATCTTAATGTGTGTGTTTGTGTGCATGATCAAGAACGTGTCTGTGGTTGCCTGTATGTGTGTGTGCATTAGATACAATTGTAAATGGCGGAGGCGGAGTTTAAATATTTCATAGTTTGGATCGAAAGATTCTCCGACAAAATGTGATTTCAAAAATTCTATTTCTCTATTTTTTGTCTTGTCTTATACTTTGCTGATGCCGTTTTATATGCACTAAGATTAACCTTTGAGCCACTTTCATGTGGTTGGCATTTGATTCGATAACTTATCGAAAGTTCCTACCGTCACCCACGATCTACTTATGGTAACTCAAACGTACGAAAGTGAAATGCTGATATATTATCATTGTCATAGGAAGCGGAAAAACCGGATGTGTGGCATGTCAGCGTGGCAAATAGGACACTGACTGTGGAATTGCCTTCTACTGCCGCTTGTTGGAATCATCTATTGGATTGCTTGAAAGGGAACCAGAATAAAGCAGCCTTTGAAGGAAGGAAACTTGAAGAAGGAAGAAGAGTAAAACAAAAAGATCTGTGGGGTGATTCCTTACAAAAGTGATAACACCAACAATCAATTCTGGAGATGAGACAAGTCAATAGACAGCTTCAAAAAAAAATCTAGAACAGAATATCAGTAAGCCGGGATCCGCGTGGGGGGGGGGGGGGGGGCTAAGCTTGAGCAATACCGTACCGGAACCACCATATTAATTAAGTTTAAGGTGAGTTGTCTTACGCAAACATGTGTCATTTTCCAACGAATTATGGACTAAAAATCGCTCGAAACGGCCATATTTCAAAACCCGTATCCATTGTGTAGAAAAGTTCACAGCAATACGGAGCCTGTGCTACTGAATTGTTCAATCTCACCAATGTCTATGACCTACTGTGTCAGCATGCGTCAGGAAACTTGTCTTTTTACAGTTAAACCATAAGACGATTAAAATGAACCATCGTCAACCCCTGATGCTCTTTTGCTCCATGATTGAGGATAAGGTCTTGTTAGATGATCTCTTTTGTAACAACGATCAAAAACCACCAGTAAAACGAATTGGAGCCACGAAATTGAAAGGGCATTAATTTCACATGTACAACGTTACACTCTACAGTGATGCAAAACTTCAGGGTCAAAGTTTACTTAGACGTCACTATCAATGCTGTAACTGGAGAGAAAATCACATTTCACTATACAGGTATTTCACGACTACCTGTGAAAGGGATAAGCTTTTCGATAATCGTCAAGCTGCTCGGGTGATGCATATTCTCAACATGAGTAAAACCCAAATTAAGAATCAAACTCGAAACCATCCAAAAGATAGCCAATATAAAAAGCGGAGAAGGTGTTTTGCCCCTGCTAAAAATGACATTTTATCTTTTATCTGTTACTGCAAAAGTGTTTTATTGATACAGACATTTATTATGGATCACAAATAGAATTTTGCTAACGTGGAAGGGAGTGATCACACACTAAGATCCATAGCACCACTGAACATCTAAGACCACACAGATTGTGGAATCAAACTTTCTACAGGAGCTTACAGTAATGTTTGCGCTTATTGTGTTGACATCAAGACTTACGGTCTATAAGCAGAACTGAACATTTGTTCGAAACTATGGGCTGAATTGAAAGTCTTTCTATTGGAACTATGGGTTGAATTTAAAGTCTTTCTATTGGAGCTATGGGCTGAATTGAACGCCTTTCTATCGGAACTATGGGCTGAATTGAAAGTCTTTCTATCGTAACTATGGGTTGAATTGAAAGTCTTTCTATTGGAACAATGGGCTAAATTGAACCAGACGATACAATTTGCCAAATTTCCTTCGTCGTCTTGCTCGCATATCTTTCATGTCAAGAGCGCAACAATTCGCACCACACCCCTTCATAAAGGAACGAAAAAGACCAACACCATAGAGCTCTGTGAGTAGTGCTCACCGTGTTTAAACGCGTGCAAGTTGTAGACATAATTATGGCGAAAGAAGCAATGGTCCCTTTAGGTATTCTGTGTCCCGGATGTCACCAAATGGCTCAACGTGGACATGTTTCCTCCGACGGCATTGATAGCACTAGTAACATTCTGTATTTAACTTATTAATATTCTTGCATGAACTTATATATTCTACAAATCTTCTTCTCTGAGCTCTCCAATGGAACGAGGAATGTTGGGGCCCCAAAGAGACGTTACAAAGACACTCTCAAGCAATCACTGAAGGCCTTTGCCATTGATGTGAGTGAGTGGGAAAAGCTCTCGCTTGATCGTGCAAATTGGAGGGCGGCCCTTACCAGAGGCAGCAAAGCATGGGAAGCTGACAGAGTCCAGCAGGCTATCAAAAAAAGAGAACGGCGCAAGAAAAGGCCCAGTGGTACTGAACCAACGGAGCACTCTTGTCATTTATGCGGAAGGGTCTGCAGGGCAAAAATAGGACTTATCAGTCACATGAGAAGCCATAAGTCATGAAAGAACAGTCTTTCCATTCTGTCCTCTGTGTCCTTTAGTTCTCTTTATTGTCCATGTGTTGAAATTCTCAACAATTTCTGTTCTTTATTCCTCTGGTGTTGTTAAGGTCATCATCATACCTGATGGACGAACTATTATTATAATACTTACAACATGAATAAAATGTATGAAGAGTATAAAATTACCACATAAAATAATAATAATAATATCAACAATTGTACTACAACGGAGCTGGAGAGTGAACACCTAAAATTTTATGGCTCATTCACAAAAAAATATGAAATTTTGTGCACCATCTGAATTTTTACCCATAATTTACGTGCACACATCCATTTTGGGACAAATTTCAGTCCTTAATGTTACGACCGTTTTGTGCCTCAAAAAGTGAGAGAGAGATCCATTTTGATCCAGCAAAATGGAAAAAGAATGATGGGCAATTTTGCTCTGACCAGTTGATCACCGTTCTACAAAAGCCGTTTTATTAACAATAATGACATTAGAATAATAATAATAACAAGAACAACAACAACAATATAAAAACTCTTCGTACAGAAAAATTAAGGCAAATTACATAAAATAAGAAAAAAGTGGTAAAATACAAAATCATTAATTGGAACTGCTTTATTATATATTTGAAACATTTTGTTTCCTTGAATTGAACGTCTTTCTATCGGAACTATGGGCTGAATTGAACGTCTTTCTATCGGAACTATGGGCTGAACTGAAAGTTTTTCTGTGGGAACAGTGGGCTGAATTGGACGTCATTCTATCGGAACTATGGGCTGAACTGAAAGTCTTTCCATTGGAACAGTGGGCTGAATTGGACGTCTTTCTATCTGAACTATGGGCTGAACTGAAAGTCTTTCTATCAGAACTATGGGCTGAATTGAACGTCTTTCTATTGGAACTAGGGGCTGAGTTGAACGTCCTTCTTTTATTTAGATCTAGGCTTGGAACCGTTGAAAATATTTATGCAGTTAGTGTATATTTCTTCTGTACAGCATTTGTAATTGGTGTTGATGATGATTTAAATGCATGTTTGTCTGCTGAAGATTATTGTCTTTCATTGGTTTTGACACACACATACACACGCTGGAGCACGCGCCCACACACACAGACACATACACACGAGTTTTTGTAACAGTCAGTAACATCTTCCATGCAAAGTGTCTCGGTTGTCAGCAAATGACTCAACGTGGACATTATTTCCGCCGACGGCATTGATAGTACTAGTAGTAGCATTTTGATATTTAACTTGCAGGAATTAAATATATTTAGTTCATAATACTTACAATACGAGAATAAGATTTATAAAGACTCTAAAAGTAACACATAAAAAAAATAATATTAATAATAATTATACTCTAATGGAGCTGGAGAGTGAACACCTAACATTTTGTGGCTCATTGACCAAGTTAACTTTGTGTACTATCTGAATTTTCAGCGATTATATTCCCTGGACACATCTATTTTGGACAAATTTCAGTCCTTAATGTCACTTATTTACCACCTTTTTGTGCCGCAAAAAGAGAGAGACCCATTTTGATCCAGCAGATTGGAAAAGCATGATCGGCAATTTTGCACTGACCATTTGATCACCGTTCTACAAAACCCGTTTTTATTAACAATAATGAATTAAGAAAAATAATAGTAACAAGAACAACAACAACAATATAAAAAAACTCTTCGTACAGAAAAATTGAGATAAATTACATAAAATCAGAAAAAAGTTGCAAAAGACAAAATCATTCATTGGAACTGCTTTAATATATATTTGAAAAATTTTGTTTCCTTCCGAATAATTAATTCTAAGTCATCGGCAAATTTTCTTTATAATTCCCTTCCCGAATGATGGCCTGGTGGTAACAAAATGAATCAAAATCAAAACGAATAAAAGTTGAAAGAAGTTTTTGACCTCATCCATGAATAACTTGTACTGATGCGTCACGGCTCCACTGATCATCAACGTCACCTCGATAACTTCCTCGTCAATACTGTCATCGTCAGGTTCATCAGATCCAGCACAGTCAATAAAATGCTGGGCGTTTCTGTTGAGAGACCGAGCTAACTATTCAACATGAATTCGATATAATTTTTACATGTCCCAGCAGCATCGATCATACCATAAAGAGTATTATTGACTAATAGTAAACTTACTAATGAAAAAACGTTGATTCCGTACAGGTGAGAGAGAACTTCACGCCTGGTGAATATGATTATGAGGAATTGGCTCTAAAACCAGAGCCAGGCCCTTACATAATTATGTAAGCCCTCATTCAGACTGCTCATCTAGTAGTTTTGTAATCAGCGTTAACGTCACAGGCACTGTATTCATTTAACTATAATTTGTCTGTTTTAACGTCTTTCTTAACCTTTTTTCGATTTTTAATATTTTTGTGACCAACACCCCCCCCCCCCCCCCCTCGCCCGACTCTCTTTATAACATCAATATTCCTTACCACCACAACTCCCCGTTTTTTATCTATCAAAAGAAGCAGCCCCCTCTACGAGGAAAGCCCATGTCATACAACCCCATTGACCCCCCCCCCCACCCCCACCAGTTCTGGGAGCACCAAGGCTATGGAGCTCGTACAGTGCCCTGGAGGGGGAAAAGTGGTGAGGTATTAGTAAACTGGCTTTGGCTGGAGTAAACGCAGACAGTTCAATATTACCATGGTTACCACTATGACAAATGTACGAGTATTTTATACAATGTGTGAAACAGAAAATAACGACATTAAACCAGTATGAAACTGAAAAAACAAATAAGATTTGATGTCCCTGTCAACGTCAGATTTCTACCTCCGTCAATCTTCATTCAAATGTGATTTTTAGTTTTTAAATGACAATATTAATCGTTTTCTGGTGTTTGTTTGCTTCTTTGTTTCTTAAAAGTTCCCATTCCAGGGACACATAAGGCCAAACAGAAACATACAGTCTTCCCGATATTCAAAGTCTGACTTTCGAGTTCTTTGATTATCTCAGTAGAATAATTATATGACCGTGGACAAATACCTGTTGTCACATCAGTTAACTCATTTTCTCAAATGGCAAAGCTTATATGAATTGAACAGTGTTTGAAATGAAGCTGTTTCGTTCGGTTCATCTTAGTCATAGCAACACTTACAAACAGTCGTTTTCATCGACCGTGTGTGGTGTGGTGCGTGGGGTTTTCAGAACAATACAGAATAACACAAATCCTTCTGTAAGGCACACAAAGTTAATATTACAGACGACACACATAAGTCTATATATGGATATGATAGCTAATGTCACTGCGTAGATACACGTTATACAGGGAAACAGTTTCATATATATATACTTGGATACTGTACAGATACCCATTGCACAGCTAGACGTCTACTACACCGATTGACTGAACTCTCAAACATCCCACATAATAATAGTTAAACAAGAACAAAGCCCACGAACCAGCTTTCTCACGATGTAGCCTACAACTGCCCTAGGGCAGGAGAAAAGGAGACAAAAGACAAAGCTAATGGCAAGCACATAAATATGCCAGTGTCACAGATTGTGTGGTCTTCAAGACTACACAACACAGTGTAAAATGGAATCAGACTCACTCGACCGTACTGAGAATATCCTGGCTCCTACCAGCGGCAGCCGATGGCACGAGGGCAGCTGGGGGATGAAAAAAGGTGATTGTAGTGCGCACGTCAAATTGTCCCCTTCAAAAGACAGCGAGCAGCAATGCACCAATGGCCCTCATTCTACACAATGGTGCTTTCTAGGAGGCAGAGGTTAGCACTGTTAGTTTATTTGTGGAAAAGAAGGCGCAGTAGACAGCGACCAGTGTCGATTCATCCCATAAACAAATTGCGGAACGTGTGTGTTGCGAATGTCACCTCTTAATGCCCCAGCTGCGGCAAGGTACCCAAAAATTTAAAGACTATTTTCGAATGGGGCGATCAACATTTGACAATTTACTAAAGAATTGCTCAGCAAATTTGTTGAAACAAAACAGCATAGTCTAGATTCTAGGCATCGGCACACCTCAACACAATGACCTACATTAGCGACCCTAACTTTAACAATTAAAAAAGCAATGAATATTTATTGTTTTAAAAAGCCGAAAATCGCAAATTCTTCGCACCCGGGTGATTTTTCGAATGTGCTGAACTCAAATTTGGCATCAAAAACACGATTAAGTTACATTTTGAGACTTTGGATTTTGCGATTTCATGTCCCACCTGAAACTTTTGCCGTCTCCGGTTACCGGGCCATCTGTCTTGACGGACAGAATGCCGCATGCCGCACTTCAATCCGGCTGTCTCCGAACAGTACAGGCGGGTGCAAGTTGGAGCGAGTATGATCACTCTGCCCGTAATCTCTCTATTTTATTTGTAATTGACAGATGCCCGAGCTTCATCCTTCAGTTTGCTGCCTTCAAACCGGTCTTAGTTTATCTTAGGCCTGAAACTGAATCAGAATCCCTTGTGTGTTTTTCTGGCAGCTAAACGGAGTACGTGTAATGGCGCTGTCCTTTTATTAATTGGTGAGTGTGTCGTTAATCAATTCGTGGTCTGTATGAGGAATCAGTGTGTCGGCAAAACTCTACTTTTGAGGTAATGGAATATATATACCACAGAAAATTTGTGGGGTCGCAGCAAGGCTTCAGACAAAGACAAAATGTGGCCAACAAAAAGTTGTATGCAGCAAAGCCTCGCGTAAGGAATAATACAGAAATTTTACAATAAAACGCAAAGTACAAATAGAAGAGCCCCCATTCATTGACGGACGGGCTGTGCCCCGAAAACCCAAGTCTGGACTCGTTCAGTTAAGTACTCATAACGCTGTTCACATTCTACATGACTTTTTTTTTTCTTAGCTCCAGTTGCCTTCCTGGTTCCATTTTCCTCCCTGTTACATCTTTCTCCTTGAGAAAGCTTGGCGTGTCTTCCGTTTTCCTTTGCGTTTTATTGTATCGTTTCTGTATTATTTCTTTGCTATATCAAACTTTTATTTTGGCCACATTTTGTCTTCGAGATAATGGTGCCCCCCCCTCTTCCCCCACCCACCTCCCCCTTTCCAAATGGGTAGCTGGTGGACGCCTCTGGAAGGGTATCCTCCTGGCCCATCGATCGCTTTAAGCTGCTTATATTCTGCCCCTGTTTTCTTGCTTTTTCCTAGCACAATGTGACCGTTCTCCTGTCGTCGCGCATTCTCCGAACTCATTCACCCCCCTCCCCCCGCCCCACACACACACATACTTCCTCTCCCTGTCGTTTTGTCATGCAGAGAAACGCGAGGCTCTTTTGAGATATATATAATTATGCTGTTCGGGAGAGCTAGACGCTAGTTAGTAAGCATTATGGTGCATCAGTTCGTCACACAGCCGGGAAGAGATTGGGTAGAGAGATACGCAAGTTTGATAATATTGCGTTTTGACAGAAAGAAAATAAAAAGAAAAAACACGTTTAGAAATTTGCTGAAATCTTTCCAGGGTTGTAAATGACATGCAAATTTCAAATAGAAAAACAAAACACAACAAACAAACAATAACGGAAAATCCTATTTTTAGCGATACGCCATTCGCCACAATGAAAATGAACTATCAGACAGAAAGTGTCTGTGGATACAACAACCCATTCAAAAGCAATTACCTAAGCTTTCTTAACTAACTAGATAAGGAACCCGGCATAATCCGGAATAAACCTGTGAATCAACCGTTCTAACTCTCTCTCTCTCTTTTGGTCTAGAAAGCTTCCCATATGCTACAGTCTGATAACAGATTTCATTCGCACCAGAGCACCACTAATTCATTTCTGGTAGGGAAACTGTGCACGCGGAATTGAACGCGTATTAATAATTTTTCCACTGACGTGGGCTAACTACCGGGAACCAAAATAAAGATCATTGTACGTTACCTTTTTTTTTTTTTACAACATTGGAAGATGAATCAACCAATCGGTAGATACAAACGCGACTGGGTTGGATTAGTTGACACTTAAGAAAATTAGTTTTAAATAGTTTTTGAAACTATCACTTGGGCTGTAACGCCGAGCAAAGGCTAAAATTACACCACAATGAATTTCATGTACTCCAACACTATCTTTTTTTTATAATAAGATTCTAACTTGATATATAAGTGAACGCTGTGACAGTATCTATTTCTGTGATAACCTCATGTGGCAATAGCAAATATCATCTTTTCTACTTATTCAGGCAGAAGAAAACTTACGCTTTTTGGCAGATAAAGGCATATGAATTTGTACATGTGATATCGTTCCAATAATAATCACTGTGTCCGTACTTCCACATTTGCATACAGTCTTCATCTAGAACAAAGACACAGAAATACACTTCATAGGATGCAATTCTTTAACGGTATAAGTGCTCTTTACAAAATTTTACAGGAGAGAAAAAAAACATGGATTTATTTCCTTCACTGGAGGGAACTGGGTCATTTTTTAACACATTAAATCACAAACGCATATCTTCAAAACGATGACAGATATTTTTTGCCACCTAAATGTGGTTATTGTAATGCGTGTTGTAGATTCATTTTGGAACAAGAAAGATTGGTCCACAAAAAGTGAAAAGTTAGAGAATTACACCGACGGGACGACTAGACCATAGAACTCTTGATTTTCTGATCCGCTCTGCGGGACCTATGTGATCAAATTAAAACAAACGCTTAAAATAATGTTTTCATGCTATAGGGTGCAAGCGACTAGACCTTGCAAATGTATTCTTTTAAACAAGGAAACTGAAAACAGACTTTTGCTGCAGTTGGCGCTGTTTCCAAAACAAACAACATAGATCTAGTTGCGCATTAAAGTTCATCTAGCCTATCGTCTTTTGTGCAAGGCACATTAGCCCGGGCCTGTCTTTATTGGAATAAGGCACACTGAAAGATCTGCTGTTTTCAGACTGATAACTTGCTCTAAAAAAAAACACTTTTTGCCCAGTACAGTTTTATCTTTTCGTGACTTAGGCACAATTTCAATTATATCCCTAAGCCGGCCGTGCTGACATTAAAGGACTAATCAGAAGAAAATCTATCATAAAGTTAACTTTTACTTTTTCAATACTATCAGCTTTTCTCTCCTTACGATGAAAAAAATATCGAGAAACATTTAAATTGTTTACTGAATAAAGTTTCTTCTGTTTCTTTTCAAGCAAAACTCCAGTGGAATGAAATTCAGCATGACCAATTGCCCAGTTTATGAGTGAGAATGCATGATTTAATCCTCATTGTACAGTTCTGCACTGAATATGTTACTTCGTCAGATTAACATTAACAATAAATATGAAAATTTACAAAAAAAATTGTTTAAACAAAAGTGCATTTCATAAAACCTGTTACAACTTTATCTTACTTCCATGAGTATTGCTCGGATTTGTATGTTCCCAGTCAGTGAATCCGCTTATAAAGTTGTCCCTTCCCTCCCAGACGAACCTCCCTTCTTCCATGATGTCATTGCCACCCAGATAGGCTGCGTTCACTGGAAGATGAAAAGAGAAGCTACAGTTAGCACAAGATAAAAAAAAACAACCAACAACACAACAGTTAACAAAACATAAAAAGAGAAGCTATAATTAGGAAAACATAAAAAGAGAAGCTATAATTAGGAAAACATAAAAAGAGAAGCTATAATTAGGAAAACATAAAAAGAGAAGCTATAATTAGGAAAACATAAAAAGAGAAGCTATAATTAGGAAAACATAAAAAGAGAAGCTATAATTAGGAAAACATGAAAAGAGAAGCTATAATTAGGAAAACATGAAAAGAGAAGCTATAATTAGGAAAACATGAAAAGAGAAGCTATAGTTAACAAAAGATGAAAAAGGAAGCTACAGGTAACAAAACAAGAAAAGAGAACCCACAGTTAATAAAAGACTTATGAACATATAACAACTAGTTGTGAATCAGATTGATGTGTAGCATATCGCTGCCTCCATTTTAGTATGCACTAGCGATATGTGTCGAAGTGTAGACCACCAAGTGAAGCATTGATAGGATTTATGAGCCAGGCAATTTTCACGTACAAATCTTTCTGTAGGAAGTCAGTTAATTCTATGTCCAGTATAGTGTGTAGCAGAATTTTCATAACCAACTGTTTATTTAAATTTAACTGGATGAATCTCTAGTGCTTAGTGTTAGAATTAATTTGCTCTTTGTTTCTTTTTTTTTTTACAACACCCGGAAAAAGGACAGATTGATGCCTAGAAGAAACGTGCTAGACCAGCGACATTTGAGACATTGTTCTATACTTCTGTGTGTCATTAATTATGCTTCTTAAATGATACAAATCCTGTTCAAAACAGCTCCCAGGACAGGGAATATCAAAATGGCAGAACACCAATATAATTATGTTCCCCATGTCATAATCACAGCTATTATTCACTACTACTGCTACTACTACTATAATTATTACTTCTTCTCTCTCTTTCTCTCAACTACTACTACTTACTTCTAAAACCATTTCAATTTATCTCTCTCTCTCTCTCTCTCTCTCTCTCTCTCTCACACACACACACACACACTATCGCCATGTACATTACACTCCCGTAGATTGCCACAAACACCCTTACTAGTCTTATGCCCCTTTTCTCTGTAATCTATACATGACTTGCACATGTGCCAAAGATAAGACCAGTCAATGTACCTAACGAAATATCTAATCTGGCCCATTCCTTATCAACTTTCCATGGCAATGAGCAGAAAACAGAACAGCTCATTATGTGTTCATTCTGCCTTGACAGAAAGTAGCCACCTAGACTTGTGTCGGAATAACCCTTTGTAATCTTTTCACATTTTAGTCTCTATAAGAAATCAGATGACATGACAATTTTGGCAACTACCCTGACATACATACTGTTACGTTCCATCATCTGCCTTTTTATCCAATCGTTGACGTTAGCGTTTGGGATTGCCGCCAGGATCCCGCCTTGCAATCGACACACCTCCTGCCAGAGCAACAACGAACAAAAAAAGTTCAGTAATGAAATATCATTGCTTCTTGTTTATATTTTTTTTTTAAATTGAAACTAGTAACTGTCCCATTCTTCGAACGGTTAAAAAACAAAGGACACCCACTTCAGACTCCAGACGCCCACAAAACTCGACCATGTGATTAATGCAGGTTGAACGCCTTTAGAGTTGACCTTTGACCTGGCAGCCATTTGCACGTACTCTAATGTCAAGGAACATGGCTTTCTATAGTAGTGTCTCGCCAGATCCCGTTTCGAACAAAAAAGGGGAAAAAACGATAGAATCAAACATTATAAAGCATAGAAGGCCTTGAGCTGTACAAGATGCCAGAGGTCAGATGGCGGGTTAACAACCGACCCAGCTACCAAACATCTCATGTCCTAACATTTGTCATTCTTTAGTGCCGAAACAGTGCCTACACATTTTGATCAGATCAGTGTAACTAACGATGGTGTCAGGAGTAAACCGGCCAAGTCGAAATAAGCAAATTTTACAGGATAAACAAAAAACTGACGCTAAAACTAATACATGGGAGATGAACCTAGCCGGTTTGATTACATGCTTATTTTGAGTATTTCTACTGGATAATGGTAACAGTTACTTTTACATATGATGCAGGATTCCAGGCTTCATAAATTGGTACTATATAAAGTAACTAGTGTAAGGGCCCGTTCAAAGAACGGGTTGCAAACAACACGCACAATCAGCACACAGATTATGTAGATCTAGGAAGAAAACAACTCACAACTGGCACAGTAACACCCGCATGGCAAGCATTATTCGATGACGTACTCTCTCTCTCTCTATCTCTCTCCCTCTCTCTTACAATAAAAGTAGTAATCTGCAGTCCTGCTTCAGAACTCATGCGCGCCAGGACACTGCGCACCAAGCTTGATATGGTTACTTTTTGTGACATGCACATGTACGGTACTAAAGTCGAAACAAAACAAAGGCAGGAGGGAGGCCATCATTGTTGAGGAAGCATTATTTGATATTTTTAGGGCTATTTTCATTTATTACAAAATTACGATACTTCGCATTCATGTCAAAGGAATAGACATAGTAGCAAAAAGAAATATCTTTCATGTGTACTTTTTTCAGGTCTGGGCATTTCTTCCTCGCAGCAGTGAATTTTTTTTCCTTGCTGTGTTTTTATATAGATACTAGTGTAAGGACCCATTCAAAGAACGGGTTGCAAACAACACGCACTATCGGCACACATTATGTAGATCTAGGAAGAAAACAACTCACAACTGGCACAGCAACACCCGCATGGCCCGTACCGTGCATAAGGCAGACTGCACAGAAACTCATGCCTTCAAACTTTGAAACGCAACCAGAAGTTTAAAGACGAAACAAAACAAAGGCAGGAGGGAGGCAACCATTGTTGAGGAGAAAGCATTATTCGATGACGTACTGTCTCTCTCTCTCTCTCTTACAGTAAAAGTATTAATCTGCAGTCCTGCTTCAGAACTCATGCGCGCCAGGACACTGCGCACCAAGCTTGATATGATTATTTTTTATGACATGCACGGTACTAAAGTCGAAACAAAACAAAGCCAGGAGGGAGGCCATCATTGTTGAGGAGAAAGCATTATTTGATATTTTTAGGCCTATTTTCATTTATTACAAAATTACGATACTTCGCTTTCATGTCAAAGGAATAGACATGGTAGCAAAAAGAAATATCTTTCACGTGTATTTTTTTCAGGTCTGGGCATTTCTTCCTCGCAGCAGTGAATTTTTTTTCCTTGCTGTTTTTTTATATAGATGAAATTTCTGGACTTGGCTGGTTTGCGCCCGACACCATCGATAAGTGGATTTTTCCTAACTTTGAAGCTGGAAATCCCTTTCCTGCGTATGGCCTTGATCCACGAACGTCTTTTTTTCTCACTCAGTTCCTGTGCTAGGTTTCACTCGTGCGTACAAATCCCGGGTATAGAAAAAAGGCTTTTGCTTTTGTCTGACGTTCGATGTCGACAACCAAACATAGCACAAATGGTAGGCATTGTGAACAGCATGTACAAGAATAATGGCGGGGAGAAGTAAATAAAGTAGGCATTTGACGCCATGTACATTCAACCTAGGCAGTACACAGGAAGTGATGATGTCATGGGCTGATGTGTTCGAAAAAGTGAAGGATCGTAGGTAGTCAATTAGCGATACAAAGCAGACTAAAAAAACAATACTTCATCACCATTGCAAAGTGTCCAGATCTGTAAAAGAATCATCTGCAGGTCGAAAGGAAGACAGCTTGTTAAAAATCGGGCGAGTTTTCTTTTTTATGAGAGAGAAAGAAAGAGAGAGAGAGAGAGAGAGAGAGAGAGAGAGAGAGAGAGAGAGAGAGAAAGAGAGAGAGAAAGAGAGAGAAAGAGAGAGAGAGAGAGAGAGAGAGAGAGAGAGAGAAAGAAAGAGGGAGAGAGAGAGCAGGTAAGTTGAAAACAAGTCTCTCTCACCATTCACAACAGAAAGCATTACCATTAATGGTCATGTCACCTTCTAAGCCATGTAGTATAAACCAAACTATTATTATGTATCTGTCACATTAATAATCACTAAATCAAAGAGTGGCCGGGGAGAATAGGTGCAACGCATAGAGGATGAAAATTTACTATGGGAGAGAACTCTTTGTTTCTTCCAAAGTCTGTCAAGCTTACTCCGGTTGTCTCCCCTAAGATTTCAGCACTTTCCACCTTTCTCTTCGGACCCTTAAGTCAACAACAAGACCTATCGCGATGCCAAATAGTAGACTCTTGACAAGGACAACGAATAACAGTACTGTGGACTGTTCGCTTATCACGGAACCCGATTCAACGCAGACAGATCTCTCCGTAATCTTTGGCCTCTCGTCCTTAGTGATGATTGGCTGGATACGGCGATGTTGTTGTTGACGAGCACGGTGTTCTAGGTAAAGCTGGTTCCTTGTGATCCCGGTCGGTGATGGCATGTTGGAATTTTGGGATTTTTCTCAAATTTTCCTGTCCTTGATCCCATGTTAGGTAGGATCGAGCACCTAGACTTCTCGGATAAATGCGAAAAACGCGCATGGCCCGTTTGACGTTGCGCACATTGAAGACACCATGGCAGTAGGAAGTCGGGGGGAGAATTAAAGAAAAACTAATCTCTACCCCCCCCCCCCCAAAAAAAAAACCACAACAACAACAACCCACTACCAGCGCTGCACTGTGGCGATGACGTGTCTGCTCCAGTTGTAACTGGCCTGCCATTGGGATAAAAGAAGTATACAAAATACAAAAATACAAAATAATAATGAGCCGAGCTAAGCTAGATATCTCAGCTAGTGTATATATAATATATTTAAATAACTTCCTTTCCTTCGTGTTCACATAAGACTCTGATTTCATCTTTCATGATAGATTAACTTAGAATTCCCGACCAGGAACTCCATGTATGTTAAACACAAAGACCAGATAATGAAACACATCATCGTCGTTTTTCTACAATGACATATGGGTTTTTCCTGATTTACAGTCCATCCCTTTGTCTTTCAACTGAAACACTTTAACTCGGTATGTCAATTTCCATGGATAAACTACCAACTTACAAATGCTTCAACCCACGGCATTGGGCTATTGACGAAGGAGTAGCAATTATCTTCGAATCGAACATAATCCCTCGGACATTCTCCGGCTGCGTTCACTGTTTAGAAGAAAGAAATGGTAATCTGTGAACTACTTGTTAATATAAAAAGAAGGCGAGACTAATAGAATGGAATCGAGAGAAAAAGATGAAGAATGTTGTGTTAGATATCATTTGTTGAAAAACAATGAGAAACGGAGGTTACAGTATGTGCAGGTTAGTAAGCGGCTCACTCACCTTTAAAAACAATCATCAAGCCGAATTGTCAATTTTTTGTTTGGACAGTTTATTGGATAAGGGTAAAAAAGCTTAACATGCCGAAGTAGCAAACAGGGTATAATCACAGGGTCACGTTAGTAGTATGTGAGGACCGTCTGGGTCGCACGACAAGCTAAAATCTTAGCAACGAGATCACACCACAGGGTGAAATCTTAGCCACCAGACCACACCAAAAAGGGCGAAATCTTAGCAACGAGATCACACCACAGGGTGAAATCTTAGCCACCAGACCACACCAAAAAGGGCGAAATCTTGGCAATGAGATCACACCATAGAGCAAAATCTTATCCACCGAACCACACCATAGAGCGAAATCTTGGCAACGATATCACACCACAGGGCGAAATCCTAGCAGCGAGATCACACCAAAGAGACAAATCTTAGCCTTTCGCCATTGGTGATTGCGTTATCGAAGTGTCTAGGCACACGACATATCGTGGAAAAAGCGTGGAGAGATTTTTTCACGACACGTTTTTCATCCAATCAGAGCTTACCGTTTTCTGACTCAAAATGGCGGCCCCCACTGAGCGGGAGGTCGGAACCTGGGGGGCGTGAGGGTCTAGTCAGTTTGTATCAATGGGCGGTAGTCAGATTGACTAATCAGGCGAAAAGGGGCTGGGGTAGCTGTATTAAGTCGTGAAACGTCGTGAAAAACTTCACCAAGGCCATTTCCACGACATGTCGTGGAAAACTTCACGGAGGCGATTTCCACGACATGTCGTGAAAATAGCCACTTCCTTGCGTTATTGTTTATTTATATCGCGCTTGGAATCGAGAGAGGGTAACATAAAGAAGTTACCCTCAAATCATTTTAATGAATATTTAGCTCAAGCTATTTTCTAATATAATAAATTGAATCAAGATGTGTATTAAAGCGAGGGGAAAATGTCTTCCTAAACACATGCATATCAACTACGTAGAAGGAATTAAGTATCAAAATTAACAGAAAACAACAACAACAACAAAAAACTTGACTACAGATTGTTATCCCACTTTAAAGCAGAAGTTTTGCCAAGTCCTCGAATGTCACCAACTCAGAAATTTTGACCTGAATTCCTGTTTGGGCTTCGTGCTTCTGGCTTGAAATGCTTCCAAACATAGCATTTCCTAGAAGATCCCTGCTTTTCGCAAAATATTTGTTTTAAAGGTTTAGTAACCATTCCGGATACAGGCGAAGTCTTTTGATACATATTTATTTTTTCATCTACCTATCAATTTGTACATTTGATAGTCCTGATTTATGTGTATTTTTCTTTTATTATTAACGTCTGGACAAGATATGCCCATTCGTGCTTTGTGATTGTTTAAAGTCGCGCGCTCTCTCTCTCTCCTCCTCTATCTCCCTCTTTCTCTCTCTCTCTTTCTATCCTCCTCCTCTCTCTCTCCCTCCCTGGAATGTGAGATTTCTTCTTGCTTACATTTAATCAAACTAAGGGAAAATTCCAGTTTTGGGCAAGGATTCTACGTTTGTCACATTTACCACGGGGACAAGCCACACGTCTGAATTTCCGCTGGCAACAACCTTAGCTGATCCTTTTTGTATTTTCGTGAGCTTGCTTTCCTATAACTAGATCTCAGGCGACTAAAAAAAAAAAATTTAGTACCTAGAAAATTCATTATGTCGTCGATTCTAGTGACAACAAAATGAATGTGGCTCAGATATATTCTCAGTAAAAGTTCAAGCGCATGTGCAGGTTTAAGAGATACAATGAAAGGGTTAAAGAACATTACTTTCGCAATTTAAAACTGAAAGGGTAAGTACTTTGCCGCGAGTAAATCCAACTAGACTGCAAAACAAATTCCACTGTTGTACATTAAGTTCGAACAGTATTCTGTGTTCTTTACAAGCCACACTAACCCAGGACTGTTCGTTTAGAGTGAAGTCCCATTGGAAGGGTTGAACTTCAGAATCAAAGTGAATGAAGAATTATGTTTTACTCAATATATTAATGCTAGCTTTTTTCACTTACGCACGATATACAAATAAGACCTTCAACCACTGTGCCTGGACAAACACAGGCACACACAAACACATTAAAAACACACGGGGACTAGGTGGTCCAGAGGCAAGGTGCTCGCCTTTCATGCCAAGGGTCCCGGGTTCAAAACTCGGCCGGTGCAGGCATGTTGGAAGTTTGGAATTTTTCTCATGTTTCCGTGTCCCTGATCCTATTGGGGGGTAGGATCGAGTACCTAGTCTTCTCGGATAAGGACGAAAAAATTCGGAGGGCCCGTGTGCACGCTGCGCACGTTAAAAATACCTTGGCAGTTGGAAATCGAAAAGAGCAGGCCGAACAGGCCGTTTGCCCGGGCAAAATTAAATAAAATTCACCCCCACCATTCCCTCTCCCTTCCCTCCCCCCCCCCGCCCGCCTCCCCCCAAAAACAATCAGTCCACCGGCGATGCACTGTGGCGACGACGTGCCTGCTCCAGTTATAACTGGGCTGCAATGGCACAAAAGCAAATTTCCCAAATGTGATTAAAGAGTTATACAAAATTAAGGTTCCTAAACAATTCTTAGACAAAAATGATAATGTGACCACTTTCAAATTCTCTCTTTCGGGAGATGAAGAGGGAAGAATGAAAGAAAAGAAAAACATCAGTAGCACGACTCCTCACAAATGATAACATTAACATTTAATTCAGGAGATGGGACAAGACAACAGGCACGCTCAAAGAAATCTGGAATGGAAGAGTAGCGACCTGTCGGTAAAGATGAAAAATCAAACAAAACTGATAGATTCAAAATACCGTTTTAATGCAACCAAAGGACTGAGGAAGGCGTGTACAGACAGTATCATCATCTACACACAGACTGCGTGAGTCTCTGAAATCATTATCCGATGATTACTTTTTCATTCAATCTTGTTCCTTACGCTTTCTTAATGTTTGTACTCCACAAGTTATGTAAAGTGGGTCGTTTCGTGTAAATTATTTCAGTCAGCGAATTGTTCATCTGAAATGTGAAGTCATGCTCTACATTTGAGGGTCCACGGATGGCTAACTTTTTAATTACTACAAGAGGAGATACTCGACATTACCCGGGATAAACTGTGACTAGTGTCAGAGGTATTTGTGCAAAAAAAGGATCGGTGATGACTAACGCAAACCAAAAAAAAAAAATTTCTCCAACATTTCAAATCTCCAAATATAAAGAGAGAAGCGCCCGCCAGTCGAAAAGGAAGGCCCTTCAACATTTCACGCCAATCCGATCTGTTTGAGCGGCGGTAAGGTTTTTTTTTTTTTTTGCCAGTTATCTTTCCGACAGGCTTTGAACCGGCGCCGATGCCCTCGGAATACATGCAACTTAGACTGTTGTTTGTCTTCTTTCCACTCAAGTTTTTTATGTTTTTTTTTTTCCAGATTCCACCAAAACAGTTCTGTGTATTTGAAGTGATTTATGGCATGTGATGATGCCTTTTGCTCGTTCCATCATTATCGGGTTTTTGGCCGACAATCGTCGCGCTGGCCGGGCTTGTTGACGACGGGTTTTTCATTCGAGGTTTTCCATCCTGTAGTCCTTCGACTTTCTAGTCTTTCCAGCAGGACCACGGGTTTTGATCAGGTATACCGCTGATCACTCGGTCCCTGTAGCCGGCCATGGCTTCCTAAAGTTTCCCTGACCCGGGTGGGCTTCCCTGGGGGACAGCCTCAGACCGTCTGTTAGGGAATTCGCTCTCAAGGCCCGGTACCAAAGGCTGTGGATCCAGGGGGCTTAGGTGATTGGGGAGGATGAATGACAATATGTGGATAAAACGCTGCACTGAATGGCAGCCAAAGACTGGAACAAGAACAAGAGGAGGACCAGGAAGAAGACGGAAGGAGGACATTACAAAGAGAGGAGGACCAACATGGATGAGGAAAACAACAGACAGAACAGAATGGAAAGGATTGTCAGAGTGCTACATCCTGCAAGTGGGCTGACAACGCCTAGGTGAAAGGGTGAAAGGTGATTATGCCTTAAAAAGGGTTATTGAATACCTAGCCCGCGATGAGCGTTCCCGCACAAATGAAAATATTATTTCGATTTTATTACTTGAAAGTTTTTTGACATTTCCATTTCCGCACACCTGAAAACAGCTTTAAAAGTCTTCAGTTTACGAAAGTGCCGGGGTTCCTACCTCTGTCAAAGGAAACACAGACAAATATAACAGCCAGGACTGACGTGAGCAGCTTTGTGTCGGCCATCTTGTGTTCGTTTAACTCAGGAAACACACAGAAGACTAACTTTTGGGTACGTCTTATCTGAGGCTGACAATGTGGGTGGATCGAGAGTTTCTGAAAACAAATAAAGAACGGTGGTATAAACAGACCCTTCAAAATTTGGGTGAGATCTGGCGAGCACAATGTACACAAGTAATAGGGAAGGGAATGGTTAATATCTACATTGGAAAGTTGACCAAATAGGGGAAAGCAAAAGCAAAAACAAAAAAATGTCGAATCCATTCACGCTTTGTTTTTGTCCCGAAACTTACAGTGTTGCGACAGTAATTATAATTACTGTCTATCTTTATGACGTTCATTGAAAAATTGAATTCCATTTAATTGCTAACTATTAATAAAACATAGTAGAATTTCAACCGAGTGTGTAAATTTTATGCAATCTGAAGAAAGTACAACGCCTGCGGATTGATAAAAGAATTATTTTCTGACGTGGATCCACAGTGCGTCTTGGACTTTCCGAAAGAGATGGAGATCAACAACTTGATTCAGAAACTTTAATGCATATTAAAAAATTTACGAAGTTGTTTTTTTCCTCGGATCAATACAAAACATTTCTTGATAATTTACCAATGTAATGAAGTTTATACGAAACTGTTAATTCTATTTGTAAAATTTTAATTGATGAAGCTCTGAATAACAACATAAATAAAGTTCTTAAAAAACAACAACAACCGTGGAAGGCGCAAAGCGGCCATTGTCGTGCACGTGCGGTGTAAAAGCCGAACTCAAACTCAAAATTCAAAAACGTTCTGTTCTGTGCATTTCCCACCTGGCGCTTAGCACACTAACCCTAGACAACAAGAATGCTTTTGATAAAATGTTTTAGGCCTCTTACCATGGTCTGCATTTTTCCTAAGCACGTATTATGCACCGAAACGGCAAGTGCAGTAGACGTGCGTAGTTTTCAAATACGCATGCTATTATTTCATTGTAGGCATTTCCACGGAACAGGTTAAAAAACACACACACACACACATAAAAAAAAAACGCACCACAGAAATACAAAGGACAAATGTCTTCTGCAAGACGCATGCGTAAAAGAAAATGCGTGCGGACAAAATGTACGCTTCATGAGCTGCGCCTCTAATTTTGAGTAATTCCCAAAGGGAAGTATCATACTGAGCTCAGATAAACACAGTCAGATGCTGGCAGACAAGAAGTGCATTCCATTATGTCCTATATTTTATTAGTAAATCCAGAAAGACCGTACCATACTAAGCCCATGCAGACACAGTCAGCTTCTGCTATTATTTCTTTTGTGTACATCTTGCAGGCATTATATGACTGTGTCTGACACTGGCTTAGTGGGATAACTCACTTACCAAGACAGCAATGCCTGGTGTCTTAGCGCCTTCAGGATCAGTGACACGACTGCATTCATGTTTATACCATGACACAGTGTTCGACGTGGCGCAATTTCAGATAACAAGCGGCCACAAAAACATATAATTCTCTGACTAGTATTTCAAAACCTGCCCATGCCTGCATCGCACACACATTCAACTATCGGAGGTCATAAACAACAACAACAACAACAGAAAAAACAACAACGTATGTCCGATGGGTGCGATTTGTTTAACCACCCCGCCCCCTGCTTTTTTTTTTCCTTTCACCTTTGTATTCTTTCCATATGTTTGGCTCCAGCCTTCCTCCCCTCTCCCCCCCCCCCCCCCGGCCCATCACACACATTTGTAGGAGCGTAGGACACCATGAGAATGTTGCATGTCTATGGTACAGTGTTGCCTGCCTTTTGGGATTTTTCCCAAAATCTTGGGATTTTAGGGATTACATTTTGGGATCTTTGCATATATATAATTATATAATTTATATATATATCTATTTATATAATTGGGTAAAATTGGACGGTTGTACTCTATAGCTGAAAAAACTACTGACCGTAGAGCCATGAAAAAATTACTGAAAGTAGTTCAAAGACTGAGCAAGGTTTGTATCAATTCATTTTAAGGATGCAACAACCTTAAAAATTTAGAAAAATAGAAAACAAAATGGGCCGTTCGACGTTTTCAGATTCGTCATTTTTACAGCTCAGAGTGTAGTAAGATATTTTGGTAACTCGAAACTTTGGTCACCTAAGGCTCAGGAACCGCATCACACTCAGGCTTCAAACTTTGCACAACAGCATAATTATTATCAATGCGAAAGTAACATGGGCTATATTAGAAATTATGAAATGTTCAGGCTTCTACGTTTCATAATTCATTGTTTCGGCATCATTTAGATCTATTTCGAGTCATGGTTCGCCATTTTAAGGTTTCGTTATCACTTCCTGCGATGTGTTCACTATCAAAGACACTAACCCGTGCGCAAATCAAGCTGTTGTACGGGACGCGCAGGGTGTCAACTCATAAAGGCAGAGCAGTAGGACGTAATTAAAAACAGGATTTAAGAGTCCTATGGAATCGTTCGACGATTCCGTTTGATTGTGGGTGATAGGAAGTCGTGCGATATATCCTAGTCCCGAGTCTTTCCATAATTTCCGTCCAGAGGGCAGAAGTGAACTGAGAACCCCTGTCAGAAGTAATGTCTGTTGGGATGCCAAAACGAGCTATCCATACACTGATGAGCGCATGGGCACAAGTGACAGTAGACGTGTTTTGAAGTGGTATCACTTCTGGCCAGCGTGTGCTGCGGTCGATGATGGTAAACAGATGAGTGTATCCCTGGGAAGAAGGGGGAGGTCCGACAATGTCCACGTGTATGTGTCTGAACCTTTTCTTTGGTGTTGGGATCTGCTCAAGTGGGGCGTGGACGTATGTGTGTACTTTGGATCGTTGGCAATCCAAACACTCTCTTACCCATTGTCTAACTTGTTTCTTCAAACCATGCCACACGAACTTCTGAGACACAAGTCGTGCTGTAGCTCTTGCCCCAGAATGTGAAAGGTTGTGTATGATGTCAAACACTTGACGTCGGAAATCTGGCGGCACCACTGGGCGTGGTTTTCCTGTGGAGATGTCACACAGCAGTTGAGGGCCTGTTGGTTCCACAGCTGTATGAACCAAACGGAGATTTGTGATGGCTGTGCGATAGGCCTGAATTTCCTCACTTGCGGCCTGAGAAGTAGCCATTGCTGAGTAGTCTACGCCTACCGACACATTGGAGATAGAGCGTGAAGGGCAGTCAGCGGCGACATTGTCTCTACCTGAAATATGCCTGATGTCTGTTTTGAACTGAGAGATGAAGGCCAGTTGTCTTTGTTTCGGACCAGACCAGGGTTCTGTGACTTTTGACATCGAGAAAGTCAGGGGTTTGTGGTCAGTGAAGACGCAGAATGATCGACCGTCAAGCAGGAACCGGAAATGACGAATGGAGAGATAGATGCCGAGCAGTTCTCTGTCAAAAGCGCTGTACTTCCTCTCTGCAGGACGTAAGCGCCTACTGAAAAAAGCTAAGGGTTGCCACGACCTATCCACAAATTGTTCGAAAACCGCACCAACCGCTTGTTCCGATGCATCACATGTGAGTGCGATGGGCACATCAGTGTTTGGGTGGGCAAGCATGGCTGCCTCTACCAGTGCTGATTTGCTAGTCTGGAAGGCAGTGCTCATTTCTTCCGTCCACTGTATGTGAGTGGACTTTGGGGAGTTCTTTAAAGCATCATACAGGGGCCGTTGAATCTCTGCTGCACGGGGAATGAACCGATGATAGAAGTTTATCATCCCCAAGTACTCTTGTAACCCTTTCACTGTTTGAGGTGGGGGAAAATCCTCAATTGCTTTGACCTTGGAAGGAAGAGGCGTAGAACCTAATGGGGTGATGTGGTGACCTAAGAAGTCAATATCCGAGACTCCAAAAACACATTTCTCCAGTCTTACCACCAGACCAGCGTCACACAATCTTCCACAAACAGCGTGAAGATCTTCCAAATGTTGGGCCTCCGAATCGCTAGCTACAAGGATGTCGTCTATGTAGTTGAAAGCACATTTGAGGTCTTGGAGCAGAGAGTCCATTAAGCGCTGAAATGCTTGTGCAGCATTCTTGAGACCAAACGGCATGCGCAGAAATTCGTACAGGCCGAATGGAGTGATGATTGCCGTCTTTTCGATGTCCTCTGGGGCCATGGGTATCTGATGGTATCCACGAATGAGGTCGATCTTGGAGAAGATAGTTTTCCCTTTCAGCCCGGTTGAGAAATCCTGGATGTGAGGAATGGGGTACCGGTCTGCTATCGTCCTGTCGTTGAGGCGACGAAAATCCCCGCATGGTCTCCACTCTCCACTAGCTTTAGGAACCATGTGCAAAGGTGATGCCCACGGGCTGCTAGATCGTCGAATCACTCCCATGTCCTCCATCTTCTTGAATTCTTCTTTTGCAGTGGCTAGCTTGTCGGGTGCCAGACGACGTGCCTTAGCATGGATAGGGGGGCCAGTAGTAGGCACATGATGATGGACGCCATACTTCACCTCTGAAGATGAAAAGGTGGGTTGGAGGATTTGTAGAAACTCAGAAAGTACTTTCCTGAACTTGTTGCCTCTGCGGAGCAATAGGAGCGAGCTCTTGTATCGATGCATTCGCTACTTGATGGATGCTGCAAGGGTAGATGGCCAACGAGTCAGCCTTGATTAGCTGCTGGCCACGTATATCAACAAGTATGTTGTGTCGGCGAAGGAAGTCTGCGCCGAGTAATGGCCGTTTCACATCCGCCACCACAAATCTTGCCGTGAAGACTCTATCCCTGGTCCTAATTGGTATGATACGCGTACCATAGGTTGCAATGTTAGAGCCATTAGCAGCGAGGAGTGGAGGTCCGCAGGTACCGGTGCGTTTGTCCAACAGTGTTGCAGGAATGACTGATACCTGTGCACCCGTGTCAACCAAGAAGCGACGTCCTGTGATGTTGTCGACCATAACCAGTTGTGGAGAGCATGGGCCAGCAGAAGTTTGAGAGACGGGTGTCACTACTGCTGACCCTGCCTGGCGTTTCCCTGGTTCCTGTTGGAAGTTGAAGAGGAACGAGGTTTGGGGGCAGGATGTGTGCACGGTTGGATGCACTTGCGTGCCTGTTCTCAAAAACGATTGTGGTACCAGCACACTGACGAGATTTGACCACCGCTAGATCTAAGTCTAGGTGCAGAGGGTGATGGCTGTGTTGCAGCGATGTTTACCTCCAGCACTGAGTTGGAGTTTGGAATGACGGACAGGTACAGTCGGTCCGCTTCCTGTGCCAGTAGCCTGTAGTCAGCAGTGTGTGACGCTGCCAGGGGTGTTCTCACATGTTCAGGCAGTTGTTGTAAGAACAGGTATCTGAATAGGAAACATGGGCTATGGGGCCCAAGAAGAGCCAGCATAGAGTCCATTAGTTCCGATGGTTTGCGGTCACCAAGTCCCTGAATGTTAAGAAGGAGGTGGGCTCTTTCTGATTCAGATTTGCCAAAAGCAGATAAAAGGAAAGCCTTAATAGCCTCATACTTGCGTTCCTGCGGTGGGGAAACGATCACAGATAGAGCCCGTGTTGCTGTTTGACTGTCGAGACTGGCCACCACATGGTAATACTTCGTGTCATCCACGGTGACGTTACGGATGGCAAACTGCGCCTCCGCTTGAGCGAACCACGCTTCTGGGTTGGTGGTCCAAAATGTTGGCAGTTTCAGAGAAACAGCCAACACTGCTTTGTGTTCTTCCATGGTGGAAACTCTTGGAATTTCGTTCCAAGTCCGGGATCACCAATGTAGGCGTAGGACTTAGGTAAAGCTAAGAAAGCCTACCTGTTTCTTGAGTTGACTGTGTAGTGAGTCAACGCATCGCCTCCCTGCTTTTTAGTCCCTTCCTGTACCTCTCCATCGAGAGTGGTTTCCCTTGTGAGGTCAATGCGATCGTACTCCGTAGTGTTTATGTTTCGCATTACCCCACACTAGTTATATTTTACAGATCTTGGAATTTTTCCAGGCTTTAATAGGCTCTATAGTTTGCTATTATTTCTTTGTAAAAAAAAAAAAAATCACAACTGGCCCTTCCAATTGCGACTTAAAGGTAAAAGTAAAGCCAAAGGGGCCGTTTGAGACTGGCTATGTGAGAGGGTCTTTAGCATAGTCTGCCAGCTAATCTTTTGCACGGCTTGGTTTAAATCTATTATTGTAAAAGTGAACTTTGGAGGCTATGTTAGCCTATTCCTCCGTTAATACTTAGCCCACGCGTTTCAAATTCTACACACGTCGACAGTGCAGGTTTTCGTCACATAAAACATACGAAAACTCCTGTCCCCGAATTTATCAAAATAGATTTTTTCGGTCATTCTATTTTAATTCACCATTTTGAGTGAACCGGAAGAATGACACCATTGTCAAGGAACCGGGAGAGCGATCTGATCTTACTATAAATGAGGGAAGCGTATATCCGTACAACACGTTGTACGTAGAACACACCCGGAATACTATATTACTGACCTTGTTAATTTGCATAGTTTTGAGAAAAATATGAGTCGTCGATGACGTAGAACACACACCGGAATACTATATTACTGACCTTGTTAATTTGCATAGTTTAAAAAAAAATATGAATCGGCTTAGTACCAAAACAATCCGACTTCTGCTCGGAGATTGCGTGATCTACGCTATTAATATACTTGAGTGTACGATGGTCACCAATGGCTACCCCAGCCCCTTTTCGCCTGATTAGTCAATCTGACTACCGCCCATTGATACAAACTGGCTAGACCCCCACGCCCCCAGGTCCATCTGACTATTCCATGTGTTGTCACTTTAAATTCGTGAACACCCATACCAAGTCTTGTTTCAGCAAACCTTCACCAGTCGCGCTTTTGGTAAACATCTTGTACGGATATGCACTGTCCATATCCATACAACATGTTGTACAGATATACACTTCCATAATTGAGCTACTACGCCAGCAAAAATTCTGAAACTTGGTGTACTGCATCAATTTTTTACGAAGAGTTACGTGGACACATTCATTTTGAACAAACTCAGTCTTTACTATTATGTATATTAAACTTTTTTGGGCTGCAAAAATGGAGATGCATTTTCATCGGACAGAACCGAAAAGTGTGACCAGAAATTACGTCCTTGACCTCTCTATTCATATTGGTGGTCGAAAATCAATGTAATCACATGTGTGTATTTCTGCGTAAGTTCTTTTAGTCTTTGCATCGAACCCAAAATGCTGCTTTTAATGTAGCCTAGACCTAGAATATGTATAAGGTTGGGCTTCCTACAAAGAATCTGCAAGATTTATTTTGCATGGGTCGGCTTGTTCAATATAGAATGTAATTGTAAAATTTGAAACGTTATTTTTTGGTGTGGGAAAAAATCTTGAGATTTTTTTATACGAAGATTCTTGGGATATCCGAAAATGTTCACCGGCAAGGCTGCTATGATAAAGCATTGATAACGTAAAACTTTAAATAGCATTTGCATAGACGCTTGGACTGTTTCATGAGATTTCATTATTTCATTATGTATTCATTATTTGAGTATTATGTAATACTCAGACTTTTTTGTTCAAAATACTAAAGAAAAAAATTTAAATGCATTGCCACAACTGAAAAGCGTACTTTGGTACCCCCGAACCTTTCCCCGCCGTGTGCGCCCTCCATACGTTGGGGTCAAACCCCCTCGCTCCCCGTCCCTCTGACCTCACGCCTCCCTAAAGAACAAACTCCGTGATTTTCAGTGTTGCCAGATAAAGGTGCTCAGGGGAGGCCAAATTCATATTTAAAAAATTGCCAGATTTGCCACTAAGACGCCAGACAATAGTTCACATAGGAATATTAAAGGAACAGATAATGTAAAAATAAATTCAGACAATTTTAAGACGTATATTCCATCTCAGGCGAGATAAGCAGACGCGTCCTTTCTATCTAGGACTACCTTTGCCAGATTTTCTAATCAATTTTGACACAAATTTATTACAAGCTTATTACCACCGGTTATAAAATTAATAAAATTAACCTTAATCCAGCGAAAGGTCCCTATAGAAGTCTCCAGCCTGCAACTTGAGATGCACCCAATGTCACTGTATTGCTCCTCTTGTTTGCAACAATTTATCCTGCGCGAGGTCACTTTAGTAGCCCAGCAACGCAGCATCTCCTGTACGTTTACTTGGTTGCTCCCACTGATCGCCTTCTTACCTCGTTTCGCTTGCTTATTTACCCTGTCACCCCTGCTGTATCTAACAAAATGGTATCGTCCCATTACGCTTAGTAATAACCATTCGTCATACTCATGTAATAGTTTTGACAGGTCAGAAGTTTGATGTGGGGATAATCTAAGGGCAGCTTTGGACTTTGATCTGCTTATTTTATAAAACATTACCTGCATATTGATTAATTCCGATGTAATGCTAGAAGCAAATGCTGCATAACGACTTTTGTATGTCTTTCATCAGGGGAAACTGGGATAAGATGACCGACCGAGTTATTGATTGTTGTCTTTATTTGCAGTGGTAATTAGAGATGTTCTGAAGTACACGTATGTACTCTGGGAGCTGGAAATCAAATCTCTTGCCAAAGATGTGCTAAAAAGCAAAAATAATGAGCCTCAAAACAGTGGAAGAGAGAGAAGGGAACGTCACGACGCATTTAGTTCATACAAGTTAGGTGCCTTGCTTGAAAAATAATCTGATAATCTATTCTATAATATGGGCTTTCTTACGGACAAAAAAGTGCAGATCTCTTGGGAAAAAATTATAACATGTTTTAAACGGCGTGTAAATGTAGACACTTCTTTCTTATGAGCTTTCTAATTATCCTTACAACTGATTGCATCTCAACGCAAATACTTTATCCAAATATCATAGGGGTCACTAACAGTTTATCCAGCAGTATTTTTATTACTGTGTACTAAAATAAACATGATGACCCGACTGACTTCAGCTCCGAAGTTAGCGACAACGCGGGGGCGAAGACTGACCATCGGCTATCCTCGTGGCGAGTGTTACGTTGACGAGTCCACTCAAGTGGGATGCGGGTTAAAAGTAAGGTACATCTCTATCCATGTTAATCTTGCTTTTCTCTGCACTTCTCTGTGAAAAAAAAAAAAAAAGGTTCGTGACGGGAGTATCTCACTGAACTGCAATTTGGCCACTTTTTTCCCTCAACACTGCAGCCTGAGAAACAACTTGAACAATTTACAAGATGTATTTTCTTAGGTGTCAACTAATCTAACCCAATCACTCTTTCCATACAGCTACATGTAATTGTGCTCTTTAAAGTTTCAAGCAGGTTTTTAAAAATGTTGTTATGGCGGTAAAGGACAAGGAGCTTTTTTTTTCTGCTCCCTTCTCTATGTCCGTGTGTATCGGACACGCGTGCGGTTTGAAAATAAATTAGATGGGGTTAATGTAGACTAAGAGAGACTGGGGAGAGAGAGACAGGGAGAGGAGGAAAACAACACGGATAAATACAAGACCAAGAGATTGAGAAGAATTTATGCCCTTTGTCGCGGGTTCTCTAGTATTAGTCGTTAAAAAAAAGGCTAGGTATATTTGGGCCGAATACGGCCTAAATAGCTCAAAACCTTGGTTCCGGGTTATTTGGGCCGATAGTGCGAGTTTGCAGTTTGTACTGTTCTGGCGTGTTTTTTTTGTTGTTGTTGTTGTTGTTGTTGAAAACACAGAATTTGTGTCCGTACAATATTGCCTAAAGGTAGCGTCAATTACCACCGCATTTTGCGCTGGCCATTAACGTGCCGATCGCCAATGGCTACCCCAGCCCTCGCCTGATTAGTCAATCTGACTACCGCCCATTGATACAAACTGACTAGACCCTCACTCCCCCAGGTCCATCTGACCATACCAATGCACACTTGAATCGACAATGAACACCGTATTCCGCGGTGGCAATTGACACTCTCATGCCTAAAAAGTAAAATACCTTCGGCCCAAATAGCACAGCACGAGGACACTTTATTGCCTGGAACCCGGGAAGCAATCGCGGCTACTTTGTTGTCTGCAACCCGGGAAAGCGAGAATCTTTTTTTACACGGCGTTGCCGGAAAGCCAAACAAAGCTCTACGTCACCACCTCACTCTTTGTGACGATAATAAAAGATCGCATGCGCAGTAGGAGGCATTTCCCGCTCCGTCATCGGCCAACTATAGGTAGAATGCGCATGACGTCACATTGTGCTTTTGTTTTGTTTTTCCGCCATCGCGATTATTTGGCCGGTGGATCAGCTGATTAGTGTAACTTAGAGATAATTATATCGAAGCGGTTTCGTTAACTAAAATGCCTACTAGCTGCATTATCGTTGATTGCTACGCGCGACAGGGGTGGAAAGGATGGATAAAAGTTGGTCACATTCCCCACCATTCGTGTAAACAAAGGAAAGGAAGTGAAAGAATTGACCGAACGTCGTTCGACTGCGGTATGGTTGACAAGCTACCAACCAGCAGATCTAGATCTAGACATTAAAAAAAGTGAGTCGACCCATTCTGTTTGTGCCGAGCACTTCATCTCAGGTAGTTGTCAGTTTTAATAATTTGTGAATAACGTGATGAAAGTAAGCCTGTCATTCCCGTCACAGAAGAATTAGATCTAGATCTAGATCAGATATTATGTGCAATGTACATTTCTCCACTCTGCAGGCTAGTTAGAGCTGTAGGATTAGAGGTCTAGCGAATGAGCTTATCTTCATTTTTACCGCACAATAAAGTCACCGACTAATAAATCTCAGTTACAATTAAAAACTTTCCTGTTGACTTGCTTTTAAGCAGTTCTAGATTTACACTGTGGCCTACAATGAATTGGGGATGATGCACTGGCAAGATAGGCTATTGATTAAAATTCACCAGAGATAGCCAGAATGCAGTAGATCTAGTATGAGGAAGTGAGCCCTGAGTGATGAGGTATGGAATCACAGTTAGATCTAGATCTGATCACACAGATGTTGAATTGCAGCAGTATGAGAGACAGAGAGTGAGCCTTGAATTGTGATATACAACATAATAATTCAATGTATCTGTATTACACAGATATGAATAATAAAATATGAAATCATAGGCCTAATTAAATCTAATCTCCTATCACAGAGATGTTGACCAGCAGCAATAAATATGAGAGATTGAGCCATGAGCGATGAAAGATAAAATTATGCTTAGATCTAGCCAGCATCACACAGACATGAGAGGGTGAGTCTTGAGATATGTAAGGATAATTAAATCTATATCAATACCACACAGATATGAGAGTGTGAGGCTTGAGTGATGAAATATGTAATGATAATTAAATCTAGATCTAGATTTATATCACACAGATATGAAAGTGTGAGGCTTGAGTGATGAGATATGTAATGATAATGAAATCTAGATTTAGATTTATATCACACAGATATGAGAGTGTGAGCTTTGAGTCATGAGATACTTAATGATAATGAAATCTAGATCTAGCTTTATATCACACAGATATGAGAGTGTGAGCCTTGAGTCATGAGATACTTAATGATAATTAAATCTAGATCTAGATTTATATCACACAGGTATGACAGTGGGAGCCTTGAGTCATGAGATATGTAATGATAATGAAATCTAGATCTAGATTTATATCACACAGGTATGACACTGGGAGCCTTGAGTCATGAGATATGTAATGATATTTAAATCTAGATCTAGATTTATACCGTACAGGTATAAGAGTGTGAGTCTTGAGTGATGAGATATGTGTAATGATATTTAAATCTAGATCCTGCTTTGTACCATACAGGTATGAGAGTGTGAGCCTTGGGTGATGAGATATCTAATGACGATATATACCACACCTTTACCACGAAAATATTTATACCACACAGGTCGGAACCACAGCAATGTGTGAGAGCGGGTCTCGAGGGATGAGACGCAAAGAGTATGTTCAACAACATTCTGCCACCAAGGAAAGTTTTCACGTCCTCGCGGCTATTTCTTTAGACTATTACATTAGAGTGGGCATTACCCAAGGAATTCACCGGTTGTTCGGCTGTTATAAAAAAATATAGCCATGTTAAAGGGAGGTGACTCCCAATTCCAATTAACAGGCTTTACCCAAGGAATTCGGTGACGTAATGATCGCCTGTGCGGTTATTATAAATAGTCACGGGGATTCCAAAGAAGTACCTCCTTTCCGGCAAGGCAGTGTAAAAAAGATTCTCGCACCCGGGAAACAAGGGAGTCCATTTTATTGTCTGCAACCCGGGAAGCAATCGAGGCCACTTTATTGTCTGCAACCCGGGAAGCAATCGAGGACACTTTATTGCCTGCAGCCTTTGGATCAAGCGAGGCCGCTTTATTGCTCCTCGTTTTACCACTTTAGTGGCACAGCAACCCGGCGTCTTCTGTTCGTTTACTTGGTTGCTCCAATTGATCGTTTTCTCAGGCTGGTTTCATTTCTTTATTTATCCTGTCACCCCTGCTGCATCTAACAACATGGTATCTTCCGATTATGCTTAGTCATAACCATTCGTCATACTCGTGTAATAGTTTTGACAGGCCAAACGTTTGATCTGTGGATAATCTAAGGGAAACCTTTGACTTTGATGCTGGTTGTCGTTTCCATTTGAAATGATAAGATTCAGGGAGGAGGGGTCATTGTGACCTCAAAGATGACCCTTTCCTGTCCTTCCAGGTTTTGCAGTGTTAATTATATTATAATTATTTATTGCATTTTAATGGTAAATATTTGATCGTTTCATGACGAAAACACAAATAGATATCCACAGCTGTACAACTAAAAGGCGAACACTTAACTTCTCTATATGACGAAGGAGCAAACCACCAAAATCAGTGTTGCAATAATTTCAGTTTTGAAAATTTTATGTTACTCTCATCATTCATTTCTGTATTTTAGTCCTACTGCATAACACAAAAACTAAATGAGATTTAAAATAGCTTATGTCGGGTAAAGCCCCCCCCCCCCCCACCCCCTAGATTACACACACCACACGCAATATACTTTTAAGAACCAGAAAGACTAAATATCTCAAATTTGACCTATTCGCCCCTTCGACATATAAGATCTTTTCGTCGTATAGCCGTTGTTACTTTCACCCCTTCGTCATGAACCGAGGAATTTTGCATGCGCTGGTGAACGCGCCAAAAGAACAAGTACAGGATAATTTGTGAAATAAAATGCAAAAAAACGTTCATTTTACCCCACTGTTTGAATTAAAAAACAAATGAATCATAAACATTATTTGAAAGAATAAGCTGACATAACTTCGATTATCTAAGATTTATAAAACCTTAGGAAAGTTTTGCAAGTATTCTCCAGTCTCAGCAAAAATAAATGAACTACAATTTCTCGGATAACTTTGCTCCATGGTGAATACGTGTATCCAAATTTTAAAATATTTTTTTGTTTTAATTACAAGGTATTTTCTTACATAAAAAATTCAAGATTAAGTAAGGAGTTTGGGAAACAAAACGGCCGTTGCGTTTACCTGAAATATTTGGATTTGCGTTTATGAAGACCTGAAGTGAAGACGACATTTCTGTGCAAACGATAGAAACTCTGCTCTCTCCTTCAACGTATTTCTTTCATAATATGTTTATGAAGAAAACCTTTTTTTTTTCTTCTGATTTTCACTCTGTACAAGTGGATAAACATTTCCCAGCTAATGTAAATTGAAACAGAAGACAATAGTAAATTTGAGCTGGATTCATCAAGGCAAGCGGGAGATATTACAAAAATTGTAAAAACATACATTGTTGAACGCGGCATAACCAACCACGGTATCTCTTGCGGAAAATAACGTATGACAAACTCTCTTTGCCTCTGTAGCGGTGAGAAGCGGAGCAGAAAGGATGCTGTGGACAAGTATACAGAGGCAAAGACTGTTTTACGTCATTGTCCGTAAAAATAGCGGAGCAGAGCTAATGGTGTGGACAAGAACAGTAATTCTAGATTTGTGCATAATTAAAAAAAAAAAAATCATTATAATTTAAGAACAAAAAGCTGAATTTGAGATTAAGCTTGGAAGTAAGCTTGTTTTAAGGAAAAAGTGCTAAGTACAACGGTATCTGTTTATCACTATATGTTCACAAATAAGTCGTGAATGAGAAATTGTTATGTGTTATTGTTATGTGAACTTAAATGATGTTCGTTAACTTAAGTATTTGAACATTTCGGTTTTGCCGGTTACTTTATTTTGGTAGAAGTCTCAACTCAAATTATTGAATAAAACAGAATTTTGTTTGTCACGAGTGGAGTGAGTGCAATTAAGGGGATTGCTACAGAGCGGGTGTATAGTAAGAAGGGCTCACGGCAGACAAATAGGGAAAAACGTGAAAGGGGGTGAGTAAGGATTAAACGGGGTGAGATCAGTGTGTTTACCAGTTCACTGCACAGAGATAGTCCAAAGAGAACGGACGCTAGTAAGAGCCCAGCGGGCGAACAGAGGGGAGCAGTCGGAAGACGAATGAAAGTGTTTTTTTCCAGTGATGACTGGTAGGTAGAACGTTGATTGATAATTATGATTGATGTATTATATTATATTCGTCTATTACCATGATGTAAATAAGGATATGTGAGGAATGTGGAAGTCCTTGATATTGGATATAGCAATGTGCGCCATGAGCGATAGATGAAAGTTGAGTTCATGGATTTGTAGCGCGAGTGAGTAGTGTGTACTCCGATGGAGGTGTGTTACCGTAAGATGTTGGTGAGTGAAATGTGAACTAGTGTGTGTACGCTTCATGGGTTGTAAGGAGAGGTGGAGTGAATAGAAGTGGTATGGTGTTATGCCAATGTAATGTTATTCTTGTAGGTGTCGGGGACGGGCCAAAGAGCCACCTCGGTGAGCACAGGGGATAGGCCAGCATAGGGCCGGAGGCCACACATAGGCCAAGAGTGAGGCTGTCGGTGCAGGACAGTAGAGGCACATAAAGTCGTGGCAGTCAGGCCACGGACAGGGACGTAGATATGAGCGTGAATGTGATAATGTACTATTGCCATGTTGATGGGCTATTGAAATGATAATGTACTACTGCCATGTTGATGGGCTATTGAAATGATAATGTGCTATTGCCCTGCTGAGGTGCTAGTGGAATGCTAAGGTGTATGACAATAGGAAGGTGATATTGAGAGACTGCGGTGCCAGTGAATTATTAATGTGCTATTAAGACCCTGAGGGGAGAGGCTGAGGCCGAAGTGCCTTTAGGAAGTAACTACCGGGTTGTGGATCCGAGGAAGAGTGCATGTGAGAATAAGGCCGTTGTACGGCAGTTAATTTCAATAATATAATGTATGTAATTGCGCTATTATCTGTATAATTATGTTTAATAAATGTGTGAGTCTGATGGGTTGTTCTGTTAAGTGTTAAACTTGTTCGTTCGTGATTGTTGTCCTGTCATAACTTATTACATCTCCCAGTCTGGGATTTGTGACATTGTTTGCTGGAAATAGATTTAAAATAAAACGTTTAAATTTAATTACCATAAAAGAAAAGCGTTTGCCCCCTCCCCCAACACCCTCCCCCAAATCCTTGTAGGGTTTTCCTAGCCTGGGGACAGTCCTTTCTTTACCACCACCCCCCCCCCACAACACTTCCAAAGGTACCTGAGCAGGTAAAAACAGGCAGGAGAACAAAAAGAAGAGCAAAGGTTAATCTGACATGCCTTGACTTTAGTTCTTGTTTATTCCAACTCCATCTCATTTTTTTTTTCAAACTGAGAAGCTCGGCGTTAAACATTTGCGGTTTAATATCGTGAAAAGGAGTTAGAATAAATCCGAACTGTGAAACAGCTTGATAATTGCCACAACGCATGTTAAACAAGTGTCAAAGTGTGTATTTGTTACATAGCTTCTACATTCTAAAAGATCTCCAGTTTCTCAGAAAATAGAGACAGAACAAACAAGAGCGAAGATCGTGGTTGCTGAATTCTTCATCTGGTGTGCAACGGGCAGGGGTGAGATTAATATTAATATTGTTGGTCTCATTATAAATGTATAATAACTATGCAGACTTCATCCCCCCCCCCCCCCAGTCCCTTTGCATATGCGTTCGGCGATTAAAGGGCAAAATATTAATGAGTGCGCCTTCATTTAAGAGGTATTTCATATGGACCATTTAACTACTTCGTGAGAAACATTCTTTTTAAGATATTATCCAACAGCTTTATTTGTTCGAAATAGATAAAAAACAACAACAAGAACAAACTTACAAAATGAAATTTGAACCCTGGAGAACATGTGGGTGCCAATGAACCGCATGGAAAGTACAGGCCAAAAACAGTGGGGAGAGTCCAGGTGAGGCAGGTGGGTTAGGTGGGTTAGGTGGCATGGCTTTGAGAGGGTGCACTCCCCGTGGTACAGGCAAAAGGGGGGTGGGGGGTGGGAGAGGGCGCTTTGGTAAAACCAAAGTATGGACAAAAATCAACCCATATCCCCTCTCCCCAACCAATCCCCGAATTATCTATTATTCTTTTCCTCTACCTACAGCTGTCCCTTGGGGCACCAGATCAAATACCCGTTTTGAGGGCTGAGAAAAAGTAGAAGAAGACGTCGCAGAAGAAAAGAAAGAAACAAGAAAAAAAGAAAGAAAGAAAGAAAGAAAGAAAGAAAAAAACGCCTAGAAAAGTGAGATGTAAATCTTAGGGCAGCGATGGTCCTAACACAAAGAAATCAAGCCTGGCTGTGGTAAAACAAAAAAAAAAGGTTTTTCCCAAAAGTGCCAAGGGGGATATTTTAGCTGAAGACACCATTACTGTAAAAGCCTTTGATTGATAGAGACTTTTATTATGGATCGCAAATGTTTGTATAGGCTATAAATAGAGTTTTGCTGTCGTGGAAAGGAACGATCAAACAATAAGATCCATAGCGCCAGTGAACATCTAAGACCACACAGATTGTGGAATTAAAATTTCTACAGGAGCTTACAGGAATGTTCGCCTAATTGTGTTGACATCAAGACTTACGGTTTATAGTATAGGTAAAATGCGCATATTTAACTTTACTTCTGGGTCCGCCATCTTGTTTGGCCGGACCTGCCCACAACCATGACAATTGTTGCATTGATTTTCATTCTAGATTGTAAACCAATCTGCTGGTAGTGCTGATATAATTAATATAATTAGTTATGAAGTGAGCTTAGCTAAAGTGTTTTATTTACCAGCGTTCTGTATGTATAAAGAGGCAAGGAAGGAACCGCGAACCAGCCGGAGGCGAGCTAAAAGTTGGTTGCTACAGTAAACAATGGCACATGTGTACATTTTCAATGGGAGAAAAAGTTACCTTCACGGTATAAATTGCGTAAACTGTAAATCAACCCCCAGATAATGTCTAGATCTAGATCTAATTATATCTCATCCCTCGAGACCCACTCTCACATACTGCTGTGGTTCAACACTTCTGTGGTATAAATCTAGATCTAGATCTACGTTTAATTGTCATTAGATATCTCATCACTCAAGGCTCACACTCTCATATCTGTGTAATAGAAATCTGGATCTATTCATCACTCGTGGCTTACACTCCAGTGTTTTGCAATATATAAATCTAGATCCAGATTTTATTATCTTTACATATCTCATCACTCAAGGCTCACACTTTCATATCTGTGTGATATAAATCTAGATCTAGATTTAATTATCCTTGCATATTTCGTCACTCAAAGCTCACACTCTCATATCTGTATGGTATGAATCTAGATCTAGATTTAAATATCATTACATATATCTCATGTCTCAAGGCTCACACTCTCATACCTGTATGGTATAAATCTAGATCTAGATTTAAATATCATTACATATATCTCATGTCTCAAGGCTCACACTCTCATACCTGTATGGTATAAATCTAGATCTAGATTTAAATATCATTGCATATATCTCATGACTCAAGGCTCACACTCTCATATCTGTGTGATATAAATCTAGATCTAGATTTAATTATCATTAAATATCTCATCACTAAAGGCTCACACTCTCAAATCTGTGTGATATAAATCTAGATCTAGATTTAATTATCATTAAATACCTCACGACTCAAGCCTCACACTCTCATATCTGTGTGATATAAATTTAGATCTAGATTTAATTATCATTACATACCTCATGACTCAAGACTCACCCTCTCACACCTGTATGACGCAGGTTAGATCTGATTATAAGTTCGTATCTCATCACTCAATGCTCACCCTCTCATATCTGTGTGATGATGGCTAGATCTAAGTATAATTTTATCTTTCATCGCTCATGGCACAATCTCTCATATTGCTGCTAGACGACAGCTCTGTAATAGAAGATTAGATTTAATTAAGCCTATGATTTCATATTTTATTATTCATATCTGTGTGATACAGACACATTTAATTATTATGTTGTATCTCATAATTCACGGCTCACTCTCTGTCTCTCATACTGCTGCAATTCAACATCTGTGTGATCAGACCTAGATCTAACTGTGATTCCATACCTCATCACTCATGATTCACTCCCTCGTATTACTGCATTCTGGCTATCTCTGGTGAATTTTAATCAGCATTTTGCCAGTGCATCATCTTCAATTCATTTCTAGGTTACAGTGTGAATCTAGAACTACTTAAAAGCAAGACGACAGGAAAGTTTTTAATAATAACTGAGATTTATTAAGACGGTGACTTTATTGTGCGGTAAAAATAAAGATAACCGCACTCGCTAGACCTCTAATCCTACAGCTCTAACTAGCCTAAAGCGTGGAGCAATGTACGTGGAGCAATGTACATTGCACATATCTGATCTAGATCTAGATCTAGATCTAAATCTTCTGTGACGGAAATGACGGGCTTACTTTCATCGCGTTATTCATAAATGATTAAAACTGAGAACTACCTGAGATGAAGTGCTCGGCACAAACGGAATGTCCAGATCTAGATCTATGCGACTGCTGCTTGTAGCTTGTCAACCACACCCCAGTCGAACGACGTTCGGTCAATTCTTTCACTTCCTTTCCTTTGTTTACACGTATGGAGGGGATTCTGACCAACTTTTCTCCATCCTTTCCACACCTGTAGCGCGTAGCAATTAACGACAATGCAGCTAGCAGGCATTTTAATTAACAAAACCGCTTCGACACGTCTCTATGTTACACTAATCAGCTGATCCACCGGCAGAACAAGATGGCGGAAAAACAAAACAAAAGCACTCTGTCAAGTCGTGAGCATTCTACCTATAAGCGGAACTGAACATCTGCTTGAAACTATGGGCTGAATTGAACGTCTTTCTATCGGAACTATGGGCTGAATTGAACATCTTTCTATTGGAACAGCGGGCTGAATGGAACGTCTTTCTATCGGAACAGTGGGCTGAAGTGAACGTCTTTCGATAGGAACTATGAGCTGAACTGAAAGTCTTTCTGTGGGAACAGTGGGCTGAATTGGACGTCTTTCTATCTGAACTATGGGCTGAACTGAAAGTCTTTCTATCAGAACTGTGGACTGAATTGAACGTCTTTCTATTGGAACTAGGGGCTGAGTTGAACGTCCTTCTTTTATTTAGATCTAGGCTTGGAACCGTTGAAATTATTTAGCAGTTAGTGTATATTTCTTCTGTACAGCATTTGTAATTGGTGTTGATGATGATTTAAATGCATGTTTGTCTGCTGAAGATTATTGTCTTTCATTGGTTTTGACACACACATACACACGCTGGAGCACACGCCCGCGCGCCCACACACACAGACACATACACACGAGTTTTTGTAACAGTCAGTAACGTCTTCCATGCAGTGTCTTGGTTGTCAGCAAATGACTCAACGTGGACATTATTTCCGCCGACGGCATTGATAGTACTAGTAGTAGCATTTTGGTATTTAACTTGCAGGAACTTATATATTTAGTTCATAATACTTACAATACGAGGATAAAATTTATAAAGACTCTAAAAGTAACATATAAAAAAAATAATATTAATAATAATTATACTCTAATGGAGCTGGAGAGTGAACATCTAAAATTTTGTGGCTCATTGACCAAGTTAACTTTGTGTACTATCTGAATTTTCAGCGATAATATTCCCTGGACACATCTATTTTGGACAAATTTCAGTCCTTAATATCACTTATTTACGACCTTTTTGTGCCGCAAAAAGAGAGAGACCCATTTTGATCCAACAGATTGGAAAAGCATGACCGGCAATTTTGCACTGACCAGTTGATCACCGTTCTACAAAACCCGTTTTTATTAACAATAATGAATTAAGAAAAATAATAGTAACAAGAACAACAACAACAATATAAAAAAACTCTTCGTACAGAAAAATTGAGATAAATTACATAAAATCAGAAAAAAGTTACAAAAGACAAAATCATTCATTGGAACTGCTTTATTTTATATTTGAAAAATTTTGTTTCCTTCCGAATAATTAATTCTAAGTCATCGGCAAATTTTCTTTATAATTTCCTTCCAGAATGATGGCCTGGTAGTAACAAAATGAATCAAAATCAAAAAGGATAAAAGTTGAAAGAAGTTTTTGACCTCATCCATGAATAACTTGTATTGATGCGTCACGGCTCTACTCATCAGCAACATCTATCTCGATGACTTCCTCGTCAATACTGTCTTCGTCAGGTTCGTCAGAGCCACAGGCATGACGATGACGTTGGCTGGAGTGAAGAAAGATTATATCAGTTGTGTGTTCTGTTGTTAGACTGAGCTAGCTATACAGAATGGAAAAAAATGTTTACCATTTTGCTGGAATCTCTTCATGGTAGTAAGTTAATGGCATGCCGATTTCAAATAGAAAAACAAAAAAAACAAAAAAAATTGTAATTAAAAATGCTATTTTTACCTAAAGGCCAGACGTCAGAAGGAAAAATAACTATCAAACAGAAAGTGACTATGGATACAACAACCCTTTCAAAAGCAATTTCCTAAGTTTTTTTTTTATTGTCTAGATGAGC
>OZ007570.1:14330018-14553250 GCA_963931925.1 Onchidella celtica | reverse complement strand
TCTTTTCAAGCAAAACTCCAGTAGAATGAAATTTAGCATAACCAATTGTCCATTTTATGAGTGAGAATGCATGATTTAGTCCTCACTGTAGAGTTGTTCTCTGAATATGTTACTTCGTCAGATTAACATTAACAATAAATATGAACATCAAACAATAGTTTAAACAAAAGTGCATTTCATAAAACTTGTTACAACGTTATCTTACTTCCACCAGAATTGCTCGGATTACTTCTATGCCAGTCAGTGAATCCTTTTATTAAGTTGTTCTTTCCCTCCCAGACGAACCTCCCTTCTTTCATGATGTCATTGCCACCCAGATAGGCTGCGTTCACTGGAAGATGAAAAGAGAAGCTACAGTTAGTAAAAGATGAAAAAAAACAACAACACTACAGTTAACAAAGGATGAAAAGAGAAGCTATAATTAGGAAAACATAAAAAGAGAAGCTATAATTAGGAAAACATAAAAAGAGAAGCTATAATTAGGAAAACATAAAAAAAAACAACAACAACACAACAGTTAACAAAGGATGAAAAGAAAAGCTATAATTAGGAAAACATAAAAAGAGAAGCTATAATTAGGAAAACATAAAAAGAGAAGCTATAATTAGGAAAACATAAAAAGAGAAGCTATAATTAGGAAAACATAAAAAGAGAAGCTATAATTAGGAAAACATAAAAAGAGAAGCTATAATTAGGAAAACATAAAAAGAGAAGCTATAATTAGGAAAACATAAAAAGAGAAGCTATAATTAGGAAAACATAAAAAGAGAAGCTATAATTAGGAAAACATAAAAAGAGAAGCTATAATTAGGAAAACATAAAAAGAGAAGCTATAATTAGGAAAACATAAAAAGAGAAGCTATAATTAGGAAAACATAAAAAGAGAAGCTATAATTAGGAAAACATAAAAAGAGAAGGTACATACAGTTAACAAAACATGAAAAGAGAATCTAGTTAACAAAATACTTATGAACATATAACAACTACTTGTGAATCAGATTGATGTGTAGCATATCGCTGCCTCCATTCTAGTATGCACTTGCGATAATAATATACTGTGGTTCTTTTTGTAGTGTCTGTATGCTTTTGTGTGTCGGAGTGTTGACGACCAAGTGAAGCTTTGATAGGATTTATGAGCCAGGCAATTTTCACGTACTAATCTTTCTGTAGGAAGGCAGTTAATTCTGTGGCCAGTTAATGTGTAGCAGAATTTTCATAACCGGCCTATTTAAATTTAACTGGATGAATCTCTAGTGCTTAGTGTTAGAATTAATTTGCTCTTTGTTTCTTTTTTTTTTTTTATCAAAGCACGAAAAAGGACAGATTGATGCCTAGAAGAAACGTGCTAGACCAGCGACATTGTTCTACACTGCTGTGTGTCATTAATTATGCTTCTTAAATGATACAAATCCTGTTCAAAACAGCTCCCAGGACAGGGGATACCAAAATGCCAGAACACCAATATATGTTCCCCACGTCTTAATCGCAGCTGTCATTCACTACTACTGCTACTACTATTATAATTAATGCTTCTTCTCTCTCTTTCTCTCTACTACTACTACTTACTTCTACAACCACCTCTATCTATCTCTTTCTCTCTCTCTCTCTCGATCTTTCTCATTATCGCCATGTATATTACACTCTCGTTGATTGCCACAAACACCCTTCCTAGTCTTATGCCCCTTTTCTCTGTAATCTATACATGACTTGTACATGTGCCAAAGATAAGACCAGTCAATGTACCTAACGAAATATCTAATCTGGCCTATCCCTTATCAAATTTCCATGACAATGAGCAGAAAACAGAACAGCTCATTATGTGTTCATCCTGCCTTGACAGAAAGTAGCCAACTAGAATTGTGTCGGAATGACCCATTGTAATCTTTTCACGTTTTAGTCTCTATAAGAAATCAGGTAACATGACAATTTTGGCAACTACCCTAACATACATACTGTTACGGCTCTTCATCTGCGTTTTTATCCAATCGTTGACTTTAGCGTTTGGGATTCTCGCCAGGAACGAGCCGTGTAGTCGACACACCTCCTGCCAGAGCAACAAATACAACAACAGAACGTTCAGTAATGAAATATCATTGCTTCATGCTTTGTTTATTTGTTTGTTTTTTAATTGAAACTAGTAACTGCCTTATTCTTCGTATGGTTAAAAAACAGAGGACACCCACTTCAGACTTCAGACACCCGCAAAACTCGGCCATTAATTAATGTAGGTTGAACACGTTTAGAATTGACCTTCGACCTAGCAGCCATTTACACGTACTCTAATATCAACAAACATCGCGTTCTATAGTAGTGACTCGCCCAGATCCCGTTGCGGAAAAAAAGGAAGAACAATAGAATCAAACATTATAAAGCATAGAGCACAGAAGGCGTTGAGCTGTACTAGATGCCGAAGGACAGGTGGCCCAGCTACCAAACATCTCCTGTCCTAACATTTGTCATTCTTTAGTGCCGAACGCAGTAACTATACATTTGATCAGTTCAAAGTAACATAAATGGATTTTTCCGAACTGTGGAGCTGGAAATCCCTTTCCTGCGTATGGCCTTGATCCACGAACGTCTTTTTTTTTTCCTCACTCAGTTCCTGTGCTAGGTTCCCCTCATGCCTACGAATCCCTGGTATAGAAAAAAGCTTTTGCTTTTGTCTGACGTTCGATGTCGACAACCAAACATAGCACAAATGGTAGGCATTGTGAACAGCATGTACAAGAATAATGGCGGGGAGAAGTAAATAAAGTAGGCATTTGACGTCATGTACATTCAACCGAGACAGTACACAGGAAGTGATGATGTCATGGGCTGATGTGTTCGAGAAAGTGAAGGATCGGAGGTAGTCAATTAGCGGAGACAAAGCAAATTCAAAAAACAATACTTCTTCACCATTGCAAGTCTCCAGATCTGTAAAAGAATCATCTGCAGGTCGAAAGGAAGACAGCTTCTTGGAAATCGGGGGAGTTTTTATGATATAAGATAAGACACATCCGAGCTGTATGAGTCGTGCTAGGTCTTGTTAAAAACCCCACGAGTTTTGTTTGTCAAATGATACACTATTTAGACAGGCAGACAGACAGGCATATAGCTAGATAGATAGATAGATAGATAGATAGATAGATAGATAGATAGATAGATAGATAGATAGATAGATAGATAGATAGATAGATAGATAGACAAATAGATAGATAGATAGATAGATCTAGAGAGAGAGAGAGAGAGAGAGAGAGAGAGAGGGGGGGGGAGAGAGAGAAAGAAAGACAGGGAGAGAGAGAGAGAGAGAGAGAGAGAGAACAGGTAAGTTGAAAAAACACAAGTCCCTCTAACCATTCACAACAGAAATCATTACCATATATGGTCATGTCACCTTCTAAGCCATGTAGTATAAACCAAAATATTATTATGTGTCTGTCACATTAATAATCACTAAATCAAAGAGTGGGCGGGGGAGAATGGGTGCAACGCAGAGAGGATGAAAATTTGCTATGGGAGAGGACTCTTTGTTTCTTCCAAAGTCTGTCAAGCTTACTCCGGTTGTCTCCCCTAAGATTTCAGCCCTTTCCATCTTTCTCTTGGAACCCTTAAAGTCAACAATAAGACCTATCGCGTTGCCAAATAATAGACTCTTGACAAGGACACCGAACAACAGTACTGTGGACTATCACGGAACCCGATTCAACACAGACAGATGTCTCCTAATCTTTGGCCTCTCGTCCTTAGAGATGATTGGCTGAATACGGCGATGTTGTTGTTGACAAGCACGGTGTTCTAGGTAAAGCTGGTTCCTTGTGATTCCGGTCGGTGCAGGCATGTTGAAATTTTGGGATTTTTCTAATATATTCCTGTCCTTGTTCCCATGGTACGTAGGATCGAGCACCTAGTCTTCTCGGATAAATACGAAAAACGCACATGGCCCGTTTGACGTTGCGCACGTTGAAGACACCTTAGCAGTGGGAAGTCAAGAGGCGAAATTAAAGAAAAACGAATCTCTACCACCCCCCCCCCCCAAAAAAAAACACAACCCACGACCAGCGCTGCACTGTGGCGACGACGTGTCTGCTCCAGTTGTAACTGGCCTGCAATTGCGATAAAAGAAGTATACTAAATACAAAAATACAAACTAATGATGAGCCGAACTAAGCCGGATATCTCAGCAAGTGTATATATATCTATATAACTTCCTTTCTTTCATGTTCACATAAGACTGATTTCATCTTACATGATATATTAACTTACAATTCCCGACCAGGAACTCCATGTATGTTAAACACAAAGACTAGTTAATAAAACACATCTTCGTCCTTTTTCTACACATGTGTTTTTCTTGATTTGCAGTCCATCCCTTTGTCTTTCTAGCACAAACATTTTAACTCTGTATGTTAGTTTCCATGGATAAACTACCAACTTACCAATGCTTCAGCCCACTCCATTGGGCTTCTAACGAAGGAGTAGCAATTACCTTCGAATGGAACGAAATCCCTCGGACACCCTCCTGCAGCGTTCACTGTTTAGAAAAAAGAAATGGTAATCTGTCAACTACTTGTGTATATAAAAAGAAGGCGAGACTGATAGAATGGAATCGAGAGCAAAAGATGAAGAATGTTGTGTCAGATATCATCTGTTGAAAAACAATGAGAAACGGAGGTTACGATTTGTGCAGGTTAAGTAAGCGGCCCATTCACGTTCAAGCCAAAATCATCAAGCCGAATTGTCAGTTGGCCTTCCCCACTCACGTTCAATTCGGGTTGTCAATTCGGCTGGATGCACATGGCAACATGGAGGACTACATTGTTTTGAGTGCTCTGGCTGCTCTGATTTTAAAGGAAAAGAAAAGGACGAGAAGGAAATCAACGTGGTGGAAGCTATGACAATGACCAGGCACGTTCACAGCCACATAAATCTTCTGGAGGAACTGAGACTCACTCCATTGGATTTTCCAAATTTCCTGAGAATGTACGAGCAAACGTATTTCTGAATTTGGTAAGCGTCATGTGAGACCACCATGTCCGATATTTTCCACGGAAACAATTTTCATTAAAATAGGGCCCTTTATAAGTTTTGTAAATCTTCTGTTCCTCAAATCTACACTGAAGATAAGTTAGAATGCTCACCTGCTGAGAGGTGACCAATGATCACCACAAGGAAAAACGCCACAAACTTAGCTGGAATCATCTTTCTGGAGAGAATCAGTGAGCTTTAATTTATTTATTCATTTATTTATCTTTACCCATTGGCTGTGTAAAACAGTAGAAAAAAAACAACAACACTATTGATAGAGATAAGCTAGGAGCTCACATTCGACTTTGCTGCTGGTTGCTGTCGTGTCTTAATTTCATGCTTCTGACAACCCTGCACTGAGCCTATGTCTCGCATGAGAGCGCATCTGCATTCATTCGCCTTGATTTTGAAAAAGGCAGCTCGGCTAGGAGGAGACTGCAACGCAACAATCCCAAGTGTGCGCCTTACCCTTGAGAACCTTGTGTTTGTCTTCCAGAATTTAAATGAATAAGAGCATTAAAAAAATATGTTTTTCTACACGTTATAAGATGTTTTCAGTCTATTTGAAGAAGTAATGTGAAAAAACATTCTTTGGGACTTAGTGCAGAATCAATACGGGAAGATTACTTAATGCTATTGGTCTCTTTATATATTAGATCTACATGTATACCTATTATGTTAAGATCATAAATTTGAATATTCACCTATACGTCACAGCTACTAGCTGTGCACCTGGGAAAGATTTCTTATTAAATTATTTTCCTGTAATGATGTGGCTTTATACATGAGAGTGTTTAGTTATGAAAATTTCAGCATTTCTCAATTCTAGGTACAAGGATTAATGTCTAATAGTTTCGTATTTTTGTCTATCCGCTGTTTCAAACAAAAAAAAGACACAAAAAATCCTGCCATAAAATAAGTCCATAGAGATGTACATAATGTAATTCTTTGTTCAATTTATGGAGTCACCGAGCACCACAAATAAAACCACTGGAATTTTCTTTTTGCAGTCCTCAGACCTGAAATTCAAAACCTTAGGGATATAGAAAGCACTAAATGAAGGTTTAATTAAGAAAAACACACCTTTTCAATTAATGGATTTCAACCATAGCTCTTTCTGAGTGTTGTCCTATGTTCAGCATGTTCTTTGTGCTGGTGAATTAAATGTGTGTTGAAGAATGACTGCAGAGCGCTTAGATCTTCGATCTGACTGGATGTTACTTATTACATGTATTATTCTAAAATTTACAGAACGATATCTGACAAGAATGACTCACCAAGATAGCCAATGGTCAAACAACAGCACCTGCAATGAGCCGAGAACACAATGAAAAATCTGTTCCAACTAACCAATTTTATAGGCCTAATCGAATCAGGTTCTGTCACCCTTTAAGTGATTGTGATCTTTGTCTTATCAGAGTGAGGGCCATTTAAGCCCGCATAGGGGAGAATCGTTAATTTATGAGAAAACTGCGGATAAAAATTACAAGAATGAGATACAGAGAACAAAAAAGTAGGAGATAAACACATGCTAATGCCTCCCCAACCCCAACACCCCCCCCCCTCCGGCCAATCTCCCCAACAGAGAGGAAAAGACCATTGCTGATGAATGAAATGTTCATGAAATAAACGGAACCAAAATAAGGGGATTAGCGCATGCAACATGCACCACCACCACCCTCCGCTGCTAATCTCCAACAAAGAGGAAAGGCTCATTACTGATGAATGAAATTTTGATGAGATAAACAGAAATGATAAAAAAAAATAGCGTTTTTTTTTTTTTTTTAAACAGGTAAACAAACCTTGCAAAACTGCGTTTAGAGAACTTTTTATAATTATGTAGGCGGACGATAAAATGTTCATTATTAAACGTTTGATACCTTGAAAATTCACCCTTCTGGAAATAAGGATCACAACAGTGCTCTACCTATGGATTTCTGATAGTTATCTAAAAAAGGATTCATTTTTCAAAATCAAACGGGTTACAAAAAGCACAAAACGCTCGATATCTGCCTCGGTGAAAGTATTTATGAAAGAGCTGGTTTCCGAAAATGCAGTCTGTCCGTTCCAACAATCTTTAACAGCTACTGGTATAGAAGTAAGTTCATAGAAATAGCAGCTAACTCCAATGTCCACAGCGGGAAATTTCTTTCAATAATTTTTATATTTTCAAAATGGCAGTTCAGTTAATTTCAGTCTCCAAAATTAGTCCTTGTCTACTATCTTTCCATGTCGGATCGGGTTATTTCCATTTGCTCTCATCTGATTTCGTAACTTATGGCGGTATCACAGATCCAGCTGATGTATTATTATTCCATTTCATCATGACATCATTTACACGTGTGATAAAAACAAAGTCCCTGCGGATAACATTAGAGATTTGCTTCAACGTGAATAATTTTCAGCGGGTATTTAATTTAGTTATAGCACTTGTGAAATCTGCATCCTGTGATTTTTTTTTTTTTTTGTATACTGATTATGTTACGTACCTTTGTGATTGATTTGGTTGCAATGTGTGTTTGTGTTTGTGTGTGTGTGTGAAAAAGTGGGGGGGGGGGGTGGGGGCTGATGCATTCTATACTGCAAAGCTCTAAATTAGAAAGAAAAATAAAAAATTAAATACAAAGTTCCATGAGAGTCGACAGGTTTCTCTCTCTCTCTCTCTCTCTCTCTCTCCCCCTCTCTCTCTCTCTCTCTGTGTTTTACAGTATACAATGTATAATACTCGAGACACAGAGTACCAAGACGGACCAGTCCTTCTTTCACCATAATTATGTCTACAACTTTCGCGCGTATGAACATGCAGAGTACTACTCATAAAGCTCTGTGGTAGGCTACTGGTCTTTTTCGTTCAATTGTGAAGGTGTGTGGTGCGAATTGTTGCACTGTTGACATGGATGATACACGCCCAAGTCGGCGGACGGAATTTGGCGAATTGATTCATCTCGGTATCCTGTATTTTGGATAATACTCTACGATTGACTGAAAATAGTTCGTGAATGAATACAAAACTTGTTTTTTTCGGAGTTCTGTGAGTGTGAGCAGACACAAGAAAACCTAACAAAGAGAACATGGCTAGTTTGCTGTTTTGGAGCTGGTGTTGGTGGACCGTAGTCATAATACAATACCAGATAGAAGAAATACCGGATTCTATTCCCTGCTCATCCATTGCTTATTATGTACAATGCTGTGATCCCCTAAGAACAGCCTTTTTGGAATGATCTGACCACCAAGTGGCATCTAGCAATACAAGAGGAGAGGCCTTTGCTTGGAGTTTGATGTGATAAGGATCATAAATTGTATAGAATTACTGTAACGCATATATGACTTGTATTACGATAGATCACCTTAACCACGGTTGTCGAACAGAACCAACATGTACTTAAAAAGGGTCTATGTGCAATTGGCTTGTCAAAGCTGCAACGTACATACTTGTGACATCCGTATTTGGCATTATATTAACTGCGACTGCAGAACCTAACTGTACACGGTAAGGGTTTGCGTGTAGTGTGTTTGGCAAGTTAACAGAACTGTAGGGTAATCCTAGAAAAGGCTGCAAGATACATTGTACATGGATTGTTGTGGCTTTCGCAACTACACAACACTCCTCTAATTTCCAACTACCGAGAAAACCCCAGTTGTATGGAATAATGGATAATAATAATAATAGTAATGCTCAGCATTTATATAGCGCTTCATCCTGTTAACAACCAGGCTCTCAGCGCTTTACAACATTTATATCATAATCACACACACAATACACAGGTATACCCAGGAAAAAAACAACCAAAAAAAGGGCATTCAGAGTGTTAAAAAATGACTCTTCAGCTGATCATTAGGTCATAAAGTGTCTAGTCTCTCTCAAAGACAGAGGCTGAGAATTCAAAATCTGAGGCCTTTGAAAGGAAAAAGATTTTTTGCCGTCTTAAGGGTCATCTTTTTAGTGTTAGCAGATGATATAATATGCCGTAATGGTACATATAGCATCAATAGATCAATTAAATAAGTTGGTGCCTTTTTGTACATACATTTGTGACACAACGTAGAAAGTACACAAAAAGCAACAGAAGAAACAAAGAAAGAAATACAAAAAATTCCACTTGCTATAGAACAAGGTCAACAATTGAAAATGCCTGCATTACAAGCAATTGCCTCTTCTCCAATACAACAAATTGGTCCGACAGCAGCAACTTATTTAAAGAAATACTTAGGTACAACTAATGCGGATAAAACTTTTGGAATTTATTCTGTAGATGATAAATTTTATATTGGAAATAAAGAAATAAAAGTTGATGATGATGATATTATTATTGGAGAAGATAAATATGAAGTAACACCTGGTTTGTGGGAATTAATAACCAGTAGAGATCCTCAAAATTTTTTAGATGAAGACAGAAATAATTATGCACGTATTTTATTTTCTACTAATGCCATAAAACAAAATAATGATCCCAATAATCCAAGACCTAAATCTAGTGGAGGACAGAAATACATGAATATCGTAAAACCGATTTGGGAAAATAAACAATTTTATGATGATCAAAGAAGTTTAACTTATTCCGGAACAGGATTTCTTCCGTCAGATCCTGATGCTTTAATACAGAGATTAGAATTATTAATAGCTAGTAAAGAAGCAGGAAATACAGGTGTTGTAAATGAAATTGTAAGTATTATAGATGAGTTATATAGACAAAAAAGTATTAACACTAATGAGTATAAAAAATTACAGTTAAAAATTGCTATATAAAATCGACGATGTTGGTAATAAATAAAAACAACAAAAGAAAATATGTTTATGAAGGATACAGTAATAAATATTATGGATCAGGTTTTTTTGATTCGATAATTTCAGCTGTTACTAGCAAAGTTGCAAAAGAAGTTGTATCAAATGTTGCAAAGAAAACAGCAACTGACTTAGGACAAAAAGCTGTTAATAAATTTATAGTTAATAAAGTTTTTAAACCAAAAAAAGTAAATAGTTCAAATGTATCTTCGAACACGAACGGAGTTCTATCTCCGAACTCAAAACAAATATTAAATAATTTAATAGGAAGTGGAATTAAATACATTTAAAACTTGAATTTTCTGAAATTCTCAAACTCGGGGGTTTATGGGAGAGTTCATTTTTTTGAAAAAGCTTATGTGTTTTAAAAGGTGGTCTAGAAAGGGACATTGCTGGTTCTCAAACTATGGGATAAAACTTTTTTTTGAATTTTTATGTGTTAATAGGGGTGAATTTTTTTATATATGTTTTTTAAGGTTGAATTTTAAAAAAATTTAAAAGGTGAGTCCAGGGGCGTCCATAAAATAGCAATTTTATGTATTAATAGGGGTTGAATTTTGTAATATATGTTTTTAATGTTGTGATTTTTAAAAATTTTTAAAGATGGCTCCAAGGCGTCCCAAATCTATACTACTCCGGTTGAGCACCCCTTTACTAAAGACTTCAGAATCATTCCTCGGAGTTGTGGAAATCCATAAAGATAAAATGTGTTTGCAAACTAAAATGGTGGTCAGTGGTAACTTATACGCTGACTTTTACAGAGAAATCAAAAAAGTTTTTTTGTAAAAAAAAAAAAGCAAGCAACCAACAAACCAAGGTACTCCGTGTCTGACAGAGCCACGGGGTTAAAGCAGATGTACATGTATATAAATTTCTATTTCACGCAAGGACTTTATTACAACTCTTGCATCAGGACAGGCTTTCATCACTTTTGCAGACAGAAATCAGGTGGAAGATGCTGATTGTTGAAATTTTACAATTCTTTAAGTTTCTTTTCGAGTCTGACTCTGCGTTGTCGATGGCGCGCCTGCAGATTGCGCTGTCGGCGGTTATGCCGAGCACTGATAGTCGTCGGCATCACACAAGGTGAGGATCTTTTTTAAGATGTTATTGTGTAATCTTTCCATCCACCGGTCGTTCATACACACAAACCACTCCCTCAGTTGGACCATCTTGAAGGCGGTTGCCCAGCCTACAGACATCCATCCCAAGAGAGCTATCATTCATGATGCCCACTGTCTTGAGGACCTCGGGCTGATAATCAGCTGGTAATTTAAATTAGTTTAATTATTGTATCTTTGATTCACAACCCCTGAATTCCCACTTTTGTTGGTTGTATCTATAAACTATTTACATCACATACTACCTTTGTCTGGACAGATGTTATGACCTACACGAAAGAGAAACGTAACTGCACAGGACAGAAAGCCTCTAAAAAATAAAGACCTTTCATCATACGTTGTGATTTTGAATAGGCTGCTTTTAGTGTATTTTACACAATAAGCTCTAGTTTAGCACTGTGTCACAAATCCCAGACTGGGAGATGTAATAATTATAACAAGACAACAATCACGAACGAACAAGTTTAACACTTAACAGAACAACCCATCAGACTCACACATTTATTAACCATAATTATACAGATAATAGCGCAATTACATATATTATATTATTGAACTTAACTGCCGTACAACGGCCTTATTCCCACATGCACTCTTCCTCGGATCCACAACCCGGTAGTTACTTCCTAAAGACACTTCGGCCTCAGCCTCTCCCCTCAGGGTCTTAATAGCACATTAATAATTCACTGGCACCGCAGTCTCTCAATATCACCTTCCTATTGCCATAACACCTTAGCATTCCACTAGCACCTCAGCAGGGCAATAGCACATTATCATTTCAATAGCCCATCAACATGGCAATAGTACATTATCATTTCAATAGCCCATCAACGTGGCAATAGTACATTATCATTTCAATAGCCCATCAACATGGCAACAGTACATTATCCTTTCAATTAGCACATTCACGCTCATATCTACGTCCCTGTCCGTGGCCAGACTGCCACGACTTTAGGTGCCTCTACTGTCCTGCACCGACAGCCTCACTCTTGGCCTATGTGTGGCCTCCGGCCCTATGCTGGCCTATCCCCTGTGCTCACCGAGGTGGCTCTTTGGCCCGTCCCCGACACCAGTCATCACTGGAAAAAACTCTCACTAGTCTTCCGACTGCTCCCCTTATGTTCGCCCTCTGGGCTTCTCCTACGTCCGCTCTCTTAGACGTCTTAGTGTGCAGTGATAGTAATACAGCGCTCTCGCCTCATTCAGACCCCCCAACTCACATGCACGCTTTCCCTTATCCCGTGGGCCGTGGGTTAATTTTACTCTCCTCCTTTCCTCCCGTAATTATTAACTATCGCTCACTCCACTCGTGACACACTGCAATTATACAGTGACCAAATGATAAATACAAGTTATGGGCCATTGAAAAATCGCCGAAATGCTCTTGTTTTCCTGTGATGAATCCAAAGTCGAAGGAATGTAACTCAGGGGACGTTGATAGCATACTGTCAGGGTTCAATCCCTTGGCTGATTTGGGGAGAAAATTGAACACTTTTATGAAGTAAAAATATAAACAATAACCAGTCTCTTCTTTAAAACGTGTCATTTGAAGATCAATGAACATGCCACATTCAGGGTTAAATGGAATAATGTCGCTCTTTGTATGTCTCTATTTTTTGTTTAAATTCAAGAGTACAATTGCAAAAGTGAAGAACCTTTGCATGTTTATAATTATGTACGTGTACAGTTGCGTGAAGAAGTATGAGTAGAGATGCACATGCCAAAAGCAGAGATTCTCCAAAAGCAATGACATCAATCCAAACAGTATGTTAAGCCTACGTATCCTTATGCGCGACGCGACGTTGAGTCGCTCGCGATTGTTGTCACTCCAAAATCAATCGAGTAAGATTTGTGAGAAGCCATCTCCTTATACGCGACGCGACGTTTAGTCTCGAGCGACCATCGCATGAGATCAAGTCATGTCGCGATCGGCTAGGTGGTCGCGTCAGACTGTCTGGAGGTGTGTCTGATTTAAAGCATAGCCATTGGTCGAAATATCTTGCGTGTGCTGATTCATTGTGCGCACCATGTGTAGTACTTTTTCCTTGCACTACATACATCTTGAACGTCTATCCCAAGACCCACTACGCCATGGTACAATAGATATGTAGGCTAAGTGGTCCTGTCCATAGCATCCGCTCTGCTCCGTTGTTTTTCTTTTTTTACGGAAAAATGACGTATGAAAAAGTAAAACACTTTTTCCTCTGTATACTTGTCCACAGCATCCGTTCTGCTCTGCTCCTCACCACTTTAGGGGCAACGAGTGTTTTTGACTTCCCGTAAAAAAAACGGAGCGGATGCTGTGGACAAAACCGCTAAAGCTGTTTTCGTGGAGTAAAATTTGTAATAAGATTTCTTGTAATGAGTTGTGCTGTTGGTGTTTGAAGTAATCGGCAATAAGTTAAGAACAATCCATTAGGAAAAACTAACAACAGCATACTACATCAAGAAACACTGCTACTTCGTATTGCGGATGGCAAAAAAGATCGTCTCTAGCGCTGTCTGTTTGTTTTTAAATATAGTATTCGCCCACTTCTTTGGGATCGGACTACCTTTTCAAGGCAGTGGTTTCATTTCTGTGTGTTAATGAGATGGATCTAAGTGAACCTGCCCGTTGTTAAGGTTACTGGTAAAACGCAGACAAACATTAATGCATGATTTAGGTTCCCCTCTTAATGCAAGAGCCGAAACTTATTCCCACTACAAAAGTCATGATGCAATAAAATACTTAACGGGCATTAATCCCCAAGTTTCGGTTGGTTTTTATCTCGGAGAGATGGGATGGGAGTGGGATAGGGTGGGGTGGGGGATTAGGGGGGGGGGGAGGGGGAGGGTTTCAAATACGCATGTTGTTATTGTTGAGCATTCCAATTTGGAGTTTTGTGATGTGTTTGCCGATAGAGATTTTGATTTATATAATTTTGACAGTGTCACTATAAGGTATGCAGAGCTTAACATACCAGGTTTTACTCGAAGGAGAAAGCAGATGTCTGCTTTTTAAGTTGAATCTAACGGGAAGCTGACTCACCTTCGAATCCACGTAGAGAGAGTAATATTAGCATGTAAATAAACAATTCTGAACTCTGAAATGTCCATAGAGCAAGTAATCTCAAATGACCAGACCATCACAACGTTTAGTCAGATAGTTAAATTTTGTGCTCGTTTAAATAGTCTTTGTCCATCAATTGTTTCCTTCTCATAAACAAAATCTAACACAGACACAGTAAATTTCAGAGTTTACACGTATATATATTTGTACTAACTGTTGAAGTTTGGCACTGCTTTGTACCATCACGTTGATTTTCGTGCAGACTTCAGAATTTTTCTGTTAAACAATGTCAGATTACTTGCGCAGTTGACCACTAACGTATTTTGCACAAATATATTTAATACGTTACCTATATTGCCAATGTGATGTGAACCATCAAGTGCATTGCCAGGCATGCAAATGTTAAATTTTTGACAGGCTCTTTAAAATATACCGCCAGAGAGTACTTAAGTATTTGAGTAAGATCATCAACGAACATCATAATGCAAAATCATGTGAAGAGTCCGAGGGAAAAACAGGCTCAATCATAGATTTCGTGTTCAGAGAAAACTGTCTTTTAACCTTGACTGAGCTCTTTCTTTCATAGACTATGTTATTGTTTTAGATGACAATGTTCGCGGACTGAGCCCATTCTTGTCAAAGATACGATACTGAAGTTGCTTGTCCAATGGAATATTCGCTTTTGCTTGGGTGATGACAATAGCCCATTTTTTTTCTACCTTGTGACTTAACCTGTTTTTCCCCTTGGACTCTTCATATACATGCAGATGATTCTCGGCTATACAGATCTGCCTTTCCTGGTAGAAGAAACAGAGCTACTAGAGGAAGTTCAAAAATGTGTCTAGACAATTAAATCTTTGCAATCTTGCATAAGTACATGCAAGTTAAAAGGACTCCATTGGCTGCCAGTGCCAGGTTGGATAGAATTTAAGTTAGCAGTTCTTTGTTATAGGAGTACAATGTGCTGCCTCTACCGTCCCATCATCCTCCGGTATTCGGGGCAGCAACGGTTTTGCAGGAACTCTTTGGGAATGTAAAACGTGTGAAGGAAAAAGGCCCTTTTTTAAAACATAATTTTTTCTCAGAAACTGAACAGATCACTTGGAACAATGCATATATTTTGCACTATGGTTCACTGATTATTACAGCTTGATTCCTTTTTGAGAGAGTAACACTCCTTGCAGTTTTTATTTCAATTAGTATTCTTTTCGTATGATTTTGAAGACTGCAGGCAACCTATTCTGGTACAATGTTACAATCAATTTATGTTTTTTGCCATGCTTGGTAAACTCAAACTTTTCACAACTAAGCCATTTGACCCCTGTTCATATGAATGGGCTCCATACTATCTATTATTTCAAGATAATATTATTTTATAATTTTCTAAATGAATGTTCATATATCATGTCGTTTCCACACCGTTTGTTGATAGCACTGCATTTTTTTCCATGTTTAGTACGACACTTTTTATGTGGCTACATGCTTGCAGTGTGGAACAAAGGCTGGCACTAGTTATCGACAATGTGTCATGTTACACATTTTTCTTCTTTGCTTTTTTTTTATTTTTTACATATATATTGGTTTGTAGCTTTAGTCACAATAACATGTCTTATGTAATGATGGGGCGCTGACTTTGTACATAAAGGACATCTAATAAAATGAAAGGAGCATCTATTCACCGTCATGATTTTATTGTGTTACCAACGTTTCTTAATGAGACAGTTGGAAAGACATCCTAGCACTTGAAATCATCAGAAGAGGGAAATTAGTCTGCAATAAGATATTTATATACCGATACAGACCTGCTAACTAAATGATAGGACCGGGCTTCACCGGCACTTTTTCAGTGTCGCGACTCCAGGCTGCGATACCACAACTTCTCGTTGGAGTCGACACCGAGTCCAGCGACGTCACGGGTCCTTGCTGAAAAGTTCCGACACTGCTGATGTCGACTCTGACCTCGACAATGACCCGAGGAAGGGACGTCACAACTCCAACAATTCCCTAGTGGCGACTCCCAGACCCCGTCTCCCGCCCTGACCCTGAGAATTTGCATGAAGCAAAGATGAACTGTCAAACTTTAATTGGTTGTCTCCTGTCTGGTGCAGGGTAATGGTACGTTCCGATCATAATTAAAAACTTTTCTGTCAAGTAGATCAGATCTACCATGTAACCTACACATAGATTGAAAACAATGCATTGGTGAAATATTCCTTAAAAGAAGGTCTTTACTGAAATTCAATGAAGAAAACCACAATCCAATAATATGAGGGAGTGAGTCTTGAATGAAGAGGTGTGGAATCACAGTTAGATTTACATCTGAATTATACAGCTGTTGAATTGCAACAGTAAGTGAGTGAGTGAGAGAGAGAGAGAGAGAGAGAGAGAGAGAGAGAGAGAGAGAGAGAGAGAGAGAGAGAGAGAGAGAGAGAGAGAGAGAGAGAGAGACTGAGAGAGAGAGAGAGAGAGAGGGGGGGGGGAAATCTGAAATCAATATTAGATCTAGATCTTTACCACAAAAATGAGATGATGAGCCTTGAGTTCTGAGATATGAAATCATCGCAGTTCTAATTTCCTATCACAAAGCTGTTGCTCCGCAGCAATTTGAGAGAGTGAGCCCTGACAGCTGAGATGTGAAATCATGATAGTATCTAACCTATATCACACAGGTATGAGAAGTGACCTTTGAGTAATGAGCTATAAATGATAATCAAATTTATATCTATCTCACACAGATATGACAGGGTGAGTCTTGAGTAATGAGACATGAAATGATAACTGGATCTAGATCTTTACCACAAAAAATGAGATGGTGAGCCTTGAGTTATGAGACATGAAATCATTTCAGATCTAATCTACTGTAACAAAGCTGTTGATCTTCGGTAATATAAGAGATTGAGCCTTGAGGGATGGGATATGAAATCATAATTAAATCTAACCTATATCCCATTGGTGTGAGAAAGTGAGTTTTGAGTAATGAGATATGAAATGATAACTGGATCAAGATTTGTATCACACAGATGTTTATCTACAGCAATATGAGAGAATGAGTCTTGAGGGATGAGATATGAAATCATAATTAGATCTAACCTATATCACTGGTATAAGAGAGTGAGCCTTGAGCGATGAGATATGAAATTTCCATTGAATCTAGCCTAAACACAGATATGAGAGAGTGAGCCTTGAGTGATGAGCTATAAATGATAATTAGATCTAATGTATATCACACAGATATGAGAGGGTGGGTCTAGAGTAAGGAGATATGAAACCGTAATTAGATATAGATCTATATCACACAGATGTTGAGCTACAGCAATATGAGAGGGTTAGTTCTAAGTGATGAAATATGAAATCCTAATTAGATCTAGATCTGTATCACACAGATATTCATTTGCCTGCAGGTTGAAATCGAGAGTTCTTTAACCGAAGACACTGACCGATTGTAGCATCTGCGGGCTACCCCTTGCCCTTCCCCGGTTTTGTTGTTGTGCTGGTGGCTGAGCATGTGTCCACTACTTTTTTCATTTTATTGTTGACAACCGCCAGAGTGTACTGTACTCCGTGACCTGACCTTCTTTTCTAGTGAGTAGTTTTTTTCCTCGCTCGCTTGTTGTCAGGTGTTTTGACTCGTTCAGTAAATATTAGTATGTTCCCGAACATTCGATAACACTGTGGATAAGGATGTTTACGCCAGATTTGGCCTTGAGTGATGTAACCTGATGACGTATTGATGCGTGATTGGTTAGTTTGTGCGAGGGCAAAGGTAACGTTTATTTCGGGAACTTTCTGTAGGAATGTTTATATATATAGACCTGTGTGAGTGGTTGGTCGGTGAGTAAGTGAGTTTCCTTTTGTGTGGCGTAGATATTACGTTTCGCTGGTGTCTTCCTAGTAATTTATTGTTCACTATACAGTTATTAAACTTTAGTATTATTTAATCTATTGTCGGATCTCGTGTTTATTTATTTTACAGCTGTAATAGTTTCGTTTTCTAAAGGGTTGTAGTTAGATCAACTAACTCCTCCCTACTATAACGTGCTAGAACAACCTCAGCTGTTACATATTGGGGGCTCGTCCGGGATCCGACCAGATTCGAACGGACCAGATCTAAATTATTAGATTCATTTACATAATTTATTGTAGGAATATCATCGACAAGCTATCTACAACATGTCAGAGGCTATTGGAAGGCTTAGCCAGGAAGCAGACGCCTTGGAGCTCACTGGGAAGGAGAGACAGGATTACATCCGTGAAGGCCTAAGGGAGGAAAGAGAGAGAGAGAGGCAAGAGCGCATGGAGCAACTGAAGATGGAAAGAGAGGCAAGAGCGCATGGAGCAACTGAAGATAGAGGCTCGGGAGAAGGAGATGAACCACGAGCTGGAGATGGAGAGGATCCGCCATCAGGGTGGAGGCGAGTCGACGCAGGGGACCAGCGACCACGCCAGTTCTAAGAGACCCAAGCTACCTGCATTTCAGGACAAGAAGGACGATCTGGATAGCTGGTTGCTGCGGTTTGAGAGGTTTGCTGAGACAGCTGAATGGCCCAGATCCACCTGGACGACATCATTGTCTGCCCTGCTGACCGGGAGAGCTTTGGAGTGCTTCTGCAGACTACCGATCGACGAAGCCAAGGACTACGACAAGGTCAAGGAAGCGTTGCAGAAGAGGTACAACCTGTCAGAGGACGGATACAGACTCATGTTCAGACAAGGTAAGCCTGAAGATGGAGAAGATGTTGGAATGTTTTTGACCAGGATCAAGACCTATCTAGAGAGGTGGATAAAGCTGTCGAAGACGGAGGAGACCTACGAAGGAGTGAGAGATCTGTTCGTCAGAGAGCAATTCATGGATGCCTGCCCACCAGACCTTGCAACCCATGTGAGGGAGAGGAAACCAAAGACGCTACAGGACATCGCAGATTCAGCGGAGGCGTACCTGGTAGCGAGGAACCGGACGCTCAGCGGGAGCGCCAGACTGCAGAGCCGGCCAGTGCGACAGAGGCCCAACGGAGACAGAAGCCCACAGGTCTGCCATAGGTGCCAGAGGCCGGGACACAAGGCGACGGAGTGTCGTGCAAAGTTAAACGACAAAGGTGAGTTGAAATGTTACCTTTGTGGAAAGCCAGGCCACGTTCGGAGGATGTGTCTAGCCCAGAAGGATATGGGACGAGGCAAGCCGAACAAGGCGGCGGCGGCCGTAGTTATAGCGGCGGACGAGTCGTCAAGACAAGATGTGACGACGGCTGACACCAGCATCAACGTTCAAGCGGTAATGAAGGACGGGAAGCTACAGTTAGCGGTGCCTGTTACGTGCGGAGGATGCAGTGACGGAAGGACCGTGGAGAAACTGAAGTTACCAGTGATGAAGGGCTTGATTGGAAATCGAGCGGTAGATGTCCTAAGAGATACCGGCTGTGAAGGTGTAGTGGTGCGGCGATCACTGGTGGACGACGGACAGCTCACCGGTGGGAAGAAACTTATCGCGAGGATCGATAACTCCTTGCTAGCGGCGGAGGAAGCCGTTATCGACGTGAAGACGCCTTACCTGACGGGCAAAGTGACGGCGCTGTGTCTCCCGGAGACCATCTGCGACCTAGTAGTCGGGAACGTGGACGGAGCGAAGGATCCGTACGACCCTCATACTGAGGTGATGGTAGGAGCGGTGACCACGAGGGCCCAGGAGAAGAGGAAGGACCGGTCTACGTCGCTGAAGGTGCCGAGGGCAGAACGGCACGCGGGAGTGGATAGAGAGGAACTTATCCGACTCCAAGAAGAAGACGAAGTCATTAGGAAGTTAGAGCAGAAGAAGATCCCAACTAATAGAGGCAATAAATCTGTTCATTTTGAGAAACATGGAGGAGTACTGTACCGGATCTACAAGGACCTGAGACAGGCGACGGTTATAAGGCAAGTGGTACTACCCGAGAAACTGAGAGAGTATGTACTGAGTGTAGCCCACGACTCGATCGTCGGAGGACACCTCGGCGTGAAGAAAACCAAAGACAGAGTTATGAGCAATTTTTATTGGCCTGGAATTGAAGGTGACGTCGCGAGATACTGCCGCTCATGCGACATATGCCAGAGGACGGTGAACAAAGGAGCGACCCCAAAGGTGCACCTGCAGAGTATGCCAGTAGTGGACGTACCATTTAGGCGAGTGGCCGTGGACTTAGTAGGACCTATCGACCCCCCAAGTGAAGGTGGACATCGGTATATCCTGGTGTACATAGACTACGCTACTCGTTACCCCGAAGCCACACCCTTGAAGAAGATCGACGCAGAAACGGTAGCAGAAGCCTTAGTGAACATCTACAGCCGTTTGGGTGTGCCCGAAGAGATCTTGTCCGACCAAGGGACCCAGTTTATGTCAGATGTCATGAAGGAAACGAATAGACTACTGGGAATTCGACAGTCGACCACTACAGTCTACCACCCTATGTGCAACGGGTTGGTGGAGCGATTCAACGGCACGCTGAAGAAAACATTGAGACGACTGTGCGCAGAGCAACCCAAGCAGTGGCACAGATACATCAATCCGCTGCTCTTCGCATATCGTGAAGTTCCTCAAGAGTCGACCAAGTTTGCCCCATTCGAGTTGCTGTATGGGAGAACTGTGAGAGGACCGATGCACATCTTACGTCAACTATGGACCAAGGACGTAGAGGAGCCGGAAACGAAGACCAGTTACCAGTACGTCATGGAACTACGTGAGAGGCTGGAGGACACATGGAAGTTAGCGACGGAAGAACTCTCCAAGGCTCAAGGTAGACAGAAAACCTACTACGACCGGAAGGCGCGAGAGAGGAAGTTCCGCCCCGGAGATGAAGTGTTGGTGCTACTGCCGACGAACACTAACAAGCTCCTAGTCCAATGGAAGGGACCATATAAGGTAGTCTCAGTTGTCGGTGTTAACGACTATAGAGTCAAGATGGGTGCAAAAGAAAAGACCTTGCACGCCAACCTCCTCAAGAGATACATTCCAAGGACGTCAAAAGCAGCAGCAGTGGCAATGGAACCGAGACCTATTGTGACCGAGATGTGTGGGATGGACAACAGTAGGAGAGATACCACGCCTGAACATGTCAACGCCATAAAGGACGGCGGCGGTGATAGTGCTGAGACTGTACTGGCAGAGGACGACATGATGGACAAGAGTCAACCCGTGGAGTCAGCTGGCATGACAATCATCGAGGACTGCGACCTGGAAGGCGACAACGGTGGAACGACGGAGGACCTTGCCGACCTAGGAAGCTGGGACCAGAATGAAGGCTACAGAGATGTCCAGTATGGAACGCAACTGACATCGGAACAACGTCAAGAACTCTGCAATGTGGTGAAGAATTACCAGCACGTCTTCACCAATCTTCCTGGATGCTGCCAGTTGGGTGAACATCGCATCGACCTGACGACAGAAGTAATAATAATAATAATAGTTCGTCCATCACGTATGATGATGACCTTAACAGCACCAGAGGAATAAAGAACAGAAATTGTTGAGAATTTCAACACATGGACAATAAAGAGAACTAAAGGACACAGAGGACAGAATGGAAAGACTGTTCTTTCATGACTTATGGCTTCTCATGTGACTGATAAGTCCTATTTTTGCCCTGCAGACCCTTCCGCATAAATGACAAGAGTGCTCCGTTGGTTCAGTACCACTGGGCCTTTTCTTGCGCCGTTCTCTTTTTTTGATAGCCTGCTGGACTCTGTCAGCTTCCCATGCTTTGCTGCCTCTGGTAAGGGCCGCCCTCCAATTTGCACGATCAAGCGAGAGCTTTTCTCACTCACTCACATCAATGGCAAAGGCCTTCAGTGATTGCTTGAGAGTGTCTTTGTAACGTCTCTTTGGGGCCCCAACATTCCTCGTTCCATTGGAGAGCTCAGAGAAGAAGATTTGCTTAGGGAGTCTGGAGTCGGGCATTCTGACAACATGTCCTGCCCAACGTAGCTGAATTTTTTTCAGGTGGCAGAAGATGCTCAATTCCTTGGCACGATTGAGGACCTCAGTGTCTGGAATTTTATCCTGCCATTTGATCCTTAGGATCTTTCTAAGGCAGGCCAGATGAAAGTGATTTAGCTTTCTGGCATGCGATTGGTACACTGTCCAGGTTTCAGCCCCATAGAGTAGGGTGGGAAGGACCACAGCATTGTACACTTTCAGCTTAGTGTCTGTGCGAATGCCGGCAACATCCCACACTCTCTTTCGAAGCCTGCCAAATGCAGAGCTGGCTTTGCTGATTCTTGAGAGAATTTCAGTATCAACACGAGCCGCGGAAGACAGTGTACTGCCAAGATAGGTGAAGTTCTCCGACACCTTCAGAAGACTGTCATGGACTTTGATATTTGGGGTCACAGGATACTTGTCGTCTGGAGTAGGCTGATGGAGCACTTCCGTCTTCTTTGTGCTTATTGTGAGGCCAAAGTTGTCACAGGCACTAGAGAACTTATCAACACAGTTTTGCATGCTATCCTCATCGTGTGCCAGAAGTGCACAATCATCAGCAAATAGTAGGTCACAGACTTGAGTACTTTTGGTTTTGGTTTTTGCCTGAAGTCTCCTGAGGTTGAATAGACTGCCATCAGTTCGGTACTTGATGCTTACCCCTTGAGGAGGAGAGCTAAAGGCTTCTTGTAGCATTGCAGAGAACATGATGCTGAACAGAGTTGGGGCTAAGACACAACCCTGTTTTACCCCATTTGTGACAGCAAAGGGCTCTGAAACACTGCCGTTGCTTTTGACTGCAGCTTGCATGCCATCACGAAACTGGCGCACTATTGTGATGAATTCGGGTGGACACCCAAACTTTGCCAAGATTTTCCAGAGGCCTTCACGACACACTGTGTCAAACGCTTTTGTGAGGTCAACAAATGTGATATACAGCGCTTTATTTTGTTCCATGCATTTTTCCTGAATCTGTCTGGCAGCAAAAATCATATCCGCCGTTCCCCTCTCTTTACGAAAGCCACATTGGCTCTCGGGAAGCAAGTCATTTGACGAGAGGTGATCAAGAAGGCGATTCAGAAGCATTCTTGCCAATATTTTGCCGGCAATTGAAAGTAGAGAGATTCCCCGATGGTTGTCACAGACTTGGCTGTCCCCTTTGTTTTTGTACAGATGGATGATTGAAGCATCTTTGAAGTCCTGTGGCAGCTTCCCTGCTTTCAACATATGATTGAACAACTCGGTCAACCTTTCAATAAGCTTTTCTCCACCGAAGGCATACACCTCAGCAGGAATTGAATCCACGCCTGGTGATTTGTTAAAGGACATCTGATTTGTGGCAGTTCGGGTCTCATTTGCTGTGAATGGCTTGGTAAGAGCTGCATTAATAGGAGTCTGAGGGAGGCGGTCAATGGACTCAGTATTTATATTTGATGGCCGATTTAGCACACCTCCGAAATGTTCTGCCCAACGCTGAATTATGGCATTCAATTCAACAATGCGTGTTGAACCATCTGACGCAAGAAGTGGCGTAGTGCCAGAGCGGGATGGTCCAAACACAGCTCGGAGGCTCTCAAAGAACTTTCTAGTGTTGTTTGTGTCGGCATATTTCTGAGTTTCTCTTACTCGCCCTTCAAGCCAGTCATTTTTCATTTTCCTCAGCTTCTTCTGGAGTACACCCTTACATGCACGCAGTGCATCAGCTTTTGCTGTGGAAGAGGGGTCACTGCAGTGAGCTTGGATGAGACTATTTTTTTCTTTGATGAGCACTTTGATTTCATTATCATTATCATTGAACCAGTCCTGGTGCTTGCGGACAGGAAAACCAACTGTGCTGCTGGCGCAAGAGTGTACAGTCGTATTTAGGTCAGTCCAGCTCTGTTCAATGTTCTCAGGGTCAAAAGTCACGCAATCCAATTTTGAGGAGAGTTCTGATGAGAGCTCGCTCTGTTTCTCAGCTGAGCAGAGTTTGGAAACATTTAGGCGTTTAGGTGGCGCTTTCCCTTGAGGGCGTCTATTGCGCCTCAATGTTAGTCTGAGCTTGCAAACAATGAGTCTGTGGTCAGTTCCACACTCGGCACCACACATCGCCTTTGTTACAAGGACATCCTTTCTGTCAGTCTTCCTCACAATGACATAGTCTATGAGATGCCAATGCTTTGAGCGGGGATGCATCCATGACGTTCTGTTTCTCACGGGGAGACTAAAATTTGTGTTGGTAATGAACAGGCCAAATTCAGCGCACAAAGTAAGTAAGCGCAACCCATTGTTATTGCATGAACCAACTCCATGAGGGCCCAAAACATTTGGCCACGCTGAGATTTCGGAGCCAACCCTAGCATTGAAGTCCCCCAAGAGAATCAGCTTATCAGCTGCCGGGACAGAGCATATGACAGATTCTAGATCAGAATAGAACTTGTCTTTGGCTTCATCTGGGTTTGTCATGGTGGGCGCATATGCGCTAATGAGGGTGGCTGACTGGCTTTTCCCAACTGGGATCCTGAGTGTCATTAGCCTGTCATTTATTTCAATTGGCATGGACTGCAAGTTTCTGACAAGGTCATTTTTAATTGCAAACCCAACACCATGCTGTCTCGGTTCGACTGCACCCTTGCCTTTCCAGAAGAAGGTGTATCCACCACTGAGCTCTTTGAGTTGGCCACTATCAGGGAGTCTGGTCTCACTGAGTGCCACTATGTCCAGGTTGTACCTGCTGAGCTCAATGGCAATAAGTGCAGTGCGTCTTTCCGGGTTGTTTGAGTTGTCCTGTAGTGTGCGTATATTCCAGGCTCCTAGCCTGAGTAAGCTGAATTTCTTTTTGTTTCGACCGCAAAAAGGGATCCCCACTGGTCGCGGTATACCAGTCAGGGTGATGTGAAGTGGGCTTTCTTTAGGGCACCTTTTCTAGCCCCTTCCTCAGTTGAGGTGAGCAGTGCTATCCTTAAATAAGGCTGCTCAGCTACTGTGGGTGCTGCCTCCCCACGCCTCCACTTCAATCGACGATCTGTGCTAACAGCTTCCAGTCTATCCAAACCTGCTGCCACCGCACTCGCCCATCGCCGTTGGAATTTTGAGAGGAAAGAAGACGAGACAAAGATGAAAGAAGACGAGGTGAGTGTTAAGACTGGCGCAAAGAATTTGTTTTTAGTGAGAAAGAGCTGCGCAAACATCAGACTCACTCTCTCGCCTGGACACAACTTATCCAAGTGGCAAGACAGGGTCAAGACGACTGGAAATGTATCCAGGTGCAGGAGGATGCCAGAGGGACAGTCATATTGCCTGACCGGCTGCCTGTAGGCTACTCCACAGCCTCGCAGTCCCACCTGGCTAGGGTGAAAGACCCAAACCCAAGAACACCAATACTGGTGGATGCTCTGTGTCACGATATCCAGGCCAGAGTGACGGTATAGTGCCATCTGCCCTATCAATCAACCACTGGCCTGCTGCCGCCAGCTTCGAAGCTGCGTCCGGGAAGTTTGCTCAATTCTTCGTCTGTGATTTAGGCAAACAAGCCTATGACCACACCGCTACCGGGGGCCAATATGAAGGACTCAGTTGTCGGTGTTAACGACTATAGAGTCAAGATGGGTGCAAAAGAAAAGACCTTGCACGCCAACCTCCTCAAGAGATACATTCCAAGGACGTCAAAAGCAGCAGCAGTGGCAATGGAACCGAGACCTATTGTGACCGAGATGTGTGGGATGGACAACAGTAGGAGAGATACCACGCCTGAACATGTCAACGCCATAAAGGACGGCGGCGGTGATAGTGCTGAGACTGTACTGGCAGAGGACGACATGATGGACAAGAGTCAACCCGTGGAGTCAGCTGGCATGACAATCATCGAGGACTGCGACCTGGAAGGCGACAACGGTGGAACGACGGAGGACCTTGCCGACCTAGGAAGCTGGGACCAGAATGAAGGCTACAGAGATGTCCAGTATGGAACGCAACTGACATCGGAACAACGTCAAGAACTCTGCAATGTGGTGAAGAATTACCAGCACGTCTTCACCAATCTTCCTGGATGCTGCCAGTTGGGTGAACATCGCATCGACCTGACGACAGAAGTACCAGTTCGTCAACGACCATACCCGGTGCCCTACGCAATGCGCGACTCATTGAAGGAGGAGCTTAGCACCATGGAACGGCTGGGCATCATTCGAAGGAGCTCATCAGCTTATGCTTCACCTATTGTTGTCGTCAAGAAGAAGGACGGATCCAACCGAGTCTGCATCGACTACAGGAGGTTAAACAAGATCACAGTATTCGATCCTCATCCGACAGCAGCGCCATTAGAAGTGTTTCAGAGTCTCTCGAGAGGAAAATTATTCTCTCGGATTGACCTGAGCAAGGGATACTGGCAAGTGAAAGTTCGAGAGCAAGACATTCCCAAGACGGCGTTCGTCACCATGGGCGAACACTATGAATTCATTCGGATGCCTTTTGGGATGATGAACTCAGGAGCCACGCTGAACAGGATCGTAAAGCCATTGATCCGTGGAATGAACAATGTGACAGCATATGTGGACGACCTGCTGATTCATACAGAGACATTCGACGAGCATGTGAAGACTCTCAAGGACTTACTGCAGAGGATGGACCAAGCTGGATTAACTGCAAGACCATCGAAGTGTCTGATTGGAACGTCTGAAGTAGACTTTGTTGGACACTTAGTGGGAGAAGGTATGATTGGCCTGTTAGAAGAGAATGTATGTAAGGTACGAGACGCACCCAGACCCACCACTAAGAAGGAAGTGAAAGCATTCTTAGGATTAGTGGGATATTACCATGAATTTATTCCTAACTTTTCAGCGATTGCATCACCATTGTCTGATTTACTTAGAGGAGTAAATTTTCAAGGCATGTTTCATTGACCAATCAGAAGCTGTTTCAGTATTTCTAAGCGTGGAGCCTTAGACTGCATTGTCAGACTGATATGTAACGACGTGAGGGTCTAGTCAGTTTGTATCATCGAGGCCGTAGGCCGATATTCGTCTGGGTAGTAGTCAGATTGACATATCAGGGAAAGCCGCCGGGGTAGCTATGTATTGTTTATTGGACTCAAGGTATGCCTTGGAACTAACGCCAGCGTTATTTTCAAGGCATGTTTCATTGACCAATCAGAAGCTGTTAAGGTATGCCTTGAAAATAACGCTAGAGTTAGTTTCAAGGTATGCCTTGTAAATAACGCCTTGCTTTTTTAAATCATCAGTTAAATAAAAAACAAAAACATTAACAGCCAGCAAACATGTTCTGTTAAGTACCATCTATTTTAAAAAAGTGCACTAAAGCAATTGTTGCCCTTTTAGTCTAATTTAAATAGGACTACGAAAAAAAAAATTGAACTAATTTTGGAGGGCCGGTGAGTCATCAGCAGTGAAAAGGGGGGGGGGGCATTTTGAGCTGAGCACCCTACAACTACTTTTATTCACTTATTCAGTTGCCACAGGTCAGCACTAATCTTTCTTTTCACGACTTCACGACCCGAGAAACATTTCTGTCTCGCTAACGCAGTGTTTTCAGAGGCGTATAAAGATAATGAGAGGTGATGGGGCTCGGAATTTAAATTGAAATCATTGTCAACTTTATGTCAACGTCCGAATACCACCATGCTAAAAAATATCCCTGATAATATGTTGTTTTTTGCCCATTATTTATTTAGTTATCTACTTGTTTTTCTTTTTTTTTTTTCGTATATGGAATATTTTTAAGTTGTTTGTTTATTTAGCACATCAATTGTTTGTTTGACTGTCTGGTATTTCATGGTCATTCATGTGTGTGTATGATAGTTTGATCTTTGGCGTGAATCATTGTCTGATATATCTGACATAGATAGATGTCAAAGTGGCAGATGTTGGAAATATGAGTTACGAGTTGGTGGAAACAGAAGAGGAAGAAATTAGTAGGAGGTAGTTCCGTGGGCGTATTCGAAGCCTTTGGCTTGGGAGGGGGGAGGGGTGGCTGATTTTTCCCGAAATGTTTTTTACCCAGATAAAATCACAAATATTAATTTCTAAAACAAAAAGAGTTCTACTTGAACTTAAATTAATATTGCTTAATTAATTGCTATCGTTGATAATTTATGAATGTTTTTATTTTCTCCGTTCCGTTTGATTTCTTTTTGTTGTGTCCGAATTTGGGATTAAAAATACGGCACATCTGAAAGAATAACGATTTTAGATAAGAATCAGGATATGAACGTGTATAAGCATTTGGTAAAGAGCCACACAATGCTTTCATTACCAACTCTTCCGGATTTATTGTAAAATGTATTTCTTGTTTGTTTCTAATGTGTGGTTTTGCAACATATAATAATATGTCCTTTTTTTTCTTTCGTCACATACTGACTTTTTTCATGGTACTTCTTTAGACAGTTTTCATCTAACCTATTGTGACGGGACCGCAGTGTAATACAAGGCCGAATAGAGAAAATATTGAGTAGTGTCCGATATTCAGATACAACTTTCTATTAAAAATATCAAGCTCCTTTAACAACAAATTTTTAAAAACCTATCAACAACCTTTTGACAGTAAAAATCAGACTAGTACTCGATGATGTGTTATGATTGCATTGCAATGAATAAAGCTCACTGCAGTAGCTCACAAACAATGAGATGATAATTAAACGAACATTCCAATAGAAACCCTGACATAATTGTGTTTACTCCACTCTTTCAGTGGACACCACCGGGCTTTGTAATTAGGCCACGTTCCCCTAACGACAGTCCCTGTTTGCTTTTGAAGAGTGCATTTTTTGACATTGTTTTTGAAGTTTATAAGACATTTATGTTTAATTTCAGGAGTTACGAGATCCTGGTGACTGCGATGTTAGACAGGCCAATGAGCAGTGGTTGCAAACACAAACGGCCAAATTGGTCAAGATTGTAGATTCTGTGTTAGCTGACCACCCACATCCGGGATATGATCATACTGCAGAATCGACAGGCACGTGAAACTAGGACACGACTGCAAGACGACAGTAAATTGCATTATACTTTCCTGACCTGAGAGAGGAACAGTCACTTATCGAAATTTCCCTTTTATTGAAACCTTTGGTACTCTCATTAATTTATGCGGGACACAAACAACATAGAGATTTATGTAAACAAAACATGTATTTGATAAGAGTTTTCCCGATAAAGATTTCTACTCTGTGTAGCACACTGCGACAGTCTCACACAAAATAACACCATCAGCCCAGAAATATGTTGACCATTCGCGCACATGCTCTAGACATTAGTTAAGCCTGGGAATACCACATAAAATAACATCATCAGCATAGAAATATTATGTTGACCATTCCTGCACATGCTCTAGACATTAGTTAAACCTGGGTGTACACCAAGCTATTTTGAGCGGAAGACGGGCTGAATTGTGAACTGCATTGAGTTTCTTTGAGACCTCGGGGACCAGTAACTAGTTGGACCTCACTGGAACTCAGTATCATGAAGACACCATCCAACTGGTCTTCCGATGAAATCGGTTAGTGTGCACAAGCTAACAGTGCGTCTGGTTCAAATCGGTTAGTGCGCACAAGCTAAAAGTGCGTTAAGATTAAATCGGTTAGTGGGCGGAAGCTAAACGTGCGCCTACATCAAAAAAAAAATGCTATGGTTGGAGAATAACAAGTCTCTATCGGCTTTTTTTTTTATCTGTAATTATTTCAGTGAGAAGATAACTGGAACATTCTCACATTGTTCCATATCTATGCACAGTGATAATGGTGTTCAAAGTGACAACAGAGTCTGATATCATTAAACTAAATACGTATCGTCACCTGGCAATCTGTTGAGCTCAGTTTATGGACGCCATTTAGTTACCATTTTCGAACACCTACGCCAAAAAAATCTGTGTTTAATGTAACGGTCGAAAAAACCACAAAAACCTGTAAATGTTTCTGAGGAACTCATAAGTTGTATATCTCTTTGGCGGGGAAAGGGTCCAGATGCTTGAGACAATAGATAACTTTATGTCCCGAGCTCTACGGTCACACAATTTTAACAATTAAAACAGCATTTGAGTGCGAACGCATTTTCATTCGGCATCATCTACTGTAAAAGTACAGGTTTTCTTGTCATTTCAAAAGTGATTCTGCATTGCTGTATAGGTCTTGCCATGTCAACGTATTCTTCATCTGCATTATACAGTCCCATAGCCATACAAAACTTAACGATATTCAACTTCCTTCAGAATTTGTTTCTCACGCCTTAACTTAATGTTCAAAATGCATAAAACCAATACGTGGAGCGCCAAAACAGAATAATTAATGCTGTCTTGAGCAGTATACAGGATGTCAAAACCAGGTAAACAACGACAGCATTTGGCACAAAATCAGCAACTCCGTGTCATAATGGGAGAATGACCCTGGAACTTTGAACGCTCTTGTCGGGGCCTCTGGTTGTACTGTTTTTGTTCTTTTTTTTTTCAACACATCTATAAGACGAACAAACTTGTATGTCTTGCTGGAATTGTAGATGTCGGTCAGTGAATCAGTGCCTTCCTTTGAAAGAGGGGGGGGGGGAGGGAGGGGGTTACAGTTTCAAAAAGTGTTAACCAAAACCATATGAGATATATACTGTCCCTCATCATGCATAGTGTTGTGGAGAAACTATTGAAGATATATCTGTGATAACATGGACAGCGTCGTGCGAATGACGACAAAGCGATCAGTTGCAGCGTTTGATCCCAGCTGTCATAAGGCACTCAAACGAGTGAGCAAGTGTAATAAGATGTCTGCAGATGCTGAGGAAATGGCGTTTTGTAATATCTGAGGTAAGCAAAACGAATTCTTTTACAACGGCATTTTCGAACATGTTTAGGGGAATCTTTACACCTGTCATGGAAAGGTAATTTTCCATACATTTAACAAATAATATCAATTAACAATTGTATAGCCTCCTCTGTTCACCGTATCACAAAGATGGTCCTGTTATCAAGATCTATCCGGGTTAACCCACCGTGAATATCGGTTGAAAACAATGGCGCCACTTCTATATACAGACCAGACTAGATTGTATCAGAATTATTTTGATGTTTGGTTGGAGCAATTGATCTCAAATACTCGATAACGCAGGACGATATTTTCGATTTGCCTTTTTTTTTTTTTTTTTTTTTGAATTAGATTATGAATGATAAGCAGACAAAGAAGTAAAAAAAGGTTTAAAAATAGCTTTCGGTTTGAAACTAAGCACACATTTATTATGAACGCATCTGAATACTTCAGTGGGATACTGCTCACTATTTGATCTCTTCACTCTTGTTTTTGGTAGCGCTACAGTAGGGACGTTTCCAAGTGGAGCCTGATAGAGACAGTAATTATAGGTGAAAAGTGAACATAGTTCAATAATTTTCGTTATATCTGTTGCTAGCGGGGACGTAGTGTTTTACATAGAAAGCTCTAGCTGAACAGTGAACACAACTCAGTATTTTCTCTATTTGGTTTTGTAATTTGACCCCCCCCCCCCAACATCTTTTCTTCTATAATTCGGCTTCCTTTGGAAAGCTTATAGTTTGGGGGACCGTATCTCAATTCAATGTTACAGATTGCAATGTAAAACGCTACGGTCCCCCTAACAACTGGGCACTTGGAAACCGCCCCCTACCGAAGCACTTTTCTCAATTTTATACGTTCAATCAACAGAGATAATCAGATCAATCAGGCACAATGACTATCTCCAGAGAAATGTCTCCTGCTACTGCTGTGACGTTTTTTCTTCTGGTGATCATGGGTCAACTTTCTGTAGGTGAGTGTTCTAATTAATGTGCTTTATTGAGAAACAGAGAACTTCCTCCTATTATTTTTCAAACAAAGCTACTTTGACCAATAAAAATAATAATAATAATAATAATAATAATATGATGATGATGATACAATTAATCTAATGTATTACTGAGTGATGTAAAGATCTCGATCTCTACCGGTCAGGATAATCTCTCGAGCCACTGAATCACATCACATGAAACGTGGCCATCAAGAATCTGCTGCACCGTTCCGTGCTTAAGTAGGCTTTGGGGGTGCAGTCAGTTTGGGGAGCCAAAGTATGATCAGTTTGTAGGACCGAGTAAAAAATTCAATTTGTGACACTAAGTTTTATAATCGATTATTGCTAACGGTGTGGTTTTAGATGAACGACATTAATTTATGAAAGCAGGTGGTGCTTGTCCACAGTGACCTTGTTGAAAGCTGCACCCGAACTCAAAGCGCGTTTAATCGCTGTTCTGTTTTGCCAGTTTGGGTTCTTTGTTGTTGGAGAAATTTATAATAATGATAATGATGATAATGATTATATTATGATAAATGTATTTCTAGAACTCTCTGTCATCCACGGGGTCTCGAGGTGCTTCACATTTTTTTAAAGCATTTCACATGCAACGCAGGCACGCTGAGAAATAAAAAACTTTCTTTGGTTCCATGTAACTATTGTCATCAATTAAAGCTAGGAATATCAAAGCTAATAAGTAATAATAATAATAATGATAATAATAATGACACATTGTCATAAACTTTGAGAGAGACAACAAGTTTTAAAGGCCACGCGTCGGAATAGCAAGCTTGTGTAATACATTCGCTAACCCTGCCCCGTACCGCTCGCTATTCGTTAAACAATAGAAGTAAGGATCGCTCGCTATTCGGATGTTCTACCGTTTGAAAATACAGAAAGACGGGTCGTTAACTCTGGCCAGAATGAATAGTATGGAGATAAAGGACATGATTGTGTTCTGTAAAGTCTACATTTACTTGAGTAGTCCTCTCATGTTCGTGTTAAGAGGGGAGAAATAAACAATGTGCAGAGTGCACTCCCACTTTGAGAGACCATAACCCGATCGGCACCATCAGCAATGAGCATAAATTACAACATTTTGTGGTTGAACCAATATCTAGAACAGCGGTAGATGTTAGCTCAATGTGTCAGCCAAAGCCCCCGACATTAATATTATCAGCCTTTTTTCTATCTTTAGTATCAATTTTTTACTTCATAAATTCGTTTTTCAACTCACGTACTGGCGAATCAACGAGTTCCCCATTTTACAGGAAAGTGTTTCAAAGCTTTGGTGAAAGTGAGATTTCTTATTTACAGTCAGATATGTGGCAAACCCGTTTTTGCTTTTAATCAGAGAGTATGTATGTATAGAGAGATCTCACTTCAGACAAATGGCGAAACCAGGACGCTGTAGTAACAAGAATTGAAAGAGACCGGCTTCACCAAAGATACTGTGCATTTCTGTTCACTGTGGTTTGTTCATATTTTTGGACTGATTGAAGAAACTATTTAGAGCTGTTTATAAGTTCTCACGCCCCGTGAAAATGCACAAACGGGCATTGTTTACCGCAGCGACCTACTCTCCGCTCCATGCTAACAGTGGTTTCGGGTAGCCTCCGATGACTCGCAGTGCAAATCGACCGACGGCGAAACCTCTCTAGATCTATACATACATAGTCTTTGTTTTAGTTTCAGAACTGTTAAAGATATCGAGACGTAACGTTACGAGAACATAGATCTCTGCCTGAGCAGTGATAAGTTAGCCTTAACTCGAAATTTCCAAAATCATCCATAGGCCAATACGTGATTCTTGCGACGAATGGCGTTATGTCGCTGCTCCAAGTCTTCCTTCATCCACCTCGTTCAATTTGCCTTTCTCTTTGCTCTCTCTGTCTTTTTCTCTCTCTTTCTCTCTCCCTGCGACTCATACTTACTTAATGATTATATATCCCTTTGATCTTCCAGTGAGTGCATGTGAACACCCATTCCTTGTGTTCGATGGTAGATGCTACGCTTTTATACACAGCGCAATGCCATGGCATTCTGCTCTGGTGAGTTGATCATTTCCCTACGGGAGCTAAAGTTCTAGAACTAACAGCGTATCGTGGGTAGAGGCAAGATAAATTACTGTGGCCAGATTTGTGAATTTGTGACGGCAGATGGACAGAATGCTTGAATTAACAAACTAACAAAAAAAAAAAGATGAACAACTAGAAGAAAAAGAAACTACACATAAGGAATTGAAACTCTCTATCTGAGGCGGGGGAGGGGGGAGACACACATACACAAACAGACAGACATAGACACAGATAAAGAGACAGACAGAGAGAAACAGACAGACAGAGAGAGAGACACAGAGAGCGAGACAGAGAGAAAGGGAGAAAGAGAGGAGAGAGAGAGAGAGAGAGAGAGAGAGAGAGAGAGAGAGAGAGAGAGAGAGAGAGAGAGAGAGAGAGAGAGAGAGAGAGAGAGAGAGAGACTACAGAAGAATGCCACAAATTTAGTGTTTCAACTATTGATTTCCATACCTCCTAGGGAAGGGGGGGGGGGGCTGGAGGGGGCACAACCTGGTCATATGTCTGGATATTCTGTTGTGGCCTTGTAACAAAAGTAACACTGAACAGAAAAGAACATTCACATGTCAGTATTACTCAGAAGACATTTATCTTGGATTTTCCAGAGCTGGCTGGCCGAGAAATAAAGTATCGATACTCTGCTTTGAGCCATTTTTCCTGGAACTCCACACTATCTTTTTGTGCAGATCTATGGTTTGGGGGGGGGGGGGATATTTCTCTTGGCATTTGCATCCACTTGTAAAATATGTTTAGAAGGCACCAGATTTAACAAATCGTGAACGACAGACAGCCTTTTAAAATGCAGTCCGGGGAGACCTGCAGCACGACAGGAAAGAGCTCCTGCAGATTGCGAGCGGAAGAAGACACTTGAGTTGCCCCCCCCCCCCCCCCCATTACTAGAATGATTGAGACGGGGTACAGACGGGGTGAGGGAAGGATGTGCGACAAGGGCTGGACCAACCCGACAAAATATGGAATCAACTGACCACTGGGACCATAAGTAAGAAAACCTTCGAGTGGATTTTTGGAGCGGCGAATGGAGCACTTATGGGGATGCCCGGTGTGCTAGGATTCTGGTCCCTGTCACCAAACCAAACCATAAAATGTCGCCCTCGGGACTGCTTTTTCAATTATTTTTTATTTTACTTTTTTTTTTTTTTTTTACAAAAGCTGAGGAAAGGTCATAAGATGGCATGGCAAACTGTGTTCTGTCATTCCTGCAAGGATCAGACAGATATCTTACCTCTGGAAGTAGATTCTTAAGTGTTAAAATGCTTGTCATGATCACATTAGGATCATAAATGCCGTGCTAGGTCACGACGTCAGTGAGTTAATTTTTACGATCTTGTTGATTATAACCAGCGTAATTTGTCCTTGAGCTGTTCTCGTGAACAGTTTGTTTTGAAACACCTTTTTTTCTGAAGGATGGAGAGAAGGAGGGGCGAGACAGAATAAATGTATAGCTAGGAATGACAGAGCAGTTCTCGACCCCGTGATTTTGATTAACATAGATAAGGGGCGAGTAAAGGTAGTTTATTTAGACGCTTAGTTGGCGTTCGGAAATTCGTGCATAAGAGTAGAAAGCACGGGGTTTGAAGATTTTAGTAGTTAATGTTTCGCATTTTAAATTTTGTCTAGACCGTAAAATTGACCTTGATTTTGGCGCAAGGCCATGACAAGCATAAATTAATATTGCAGGCTGAGCTGAAGCGACTGCACCAATCAAATGTATGAATCTGGACGGAAGGTCGAGACATAGCTTTAGTATTTAAACCCGTGCAGAGCTTAGATAGAGACCACATGTAGACAATCCATTTACGAGGTGGGCGGCGATAGTCCTTAGCCAGATGAGAGACATAGAGACGCAGTTGAGCAGTCCATATTGTGAGGAGTGCCATGATTTAAAGCTCCAGAGCCTAAGCTACTTGGTTTGATATGAACCCACAGCGTTTACATCCAGCGCTCTCACTCCCAGTGAGGGCCTAATGCTGAGAGTTCATACTAATTTGTAATGATGAAAGTGAACCGTTCTACTTACTTTTGAAGACAGTTTCAGAGCTACCGCCAGACAACGCATGGTTGTACAAGCATTCTCCATGGCGTGTCTAGAGGAAATGTCCATATCATAACATGTCTCATTGAATTAATAGAATTTAAACTGTTATATCCGTCGCCACGTGCGCGGATTCTATTTGGCATCTAACTCATATGACCTGCAAGTAGTTAGAGTGAATAAGTTAGTCTTTATAGAAAGCTGTAGTTTCATTAGTTAGATTCAGTTGCCTTTGAATTGATATTTATATTTATAATTATATTTGTTATATTAATTCCTGTAATTAAACTGCCCTACAGTTCTGCTAAAAATCAAAGCAATTGATTTATTTAGTTTTTTAGAGTGCAAGTATTTTTTTTGTGTGTTCGTCGATTGTGGGAGCGGACCTCGAAAGAGTGTCAGTCGAATTCTCCCCATCTAACCCACATCGCGACAATGCTGATCTTGCACTTTGTTTTAAACAAAACTGTAAGCGATTTTTTCAGAAAGTGCTGGTGTGGAGATAGAATGAAAAAGAACTGGCACGACGCAATGTTTTCATGTTCTCCTCTGCTGATACTTTTCACTTTAAATCACGTTTCTGGCAGACAAGAGGGTCGGTTGAAGTACTACACCATCATTCAGCAAAGAAGTCACTGAAGTCCACTGTACTGCAAAAATGAGTGTAGGTTTTACAGACGCACTTTTGCTTATTTTTCTGTTTCCAGGCTGTGTGTAACGTACACAACGCGACACTTGCGCAGCCCAAATCTGCTGAAGTCAATAGCTGGATAAAGGATCAAATAAAGGAAAATAAATGTAAGGCAAGTTTATGTATGTCAATGGTCGGTTAGAAGTTTACTGAGAAACAGCTCTATACAATCTATTTGAAAGAACAGGTGGAAGGGGAGGGGGAGGTGGAGAGAAAGAGAGCGCGAGAGCAGGTTTATCCTGGGCAACTCCAGGTACCCCAACGAGCAAATATACACTTACCATACGGCCTCACTGCACCCATACAATAACCTGCCCTTAGTGTCCAAGACCAGCTAAAACCCACACATTTTTAAAGACAAAAATCATGCAAGGGATATGTACTGAAACCTGACCTAAAAAATCTGGTACTTTCCAGTTATGCATAAAAGTGTCACAACAACTAGACAAATCAGTCCTTTGCATCTGTATTTCTGTTTCTGTTAACCCATTGAACGCCGTCATCGTATTGTTATGAATACCTTTGGTATGTCGACTGTGAAATTTATTCACGCAGTTATGATTTTTTAGGCGTTTGAAAAAGTTTTTCTTGAAAAGCTTCCATTTAATTTTAGAAAACTCGAGGTAGATCTAATCAGATTTAAATGGAACAAGGATTATAAAAATTAAAGCGGTACTGTTTTGATATTGAATGATTAAGTTTGTAGTCAAGCGTTTTCTTACTGGCCACCTTTCAGTGATAGACACCTGGCTAGGTGGAACTGACTCCTTCGTTGAAGGAACCTGGGACTGGGCGGATGGGAAAACACCAATTTCTGGATATACAGATTGGAAATCTCCCCAGCCTGATGATCACGGCGATGGTAAGATGAATTCTGAACAATGATCATTTGTACTCTGAGATTTAGAACGGTTCTGTTCAAAGGAATGACAATTACTAGGGATGTAACAACGGTGAAACTCGAAAGCGCGTAAGTCCAAATTCCAAAGTTTTGAGAAAATTGCAAAAAACAACACAACAACAACAATAGAAAAATTTTGCTGTTCAAATACAATCTGAGAACCATTCAAGTTAAACGGTTTGCACACATGACTAATACAAAGGTTTCTATTGGTATGTTATTATAGAACATTGATGTAGATGGTACACACCAGTCATGTGGTGTCATTTAGCAAAACATCAGAGTTGACCTACTTTTGGACATACGGTCAGAGAGTTTCACCGTTGAATAAACAAAGAAGGACATAAATACCGTATCATAGAAGTGCCCCCCCCACCCCCACCCCACCTGCGCCTAGGCAAGGGGGGTTTTGGAAGCTTTAATTTCTACATTATCTCTCCTATGTTATGTCATTCTTCAACATGCAAATAAATATTCCTGTCATTCCTTTGAAATTGATCTCCGACTTACCTGTTACCTATCCGGTTTTTTTGTTTTTTGTTTTTATTTGTTTGTATATAGTCAACACCAATCCTGGGGGATAAACCCAGGCCGATATTGTTAGTGGATAAACCTGGGTAGTATCCGCCAATAATGTTGGCGGATAATGGCAGCCTACAATGAATCACGAAAGTCTCAGAAATGGAAGGAGTTCTTTGGAATTTATTGAATGGTTTACTCATTGTTGGTTTCTATCCTAGGCTTTGCAACTGACACCGTTTCTTTTTTTCTTGGTCACATTTTAACCCTGTACCAAGCCCTGCTGTGACAGATTTTCTGTGGTTGTGTAGAATATTTTGTACAAGAGTGAAACTATTGGAACCGTTAGCACAACATATTATTGGATAGTCTGTCTGTTTGGGGACGACTTTCTGAACAGATCGTCGGATTTCTATAGCTTTTGTTTTGTCTTTGTGGTAGGGGAAGATTGTCTGTCCGTGATAGTCACTAATGGAGATTACTACTGGAATGACGTACCTTGTACACGTAATTATGACTTTGTCTGTGAAAAGAAGTAAGTACTGTTTGATTTGAGTATTATGTCATTGCTAGAACTATTTTCAGATGAGATAAGGGGTTCTTTAAAGAAGCATATATGCATGGTAACTATGATAAATTTATTTGTTCAGTTGTTGAACAAGTTCCGGGCAAAACAAATTTTTGTTGTATCTTTCGTTCAAGAATTTGGTATATAGATTGTTTAAGTCTTCTTTGTTGCTTGTATTTCATAACCGACAATAGAATGTGAGAGTGCTGTACTGATTAGAATACTGGAGAAGGACAGGGTGAACAAGCCACTTTTTACATGCCCAAGACAATAAATGGTACATCGATCGTTCATGGTTTATAATTTAAAGGTCATCGTCTTTCGCCCATCATTTTTATCATTCAGAGCCGCATCACCAGATCGCCAAATATAAGTATGAGCAGGTGCTTGACAGACGAGCTGTAAAAAACGCAGCAGTAACCACTGCGCAGTCTGGGGATACACTGTGCCAAATGAGTGCGGTCACACGAGCGACACGCAGTAATTTCAGTCCTGGCGTAGCAGATGTGTGTCGCTCACATTCTGCTACGCCGCGACACATCAGCGCATTGGTGAAGCACAGAATTCAATGGACACGGACACACGAGCTGCATTTACTGCCGGCGCATTTCTACAACAACTGTGTTTTTCCCCTCTCTCTCCTCACTCCCCACGACAATATTTCCAGCGTGACCCTGTCGTCTTATCACGAAACAGAGAATTTGATTTTGGAAATAAAGAAAAGAAACATCTGTTGGGACAGTATAAGGAATCAGCACAATTTATCATTGTAGGAAATCTCAATGGCCAACGATGCAGGCCTTCCGCGTATAATTATATATATTTACGAATAATTACATATATATATATATTTTTGTTTGTTCTTGGTATTCACTAGGAATCTGTCAGTAATTATAATTTAAAAACGAAAGAAATGCGGTATGTTGTTTCTTTTTCTTAGGGTGAAGGGGGAGGGGGGGAGAATAGCTGTTGTTAACAACATTTCATGATGAAGTGTCCCATGAACAAACTAACCATAAGTGAAGGTACAGCAAAACTAATTCATTGTACATGTAATTTCGTTTTCCTTGGTATTCAGCTGGTTTCTGTGTAATTTATGACGATAGTAATAGTATTCACCAAAGTCAATACGCACACGTACTCAGGTTTTTTGCTTTTTTACTGATATGAAGCCCTTTTTTCTGGTTGTCATTAACATACTTTTAATTCTCTTGTTCAATTGGATGCATCATTTCGTACCAATTAGAGCCACTTTATTGTCTGTGACGCTGGGTAGTGTTAAATATCGCCCGTGTGGACGGCACACAAAGTAAGCGACACTTACTGCGCAGTAATTACTGCTGTGTTTTTTACAGCTCGTCTGTCAAGGGCCTACAAAAGTTCGTTCCATAAGCGTATTTTTCGTCGTTGAACGACCCCCAAAAATGAGCTTTCCGATGTCATGAACCATGAACTCTAAGCGCCGATGTTGAAAAATGAACGATGAACGAGTTCTGTGACCTTCCCCATTACTGGACATGAGTTCGCTTTTTTCAGTGTTTAAAGTGAACTGTGAACTACGAACCACGGATGACCCCTGTGCTTACTTGCTATAGAAAACCATTGTGCAATGAAGATTCAACTTTGTTTCACTGTCAGGCCTCACACCTGTAAAACCTGAGGCACTTTTGTACCAGAACGTTGTAACATCGTAACATAAGAGACACGCAGCTGGTCTCGTATATCTGTCCAGAACAATCCTATAGCGTAAATAACGGAGACATGACGCCACAAGCAGTGGAAACGTAAAGAAATTACACAATGTTTAGTTGCAAGAAAATAACTTCACGTCATTCAGTTTCAAGGAGGTATATGGTGACGTCACGGCATTGAGTTTCAATGAAATATAATTTACTAACATGTATGTATGTATGTATAGAGAGTTTTCACTATTAGTCGATTGGCACCACAGACTAATAAAATACCCAGACTGGATTATCCAATTGTGTGACGTCACAAAACAGCGAAAGGTCATGAACCACCCGCCACATTAGGTTTACGGTGACGATCGACGCTTCGGCATAGCTACAATTTTGAATGACACCATTTTGACGCGCCTACTGAACGCGGAAGGTTGGTTCCGCACCAAGAAATTAATACATGTACAGCCAATCTTGACAAATAAAAAGAAATTTCTACTGCAGATAGAACTAGAATCGGAATTTCCCGAGCGGCGGCCATGTTGGTTATACAGTCGCCGCTCGAGAAATTCCGTAAAAAACGACACAGCCCGAAGCTCGTGTTTCCAGTCAGGTTAATTTATTAGTCTGTGATTGGCACTGCGGGACACGGGAGGCTCCGCGAAACCATTGTTAGCATGGAGCGGAAAGTAGGCCGCTGCGGTATACAATACCCGTTTGTGCATTTCCGCGGGGCGTAAGAGCTTAAAAACGGTTCTAACTAGTTTCAATTAGCCCCAAAATATGAATAGACCACAGTAAACAGATATGCACACTATCTTTGATGGAGGCGGTCTCTTTCAATTCTTTAATTTCTTGCTTACCGCAGCGACCTCGTTTCTCCATTTGGCAGAAGTGAGATCTCTCTATACATCTATACTCTCTTCTAACATCTAACGGGTTTTTCCAACCCCCCACCCCCTTTTTTTTTTTTGTCTCTTTCAGTATTAAAAACGAGAGGGCAAAAGGGCGTCTTAGAAACCCTTGGTTTGGATAAGACAAATTGTGTGGGATTTAAGTTTCAGTACCTACTGGAGTAACGCCTTGTTTCTTCATTCTCAGAACTCTGTGGACAAAATGGTTGTCTGCAGGAAGAGAGGGTGATAATAATATAATTATTATTTCAGGGGAGAAAAATAAAAACAAGAAAGCAACTCAGTTACATAGACTTGCCTTGTTTTCTGAAATAATATATCTAACATGACGGATTCCTTTGTGCTTTTATTGTTAAGATCTTTTTTTTTTTTTTTTTGTCAGTCTTGAATATTTTCATGTTATTGTGAAGTGAGCTATGTAAACTGAAGCGAGGTATGGTAAATCGTTTTTTTAGAGACTGGCACTGCCTTTAGCATCTCTTCCCCTTGGAATGTCAAGATTCTGACAGCCTTTGGTCAACTTTTGTGAAATGGAGGATTGAAGTCTCATAGCTTTTAGAGCAAAGATTTTTTTTTTCTTTTTAGGAAATACTTACAAATTACACACCGAATCTGCTTGATACATTGACACACAATGGAGAAATTCCGTACAAGTAGTGTGTAGTGTGTAGCTCAGTTCAGCCAGAAGGTGGAGATGGAACCTTGTCATTCTGAGGGGACGACCTGCCCTTTTTCTGGTAATTGCTGTGTTCTCGTACTTTTTTGTGTCTTGCATTCTTCTCTTTCGTCTTCATGACAAACATGTAATATCAAAGTAAGAATACGAAAATAGTCTGTTTTCCACTGCGTTGTTTTATTGCTAATCTTGTGATGTGTTATGACATGTAGCTATAACGTCAAAATGATATTTTTTAAGGCTTCAGTATCTGCCCTGTCACCTTCAAAGACTAAATTGAACCAATTTTACATCCCACACTGCTCTCAGATGAAAATCACGCGGTTTATTGGGATATGAAAACGTAACGCTTCACATTTAACCGATCTACGAACGTTTTGAAGAATTCAGCCGTGCAGGTAGGAGAAAAATGGTTTATTTCTTTAAGAAAATTCAGTTCTTCATGAGTGATTAGTGAATTTTTTTTTTTTTAAATCTGTTTAACAGTAACGCTTATTTTGAAATCCATGGCAAGTTTTGCAGCATCGTTGTCTTGTCGCTGTAACCGATCCTCAGATCTCCTTGTCTCACCCCACCCTGGCCCTGGCTTGGCCTGGAGTGTAGCACACTGAAACAGTACAGATACACAGATAGATTTGTTAGTTCTACCAAAGATACTAGATACTATAAGACTGGATATCCAACACCGTTTAAGCTACCACAATTTCGCACAGCGGGGAATGCGGGGAAATCATGAACAATGCCGTGTTTTACAAAGCCAATATAGTGAATTTAATTCACTGTTCAGTTGTCGCTACAGGCCTTGATTGAAGTTTAATAATTATAACTTCAATGGCTGTAAGAAAACTCTGGGTTGTTTTTTTTTTGTAGTCGCAGTAACACTGTAACAAATCAGCATCATTAATTCATAATTATATCAAGCATTCTTTTTATGCAATGCGCCAGGGGCCCTACCCCCAATCAGCGTGCAAACTGTGTGCGAAGAATTATAAGGAAGTGTGTCATCTAATTGTATCTGGCCGCTTTAGTTCTACAAACATAAACATGAGGTTAGTGAAGAACAACATCGGAAAAATATTAGTAACCCATTGGGGGTAACAGGCGCTGAGTGATATCCAATACAAGATAAGACTATGTTCTTCTGATGAGGTAATCAGACCAATCTAAAACGTTTCCTCTGACCAGGTGAATAATTCAAGCTGGTGAACAAACTCATTCCAGCAGTCAAACTTCGTTACAGTCAAAATGCTCAAAGCCTCCATTATGTAGGTGGTCGCCATTTTCAGGCTTAAATTCGAAGCTTCCGGGCTCTAGGCGAGGAACCGCAATGATTGGTCACAGTTGTAAACTTGGTCAGGGGAATCACCGCGTGCCATATATCTCCCAGTCTCACAGATGCAGGATCGGTCTGAAAGTAATACTCCCGAATGTTCAACTGCCTGACCATGGTGTATTCTTCCAAGGGACGGAGCCATGTTCAGTCAATTAGGCGGGCAGCCACATGAAGATGGCACCAGGACCAATCAATTGGTTATTCTTTCTACGTTTTAATTTCTATGAGCTATGATCAAATTGGACTTTAAACACACTCGGGATCTAAGGCAATAAAATATTGTTGAAAAGGTACCGCTTTTAAAGAGCTACCCCTGCTAACTCCGCCACTGGTTCTTCGTTTGTAGGAGTGGGAGAGTGACCACATCTTCCCTTTCAGTACCACTACAACTTTTCCAGTCTGCCACACACGGTGGGTGGAACAGCGAATGATGTTGATAGATCGGTTTGCACTGTCATTGTAATATACAAGAATTATATCAAGCCATGCACAGGTTGAGTATTTCTATGTTAGATGCAATACCGTTCGTCTTAGGTCGACTATGTTCACGTCCTGTCAGAAATATATTTGACAAAAGGTGTATCCCTGTGAAATCCCTGTGGGATGAGGTGTCGTAGAAAGACAATGAACGTCTCCTGACGAGATAAGATCGGAAACGGAGTCACCAGAGACAATGTGGGGACTGTGCCATGACTAGCACATATAGAAAAACGAAGGCTGAAGTGGATTGGTCATCTAAGGAGTCTTCCGAGCGAACAGCCAGCACACAGAGCTTATAATATGAAAAAGGCATGGTTCCAGAGAAAAGGCGTCCCAGAAAAAGATGGATCGAAAATATCAAAGAGACAACTGAAAGAATCAACCTAACCAAGGCAGACGTTACCCTTCAGGCCCACATCTGAAAACTGCACCCCCCCCCCCCACGCTTAACGTCACAAGAGGATAGACAAAGACAAAGAAAGACAAAGTGATTCCCAAACAGGAGATACTTGGTTCCCAATGGAGGAATGTCAGATCCTAGTGGGAGAATTTCAGCCAGGGCAGGCATTTGGCAAGAATTTAGTTTCATAAAGTGTTTCAGTAATTTCGCTGTAAAAGTACAATGGTGAAAAAAATTATTAGATAACAATACAAACTGGGGAATGGGGAGGGGGAGAGAATTCAGGAATCATCGGATAGCAAGGGAAGTTATAAAGTGGCCAGGGACGCTGAGAACCACTGCTGCAAAGTCAAAGTATCACGGGTGAAGTTCAATACGGAAAACAACAAGTGGTTTCCGGCAGGATTTCATACATTTTTTTTTCACCTTCTAATTCTCGAAGGGCAAACCTCGGCGAAAGAAATGTTCATTTAGAAATTTCACACTTTAAATAGCCCTTCACATTATTTCAGTTGCATGAGAAGAATGAACGCTGTTTTCTCCATATGACTCTCAGAACTGTATGTACCGTGGACAACATAATGCTGTGAGGTTGGAAGGCTGACCGATCAAGTTAGTTAAAAAAGCTGCTAGATTCTCTTGAAGATCTTGGCTGCTATAATAAACAAAACAAACAACAACTAGAACAAAGCAAAAAACAAAATTCTTTAGTTTAAACACATCAGAACTATACAGTAATTACAGAAATTTGGCATCATGATCGGGTAACGTAATCCTTTGTGTGATCAATAATATTAAATATTGTATTTGTAATATACATTAAGTTCTTGTAAATATATGTTTAAATTATGCCCTGATTTACACCAAACTTCAGGCTGGTGGCGTAGTGATTCAAGTTTGTTTGCAACTGTTTTGACTCAATGCACAAAGTCTCTCTTTCCTCCAGCTGATTCAAGACACTTTGACGCGTCTGACCTAGTGAGACAGGCTCTTTTCAGTCTCGCTAGCGCCCCATGTCCCGTTCACTCCACAGTGTTCACGGCTCACACTAAACCCGATACAGAACAGACTTGATTCAGTACGCTGCCAGCCTAGCGGTATAACAAAATGAAGCCTCTACATTACCATGGGCAGCTGCAGCCTGGCGGTATAACAAACTGAAGTCTCTACATTACCATGGCTAGATGCCAGACTGGCGGTATAACAAAATGAAGTCTCTACATTACCATGGCTAGATGCCAGACTGGCGGTATAACAAAATGAAGCCTCTACATTACCATGGCTAGATGCCAGACTGGCGGTATACAAAATGAAGTCTATACATTACCATGGCTAGATGCCAGACTGGCGGTATAACAAAATGAAGTCTCTACATTACCATGGCTAGATGCCAGACTGGCTTTATAACAAAATGAAGTCTCTACATTACTATGGGCAGCTGCAGCCTGGCGGTATAACAAAATGAAGCTTCTACATTACCATGGCTAGCAAAACCAAGCAGACAGTGGCAACTTTCTTCATGGTGAATGAATGTGATATCTGCAGCAAGGAACACAGGATGATACAACAACTCACTATCACAGGAGATCAACTTTTATAACAACCTTGATAACAATAACGATCAATAATTCATCACGGTATTGCACCATCTGGTACGATGTCCATAAACTCTGATTTGTGTAGTGTCGAGTTACAACTCATAATAGCAGCCTACCCTCTAGCGTCCATAGCCTAACATTGTCATGATTGTGCGGGAAATACCATTCTTCTTTTCCTCCTTACTTCATCTTTCTTGTTTCCTAACATTATTGGCGAGATCATATAAATGATGAGAGGGGTGATTTTGGATGAGAGGGTGGGGGATGGGCTGTTTTGAGGAACAGTTTTTCTTTTTCTCTCTCCAATAGGCCTTTTATTCCTTCCTCTTTCGCATTTTTTTCCTAACTTTCCAACCCATTGCTGGCCCTCGCAGTTTGGACAATCAAAACACAAAGAAAAAGTACAAAAAGAAACAAATCCAGAACAGAGGGTTAACCGCTGTAGATGACGACGTCGAGGAACAAAAATCTTCATCCGGGATGAAGGGAAGGATAACCTCTCTCTCTCCTCCTCTTTTGTATCTGGCAATATCACATACACCCCGACCGCCCGATTCATGAGAGTATTACCCAAAATAATCGGTACTGGGCTTTTTCGTCTTCGTTACCCAAAATAGTGGCGTTGACAACACGGAATCCCCGCTCTCCCAGTGTACGGCGGCTGAGCATGGCATTGCGCCGTCGCAAAGATTAGCCGTGATCCAAAAAGAAGAAATAAAACTTTCGGGAGAACGAAACAATAGGCCCCTGAGCTTGCCATGACGTAGCCTACGAAAGAAACTTCAAAATTTGGTTGGCAATTCAGTCACGTTTAACTCTCTTCGCAAAAAAAAACAAGTAAAAAAAACCAAAAAAACACGAACAAACAAATAATCAGCTGTTATTATATTATCTGCCAACTGTCCAACATGATAAAAATCAATGACTTTTGTGATCAACACGGTGACAAATTTGTGGATAGTTATCTAAAAAAAAACCAATAAACTATGATAAGAAAACTTTCGGTTTAGGCGAGTGATAAAATAAGTTATCTTGTCAGTATGTAGTATTGTTCTTAGTTTTTGATGTTGAAGTAGCGTTGTTATCTATCTCTATCTAGCCCTTTCCATCAGAGATCCAGCAGTATAAGTGGTTATCACTGTGTATCTCCCGTCATCTGCTTTGCTCATATCTCAATACAGAGACGCGCCATATTGTGTACTGAATACAGCTCTTTTTGGAGGTGGAAGGTGAAGAGGAGGGTGGTGGTGTAGAACATGCACTGGAAGAGAATGAAGATCGGTTGGTTCAACTTTTAGGTTTACCCTGCGTTCACACCAGAGATCCACTTTCGTTAACTTTCGTACCACTAACGAACGGACAGGGTTAATCTTTACGTATTTCTCGCCAATTGGTTTTCTCACCAAACTTACGAGAGTTAGGTGTGAACACAAATAGGCCAGACATAGAGATTAACCCGGTCCGTTCGTGAGTGGTACGAAAGTTAACAAAAGCGGATGTGTGAACGCGGGGTTAGGCGCACACGTGTGATTTGATTGGGTTGCAGTTGTGTTGATCTCGCGTCGCATGTTTTGAAATCTATGTGGATAAATATTAGGCAAGAACCACTATATGAAAGGACGCGCACGGCCGATGTTCTGACTTCGCTAGCGAAGGCCATTTGATTATTGACACCTACAGCCTTATTATGACACCTAAGACTAACCAATTGTAACCAATGTTGCATCCAAACATAATCTCATTAAATAAAGCAGTTTTACCACAGTTAATTACGATACCATACAGTAGAATCTCTGGCATAAGACCTCAGTATGTAATAACACATGCAATTTGACCTTGAAATCAACCTTTTCTATTGGATTTTTTTAACCACCTTAATTATAGCCCATTCCATGAATCAGGACCATTTCTGTAGTCTTATAGCAATGGTTCCTCTATACAGAAACGAAAAATAACTCACCATGTTGCAGCCCAAACCCAAATTAGTCAGCGAGCCGTGCCTTCTTGATGGAGGTCTGGTACAGAGCTGAATTTCTTTGATGGTCCTTTTCCAAATTATGAATCCTATGCAGAAGAACATTTATTTTGCCAGGCGTCGCAGCAGATGTTTAGAAAATAATCCAAAACCATAGTAGGTGTTCATGGTGAGAAGAATGTTGACAAGTCTTTGACGGCAGCATGCTTTATGTTTGGATTTCTTCACAAAGCACAAACCAGTCCTTACGAACTCATATGTGCACACATGTGGGACAGCCAAACAACCCCTTGAAACTTCTTGGATGAAGTCTTTTACTTCGCTTGACAATAAACACTTCAGCAAGTGAACTGAATCGTACAACAAATACCAAGCTCGCTGATCATTCAAAGGATGTACAGTCTCAAAGTCAGTTCTTCTTGTGAATAATTTGCAGTATTGCTGATTGATTTTATGATTGTCAGTCATGGACCCTAAAACAATCCCACCCGTCTTCTCAACAACAGCAGCAGCTTCCTTGATAACAGTGAATTGGTAGGCAGCTGTTAGGTTGTGAACAGGGGTAACAGATACCATAACACTAGGTCCACCATGCAAACATTTCATCATGACACATAACATAGAGCTTGCCTTGGAGTCTGGGTCATTTTTCGACATGCCATTGAGAACAACCCCTGAAAAGGCGACTCTTTGGCGAATTTTCACTTCATCGACTAACAAAAAACAATGTTTCTGCTGAGCATTCTTTGCTTTCTGAAATGTTTTCTCCAGTACTTGGTCAACATCTGTAGAAGAGATCATAGACTGCAGCTTTCGTCTACTTGGGAGAACAAGAAAGTCACGCAGTTGATGGTAATTACAGTGAGGGAAAGATTCAATTGCAAAGCAGTAATCTGCCACCGAGAATGCCTTGTCATATATGAGTTGAAGCTGTCTTGTAAGAAATTTGAGTTTCTTGCCTTTGGCAGCATCAAGCGACTCTTAGGCTTGAACTTGTTGGAGAGTCGTTGCCACTTTTTTAACAACACCATCCACAGGAAGGCCATAGTTAATCGCTGAGTGCACAGCCTCAAAGAATTGTGTGTAGGATGACAGACCAGTGTTTGGACTTAAGATTTTACCCAAAGGCACGTTAATCCCATTCTTGAAAGCAGAAAGAGTAAGAGGTGAACACAAAGTAGATTTGTTGTCAACAATTATTGACAAGAAACTCTCTCTGTAATCTTTCACCATGAAAATACACACAAATTTGTCTCCTGGACGATATATGAGAAGATTTTCATACTTTTTTAACAACTCTTTGTCAGGAGAAAACTCAGAAAACGAAGTGATTCTGTCTTTCTTGATGAAAGAGTTCAGCTGTTGATCCTCAGCTTTAGGCTCGCGTGGTGCTGGTTTTGGTGTTGGCAAACAAGAAGAAGGAACATTAAAAATACTTGGTGGCAACACAGGCCGAGTATGTCCACCTGGTATCTTGACCATAGGTGTATCCGCTGGCCAATGTCTCTCACATATAAAAAAATTTGTTGGGTCGACAACGAAATCCTCACGTGGGGGGAGAACGTTCAACCATTTCTATTTTTCTTGTTCGTCTTTAGGTAGTTTAAACACACGGCATTTGTTAGATTCGTTGTAGTTGCCTTTGCAGTTCACAACACCACACTTGGTTGGCATTTTGAAAGAATATAAATCCCACAACTTGCAAAAAATATCCACCAGTATCACATTGTTTCACATGTCTGTTTCAATGTTTATATTTTCCCACACAACCAAAGCACTTGTTCCGGTAACGTAAACATCCGGGAGAAAAAGGGTGCAAGCTTTCTGCGCTAGATCTAGGCCTAAAAATAAAAGTTTTGGCGTGTTGGATATTCGCTAAGTAAACTAAGGCCAACAAATCGTATGGAAAATGTGTTTACTTACTTAACTGACATAAACTTCATCTCATCTTATTAGCCTAGATTACTACGCTAAAGCGCACTATTACGTTCGGTCTAAAAATAGACTATTCATCAGAAACTGGGTCAATGCAATGGCCTTCGCTAGCGAAATCAGAAGATCGGCCGTGCGCGTCCTTTCATATAGTAGTCCTTGATATTAGGCTAAATAGAGATGGGCAAACTTGTGAAACACAGGCACGTGGCAAAGTCGACGGGAACATGAAACTAAGACAGTATCGCCCCGAGACTAATCCCTCGTAAAATAATATTTCACAGATTTTAAGGTTTAATGCATAGGTAAAATCCTCCACACTGAAATAGGTAAACGAACAGCACTAACGGACGTAGTAAACTGCATGCTACATGAAAAGTGGAATAGGGCTGGACATGATTATGGAAAGGATGAATTACAGTAGGTGGGCAAGACGCTGCACCAAATGGCAACAGACGACAGGAAGAAGAACGAAAGGATGACCAGGAAGAAGATGGCAAGTCGACACAAAACAGAGAGGAGGAGGAATATCATGGATGAGGAAAACATCATACAGAAAAGAATGGTAATCATTATCGGAGGGCTACATCCTGCAGTGAATGAACGACACCCAGGTGAACGGTGAAAGGTGAAAATGCGTGTGTATAAATAGTAACTACCACTTGTATGAGTCTTGAATACAACAATCACAACACAGGAAATTTAAGTTGGACATTTTTAACACAATCACGGTGACAGCCGAGACACAGAACACCGGGGCGGGCCCTTCCTTTTTTCACTATAATTTATGTCCACAACCTGCGCGCGTATAAACACGGTGAGTACTATTCACAGAGCTCCGTGATACTAGCCTGTTCAGTTCAATTATGAAAGGGTGTGGTGTGAATTGTTTCATAGTTGACATCGATGATACGCGCCCAAGTCGACGGACGGAATTTGGTGAATTGATCCATCTCGGTATCCTGTGTCTCGGGTGACAGGTTTGAAGTCTGTGGTTTAGGAGGCTCTCGGCCCGGAGCATTTACACCTCGCTTTTCTTGTTGTTTCAGTTTCCTCTGTTTCTTTTTGCTTCTTGCCTTTATTCTGTTACGTCTTCTCTTTCTTCTTCTTAGCCCTCAGACGGGCTGTTCGTTTGTTTGCAACACCACCCCACCCACCCACCCCACCTCCCCAACCAACTCTCGAAGAAACTCTTTGTCCTTTCCTCTACTTATAACTGTCTCTTTAGACGCCAGCCCGAACAGCTCTTTTCATCTAGAAATGAATACTAAATTCATATAGCCTAAATTATACCATATAACCAGTGGCCGTATTGGCAGAATGGATAAGACACCTGCACCAACAACGGTACCGATTCAACCCCGAAAAGGAAAAAAAAAAAAGACTGGGTGATGAACCCGAGAGACATAAACTCGGTGTGGCTCACAGACTAATAAATTAACCCTGGGGTTCTAGATGATGTCAGGAAGTTAAAGGCCGAAACATCTCATGACTCTTGCTCTGAAGATCGTCATCTGTCTCGCTCCACCTGAGGAGGGGGGGGGGGGGCGTAGCCTAATTACAAAGGCAAATGGAGAAAATACTCAGCTGTGTTCATTGTTTAGCTATAGCTGTCTATGAAAAACACTAGGTGTCCCTAACAACAGCCAACAAATATGCCACATCGTTTTGATCAAAGACATTATGAAAATTTGGTTTCCCATACGCGACATGTGAAGAAAAATATAAGTTTTCTTACGAGTACACGTATAGACAGTAAAAAATCATATTTTTCTGACAAAGCTTAACATTATTCAGCTTAGATGTCAGACTTTGCTTTACGATCAAAGAGCTCTGATGTGTAGATTAGAAACCTGAACAATAAAGTATTCTGAACATCTCTGTACAGTAGAATAAGTGTCATCTAACTATTTTATGCTATCATGTTTATTGAGAAGAAAGAAGAGTGATTACTCTAGAAATGTATGTCACTACAAACTTCCTGCTTGTCAGATAGAAAAAGTATTTCAAAATTGTTCTGACAGGGTTCTTTGACTGAGTCTCTCTCTCTCTCTCTTTCTCAGTTTCTCTATCATTCTCTCTCTTTCTCTCTCTGTATCTGTCTCTGTCTGTCATCTCTTTGTCTCTCGCTCTTTTCTTCTGTCCGTTTGTCTGTCTGTCTCTCTCTGTGTATCAGTCTCTGTTTCTGTCTCTCTCTATTCCCCTCTACTAGTAACATACCCGTTCTACGAACGGAAAAGAAGAAAGAAAAAAGAATAATGAGCATTGAAGAGACCGTGGACTGTATCCAACTGGTTTTGTCTTTATTGAATTCATAAATCAATTTAGGGCCTAGTGAATTTAATTAATCAATCTTATTCTTAAAGAGACAAACTGAATAATTGATCGCCTGTCTCTTCAATGCTACTTCATCATCATCATCATACTGTAATGGAACTAAGGGTGGGGGTTCTGCCTTCAAGGGCTTTTTTTGGGGAAGGCTCTGGGATTGGGAGAGTATGTTCATCGTCTGTAACTCGACTTATTGTATGCTCACCACCCATAACTAGACTTATTGTGATGTAAGGGGATTTTTAATATAAAATCTCTACGTATAGGCCTAATTGGCAATGCTGACAGTGTCTTACCTTATTAGTCATCTGTGAAGTATCTCTGGGTAAACGACAATGTTGGTTACTCCGGGGACAGGGCAGGTTGAGAAAATCCTCACAGAATCTCTTGAGCCGACACGACTCATAGCCACAATCATATAATTGTCCATGTGAAAAAAAGTCTTGCTTGAAGTAAATCCCTATATCCTGAAGAGTTTGGCCGTGAGCTTTATTTGCTGTGATGGCAAAAGATGGTCTAACTGGAAATTGCTCGAAATAAGCAGTTAATTTTGTGGTTGGTGGACCACGCTCTGCAACATCATGCAACTTCTTCTGGCTGAAACAGCACTGATTGCTGATCTGGGAGATGGCATGGCAATTTTTTCCACATGAGGATGCTTTCGGTGGATCTGAAATCCATAGAGACGCCAAAAAGCCTCACTCGCAGAAATGTACAAGGCATTTTGGTAACTGGAAATTTCATCGTTGAAAGTGTCTCCCTGTACTGATATCAAAATGCGATCTTGACTTTTTGTAATGTATTTGTACAGAAATTTCACAGCCTGCACAGAGTGCATAACCTCAACATTTATGTGGGCTTCTTACCTAAGTGAAATAGTTGGATTGTATGGCACGATGAAAATTTTTGTCCACCGAGAAATCCCCCCCCCCTCCCCCAACCTTCACAGCATGTGTCAGTCCTCCGCATTCAGGATGTCTACGCTTGTACAGAGGATACGATGTCTCTGTCACAGTTGTCTGGTCTTGGAAAGGCTTAAGGAAGGTCTTTGTGCAACGACCTGCATCCATGCATGGGCTTCTTGGGTTTATGTTTCCACATGGGCCATGAACATTTTGAGATGTGATGATTTTGTACAGTTCTGGATTGGACTCTTTATCTGGTATCTCAGGACTGACAATGCTGTCAACGATGTCAGGTGAATTTGGCTTGCTGTCATTGTCCATGATAAGCAGAATGTGAGCATGAGGCAAAGAATTCGATGGTGACAGTGTGGGATTTGACGCCTCCAAAGATCTCCTTCTTTACCATGAATGTGGCTGGAGGGAAGGGTGAATGTCATTTTCAGTAAATGAAATATTTCTTGCGGCCCCGCGGGCAGGCCCCCAATACCCTTCGCCTTGTAGCTGGTTGTTCTTCAAGTCTATTTTCGGCATATTGCTCATTCATTCGATGCTGTTTTCCCCTAACCTTTGCAAGCTGTGGCGTAAAATTCTGACGTGCTTTTGTGGCATTGTCAGTAGCGCGATGATTAGTAGATCTAGATCTTTTGCTGATGATGATTAGTAGATCGATGGGTAGATCTAGATGAAGTATAGAAGAGCACAATCCACAATATCATTCAATCTTCATTAGATCTATCTCTCGTTGAGTTGAAGAGTCACATAGATCTAGAATTAGTATCGATAGAAGAGCATAATCCACAATGTCATTAATAGTACAGAAGAGCACAATCCACAATGTCATTAAATCTTGATTAGATCTATCTATCCACAATGTGAATGTCATTAAATCTAGATCTATCCCTCGTAGAGTTGAAGAGTCGCATAGATCTAGATGTAGATCTAGTATAGAAGAGCACAATCCACGATGTCATTAAATCTTGATTAGATCTATCTCTCGTAGAGTTGGTCACATGATTGACTTTACGAAAAAAAAAGCCTTTGAAGGCAGAACTTTCACACTTAGATGTAGACGACGTCTCTAATTACTCTAAACATGTGGAGTCTTCCCTCTGCAAGCACACATAAGAAATAATGGCAACGACAAACGTTCAATCAACAGATCTAAAGATCACTCAAGTTCACTGTCACTTAGACTGCGTAGGATCTAGATCTGTGATACAAAGGACAGTTCCTTCCAGACAAAGAAATACAATGACAGAATCATAAAAACCACATCAGTATCGACTCGGATTCCGCGCCAACTCTGGAGACTGTTTACTCTTTTTCGCTAAAGTTTACAGGCGATCCATGTTTTCGTTAATCCACAATTTGCTTCCTTCAGCGAATGAACGATGAGGGGAAATGCGTCACGGTACTAAAAATAGATAACAATAGCGTGTCCCTGTTTTAAAAGCATGGAGTCGGAAGTGCTTTGTTGCGAATTTTACGTGTGAATTATCCAAATTAACAAATTACCCAGAGGTTGCAGCATTTTTATATTATCCCCTTACATCACAATAAGTCGAGTTATAGGCGATGAGGATGCTTCCAGATTTTTGGAGCCCTCCTAAAAAGAGCCTCTGCGGGCAGAACTTTCACCCTTAGCTCCATTATAGTATGATGATGATGATGATGATGATGATGATATCTGTCTCGTCAGTGTGGCCTTCTGTCCGTCTCTCGGTCTGTGTGTGTCTCTCTCTGTATTTGTTTCCGCGTCTGTGTGTCTCTCTCCCTGTCTGTTTCTTTTTGTCTGTCTCTGTCTGGGTCTCTCACTGTCTCGGCCTCGACCCTCTCTGTCTGTTGGTCTGTCTATTTGGCTGTCTCAGTCTCTCTCTCTTGGTTCTCTCTCCCCTTTCTCACTCTGTTGTTTCTCCCCTCACCTCTCTCTCTTTCTAACAGATTACCGCCCAATGTCTCTCTGTCTCGTCTGTTTCTCTCTCTGTCTCTCTTTCTGCCGATGTCTGTCTGCTAATCTGTCCGTCTCTCTCATTTTCCTTTTTTTCTGTCTCCTCTCTCTCAGCTTTTCTCTAACTCTCTCTGTCTGTCTCTGTCACTGTCTTAGTCTCTTTGTCTCGCTCTCTCTCTCTCTCTCTCTCTCTCTCTCTCTTTTCAATGACTCTGTTTCTTCCTCTTTCTCTCTCACAAATGTTCGTGTTTTTTCCTGAAATATTGCTTAGCATCACCAACTTCTTTTTCTCTTTGGCCATAGGTCAACTTTGTTCCAAACCCTCACATCTCCGTGACTGTTAAATTTAAATTATGTTGTACTGTCGCACATCATTATGCCAGCATTTCTGTGTGCACGTCCGTCTGTCTGTCTGCCTGTTTATCTATCTATCTATCTATCTATCTATCTATCTATCTATCTATCTATCTATCTATCTATCTATCTTATCTATCTATCTGTCCATCTATCTGTCTGTCTGTCTGACTGTCTATGTATGTATGTATGTAATGTATGTATGTATGTATGTATGTATGTATGTATGTATGTATGTATGTATGTATGTATTATGTGTCTGTGCTTTGTTCGCTGTTCTGGTGGAAGGATCCGTGGTAGCTGCCCTCGATAATGCAGGAATGGCATATGGAGGTATGGGCCTTGTTACAGGGCTGAAGATGACGGTGACGGAAGCTATTCGGACTGGTAAAGTAAGAAGGATAACAACGGGCTGCGATGACAACAACACGAAAGCGATTCAAAATGGCGGTGTCAACAACAATGACGCACTTTACGAGGACCCACAGCTGTGGGGTGAGTTTATCGTTATGGAGAAGGCATTTCGATCTAGCCTAAGTACCAGGGCTGAAGATGACGGTGAAGGAAGCTATTCGGACTGGTAAAGTAAGAAGGATAACAACGGGCTGCGATGACAACAACACGAAAACGATTCAAAATGGCGGTATCAACAACAATGACGCACTTTACGACACGGTGAGTTGGAGAAGATTACCCCAACACCTACACCAGGTCGTGCGCAATCATCCAAGCGAGACAGCATCACACGCCCTTAATAGCTGCACAAAATTTCACCTTATGTACCAACAACGACACAACAACATCTTGGACATTTTGGAAAGAAAGATTCATTCATTCAACAGAAACAAGACCATATTGAAAGACACTCCCCTCAAACCATCAATATTTGAAAGTGACTCTATCGGTTTCCATCGTAGAGAAGTGCGGCCAGATATAACAGTGATTGACAGAAAAAGAAAAACAGTCAAATGGATAAAATGAGCCAAGAGCCAGCAGTTATGTTCAGTCATGTAACGGATTAGTATTTACAATGCCATTCTATTGTTTCCTGTATGGGTATCGTGTGTGAAATACTGTACCGACTAATTGGAAATAAAGAATTATATGTATGTATGTATGTATGTATGTGCCGACACAAACAACACTAGAAAGTTCTTTGAGAGCCTCCGAGCTGTGTTTGGACCATCCCGCTCTGGCACTACGCCACTTCTTGCGTCAGATGGTTCAACACGCATTGTTGAATTGAATGCCATAATTCAGCGTTGGGCAGAACATTTCGGAGGTGTGCTAAATCGGCCATCAAATATAAATACTGAGTCCATTGACCGCCTCCCTCAGACTCCTATTAATGCAGCTCTTGCCAAGCCATTCACAGCAAATGAGACCCGAACTGCCACAAATCAGATGTCCTTTAACAAATCACCAGGCGTGGATTCAATTCCTGCTGAGGTGTATGCCTTCGGTGGAGAAAAGCTTATTGAAAGGTTGACCGAGTTGTTCAATCATATGTTGAAAGCAGGGAAGCTGCCACAGGACTTCAAAGATGCTTCAATCATCCATCTGTACAAAAACAAAGGGGACAGCCAAGTCTGTGACAACCATCGGGGAATCTCTCTACTTTCAATTGCTGGCAAAATAATGGCAAGAATGCTTCTGAATCGCCTTCTTGATCACCTCTCGTCAAATGACTTGCTTCCCGAGAGCCAATGTGGCTTTCGTAAAGAGAGGGGAACGGCGGATATGATTTTTGCTGCCAGACAGATTCAGGAAAAATGCATGGAACAAAATAAAGCGCTGTATATCACATTTGTTGACCTCACAAAAGCGTTTGACACAGTGTGTCGTGAAGGCCTCTGGAAAATCTTGGCGAAGTTTGGGTGTCCACCCGAATTCATCACAATAGTGCGCCAGTTTCATGATGGCATGCAAGCTGCAGTCAAAAGCAACGGCAGTGTTTCAGAGCCCTTTGCTGTCACAAATGGGGTAAAACAGGGTTGTGTCTTAGCCCCAACTCTGTTCAGCATCATGTTCTCTGCAATGCTACAAGAAGCCTTTAGCTCTCCTCCTCAAGGGGTAAGCATCAAGTACCGAACTGATGGCAGTCTATTCAACCTCAGGAGACTTCAGGCAAAAACCAAAACCAAAAGTACTCAAGTCTGTGACCTACTATTTGCTGATGATTGTGCACTTCTGGCACACGATGAGGATAGCATGCAAAACTGTGTTGATAAGTTCTCTAGTGCCTATGACAACTTTGGCCTCACAATAAGCACAAAGAAGACGGAAGTGCTCCATCAGCCTACTCCAGACGACAAGTATCCTGTGACCCCAAATATCAAAGTCCATGACAGTCTTCTGAAGGTGTCGGAGAACTTCACCTATCTTGGCAGTACACTATCTTCCGCGGCTCGTGTTGATACTGAAATTCTCTCAAGAATCAGCAAAGCCAGCTCTGCATTTGGCAGGCTTCGAAAGAGAGTATTGGATGTCGCCGGCATTCGCACAGACACTAAGCTGAAAGTGTACAATGCTGTGGTCCTTCCCACCCTACTCTATGGGGCTGAAACCTGGACAGTGTACCAATCGCATGCCAGAAAGCTAAATCACTTTCATCTGGCCTGCCTTAGAAAGATCCTAAGGATCAAATGGCAGGATAAAATTCCAGACACTGAGGTCCTCAATCGTGCCAAGGAATTGAGCATCTTCTGCCACCTGAAAAAAATTCAGCTACGTTGGGCAGGACATGTTGTCAGAATGCCCGACTCCAGACTCCCTAAGCAAATCTTCTTCTCTGAGCTCTCCAATGGAACGAGGAATGTTGGGCCCCAAAGAGATGTTACAAAGACACTCTCAAACAATCACTGAAGGCCTTTGCCATTGATGTGAGTGAGTGGGAAAAGCTCTCGCTTGATCGTGCAAATTGGAGGGCGGCCCTTACCAGAGGCAGCAAAGCATGGGAAGCTGACAGAGTCCAGCAGGCTATCAAAAAAAGAGAACGGCGCAAGAAAAGGCCCAGTGGTACTGAACCAACGGAGCACTCTTGTCATTTATGCGGAAGGGTCTGCAGGGCAAAAATAGGACTTATCAGTCACATGAGAAGCCATAAGTCATGAAAGAACAGTCTTTCCATTCTGTCCTCTGTGTCCTTTAGTTCTCTTTATTGTCCATGTGTTGAAATTCTCAACAATTTCTGTTCTTTATTCCTCTGGTGTTGTTAAGGTCATCATCATACCTGATGGACGAACTATTATTATTATGTATGTATGTGTGTATGTATGTATGTATGTATGTATTACTTCCATGTGAAAGCTTAATGAGTCGTTACTACCCTAATGTGTATTCCAAAAAATGTAAACTTTGTAACCATCCTACAGAAACGGCCTCACACACTTTAAATGGATGCACACAAGTCAAGACCATGTATCAGAAACGACACAACAGAATTGTTAACTTTATAACAAACAAAATTAAAGGAAACAGCATCAACAATAAAATTGTCCCTATGGATACGCCACTCACGCCAGCAATTTTTCAGTCTAGTAACACATCCTTCAACCACTCACAAAACAGACAAGATATCACAGTCATAGACCCAGTTAATAAGGCAGTAAAACTTGTTGGAATATCCATATTTTCATTCGATGCCTTCATTGACAGGTGCTATTAGACGAAATTTAATAAATACTATCCCTTGTGTCTGGAAATTAATTCACTAGGATATCTTTGTGAAATAATTCTTTTGATCTTTGGTTCATTAGGTCACGTCCACAAGAGAGTAAAAAGTGGTCTATGTAAAATTGGCCTGAGTAACACCGAAGCGAAATTTATAGCAAAATACTGCAGTGTTAGCAGTGGTATAGGCTATTTTAATGTATGGAAGCTGAGAGCAAGAAAGTACGACAGAGGTAGTCTGGCATAAAGTGAAACAATATTGTATCAACTCTAATATTTTACCAGAGAAGAAGATTTGAAGGGCAAGAATGGAAGGGACCATAGCATGTATTTCCGCTTCTGTACAATGTGAAATATTGTTTTTCCAATAAGATATTGTACGGGTACATTTGACATGTATTTAATGGAAATAAACAAATTTGATTTGTATGTGTGTGTGTATGTATGTATGTACGTTGATGGCCAACGCTTCAGCATGCCATTCCTGAAGTTTGTGAAAAGAATTTTGTCAAAGTTCCCCGTCCCCATCCCCGAGGAACTTACAGATACTAGAGACAGCCTAGATAGTGAAGGAGAAAGTCTACATTCCACCGTAAGATACGTCCTGAATTTTGTCAAATCTAATATTCAGCCATGTTTTTCAAGGGGAAATCCCCTGCATACTCAGGCTGACACGGACGAGTCCATTGTCCCGAAGGACGAACTAACGAGGCTATGGCAGTGCAACCAGAAAAAGGCCATTGAAATCATCAACAACAAGGGCAGAATGCCTGCATCATCGAGATGTTCAATTAACATCGATGACGTTGAACAACACTTTAAAAGACGCTGCCAACGTGCCATTGAGGGACCTCTCACCGCTCCGTGGGAGGAAGATATCACCACCCCTGCACCAGAATGGTTACCATCCACTGACCCATTTACCGATGATGAAGTTCGAACAGCTATAAAAAACTTACCTGCGAACAAGTCACCTGGAGCAGACGGGGTCACATACGACACAGTGAAGCAAAGCGTAAACAAACTCACTGCTGTGTTCAGGGCTGTATTTAACATCTGTCTAGCCCACCGTCGCGTCCCACCTGACTGGAAACACGGGGTAATTACACTCGTGCCCAAGAAGAACGGTAATCCAAACAACATGGAGGACTGGCGACCTATTTCATTGTTACTCACATCATATAAGTTGTTTATGAAACTCATTCAGATGAGACATATGGAATGGATAGTTAACACTCAACGTCTCTCACCCAGTCAAAAAGGCTCTATACCCAGAAATGGCCTACAAGAACATGTTTTTTGTCTGAAAACATCAATTGGCGACTTTCTTCACTCCAGCACCAAACTGTTTGTAGGCTTTGTTGACATTAAGGACGCTTTTGGCAGTATAGACCATGAATTTATGATCAATGAATTACGTGAAGCGGGGTACCCCAGTCTATTTATAGACATCACTAGTGATATATATCGGGACTCCACCTTTCAGGTAAAAACAGGAAAGACAATAACAAGACCTATCGAGCGGAAGAAGGGCATTATACAAGGATGTCCGTGGTCAGTCCTTATATTCGAACAGGGAATAGACAAATGGCTTCGGTGGATTGAAAAACCATTCGGCACAGGACACACACCGGCCCCTGTGCAAGGATACGTAGATGATGTCGTCTTTGTTGCAACATCAGAAGGTGAACTGCAGCAGATGGCGGAGAAAACCCAGAAGTTTATGGAAGCCAGTGGCATGGAAATAAAACATCGGAAATGTGCTGTCCTACATGGCCAACGGAGTGGTAATAACTGGTATAGGAACTACAGTGAACATCAGGCCGTAATCAAAATACAAGACAAAGAATTGCCTCTGTACGGACGTGACCAGCCGTACACGTATCTGGGTTATGAAGTGAATTTGAGTAACTCCAGCAACAATACACAGCTGAAAACAAATATGGACTGGTTTAAAGAAACCATGAAAAACATAAGTACTTCTCTGCTGCCAACATCGGCCAAACTGGAAGCGGTTAACGTCATATGCATGTCTAGGTTCAACTTTTATCACTCAAACCTTCTTCTAACAGAGCAATATCTCAAGGAAATTGAATCTGAAATAGTCTTCCATGCACGTCAATGGCTGCAGCTCAATACATCTTCTACTAGAGCGTTCTTCTTCACACCAAAGTCATCTGGTGGTCTGGGGTTGTTGAACCCACACATACTGTATTACTCGAAACACCTGTCGTTTTACATGCCCACCCTTAATAATGATGATGTCTGTGTTCAAACAACAGCAAGGCAGTCACTATCATTACATCTTGGTAAAAGAAAGGCAACCACTACTGTCGACGACGACCAGCCAGCCTTTGCTGGATACGCTCTTGATTCCAATGGAAACATCAGAAAAAAATCAAAAGTTAACTGGCCAAAGTCTCAATGGATACAGCTACACGAAATGAGCAAAAGAGAAAACTTACATCTTCGGAAACGAGGCGACAAATATGTCTTCGAAATACAAATCGACGAAGACATAAAACACAGCTTCGAATGTCCCAAAACTTTCTATTCGGTATACAAACAGCAGAAACTAAAGGAACTTGAAGAAGATTTAAAAAACAAACAGTCTCAAGGCCGCATATTAAGAGAGGCAGGAAATATTGACCACCGAGCTTCAGCTGCGTACATCACTAACATCAACCTGCGTGATGACATTCGATCCTTCACCGCAAGAGGACGTCTGCAGCTTCTTCAGTGTGAGAGCCTGATGCACCTTTACTACCCAACGATTCACACCAAGAGGTGCAAAATCTGCAACCACCCAACAGAAACTGTCTCTCATATACTCAACGGATGTACCAAGTTCCGAAAAATTTATCAAAACAGACACAACAGACTAGTCAACATCATTTGTGAGAAAGTAAAATCTAAAAATAAGGAATGTAGAATATTAAAGGACACCAATGTGGTACCAGCAATGTTTGAAATTAGCGAAATCAACTTTCTAAGCAGAAATACAAGACCTGACATTACCATTATTGATAAGGAAAACAGGAAGGTCACTATCATTGAGGTTGCAGTGCCTTTCGACGCGCACATACAAAAATGCTATGAAGAAAAATTCAATAAGTATTATCCGCTGTCCCTAGAAATTAACAACCTTAACTTTCATACTTACATAATTATTTTAATCGTTGGAAGCCTGGGGAATGTCCATCAAAGATTTAAAAGTGGTTTAATGAAGGTGAATGTTAACAAATATGAGGCAATGTTTCTTGCTAAGTATTGTAGCCTAAGTGCCATAATTGGATCTTATAAAATCTGGCGATTAAGGTGTGAAGTATACAACATGCAGCAGCTAGAATGATGTCCTAGGGCAGCTGTTCTGTACATGGCACAATTTCCTTGCAGACATAGTGTATAACATATTATGTCAGTACAATATGAATTGTATTCTTTGGAAATAAAGATTTTTGATATGTTGTATGTTTGTATGTATGTATGTATGTATGTATGTATGTATGTATGTATGTATGTATGTATGTCGTAAACTTGACACACCCCTCACCGAACAACCTTGGGACAACGAGGTCAGCATACCATCACCAGATTGGCTGCCTCACACCGACTTATTTACAGTCGATGAAGTGAAGTCAGCGATAAAAACATTACCAACACGGAAATCCCCCGGCGCTGATGGCGTCACGTACGACACAATTAAGAAAAAAGTAAACAAACTTGCACCTATCTTTACAGTGATCTTCAACATTTGCTTGACCCACCAGGGCGTACCACCTGATTGGAAACACGGCATCATCACAATGATACCAAAGAGAAACGGAGATGTCAACAACATTGAAGACTGGAGACCCATCTCCCTTCTGCCTTCTTCTTATAAACTGTTTATGAAACTCATACAGTCGCGGATGATGCCGTGGATCGCCTATACTCAGCGCCTGTCACCGAGACAAAAGGGATCGCTGCCACGTAATGGTCTCCAGGAACACGTTTTCTGTTTAAAGACAGCCATAAGTGACTTCTTACATTGTACCTCAAAAATATGCCTATGTTTTGTTGACATCAAAGACGCTTTTGGAAGTATCGACCACCAGACTATGTTCAATGAACTTAAACGATATGGCTACCCTGACTTATATATTAATATAACTAAAGACATCTATAGTGAGTCTAGTTTTCAGGTTAAAACTGGCAAAGGGGTATCAGAAAAAATTGTTCGGGAAAAGGGGATAATCCAAGGTTGCCCATGGTCTGTAATACTTTTTGAACAGGGGATTGACTGTTGGTTAAGATGGGTTGAACAAAGTTTCCCACCATACCAAGTACCTAACCCTATTCAAGGCTATGTTGATGATGTAAGTCTTTTAAGTGCAAACATCAACGATATGAATATAATGACAAATAAGACCAGTACTTTTTTGAACACCACTGGTATGGATGTAAAGCCACGAAAGTGTGCCGTTACATTTGGACAGCGCACGGGAAATAACTGGGCAAACAGCAAAACAAATGCTGATGTTAAAGTGCAAGATCAGAGCATTCCTGTTTTGACAAAAGAAAATAGCTATAAATATTTGGGTCATGACATTAATATCCAAAACACCAGTGGGATTTCCCAGGTATGCTCAGTGATAGCCGAATTCAAAACAAACATAACAAGAATCAGTCTTGCCCCATTGCCATCATCTGCTAAACTCCAGCTATTGAGCCCCATGTGTATTAGCCCTGTGCTATTCTACTTTTCTAATTTAATCTTTACTGAAAAACACCTAAAGGAGATCGAAGATGAAATTGTAAACAATGTTAGAACATGGCTGGGTCTAAATGAATCTACATCTAGAAATTTCTTTTTCAGTCCACGAGCCCAAGGGGGTCTCGGAGTTCCTAATCCTGCCATTTTATACCACGCTAAACACCTTGCTTTTCACCTAGAAATGTTGAATAATGATGATGTTTTAGTCAAAAATGCTGCAACCCAGTCACTTGATTTGCATATGACTAAAAGAAAAGTGTCAAAAGTAGAGAGTGATGGAGAAAATATAAATTTCGCAGGATATGAACTAAAAGAAAATGGTCAACTTAATAAGAAAAGCAAGGTCAACTGGTCAAAATCAAATTGGGTCAACCTCCAGGAGGTGTGTGCCAGAGAAAAAATTGAACTACAGGAATCTAACAATATCTTTAAATACAATGTCGAGGTTGATGATGATGTTCATTTTTCTCTTCATGATCATGTGAAATTTCAAAAATGTTATAAAAATGTGAAACTAAATAATGTTGTTGAAGAACTGAAAAGTTTGAAATCACAAGGAAGAATAATTAGAGAAAATGGGAACAACATTGATTACACTGTATCTTGTAACTTTTTAACCAACCACAAAATAAGTGATAAAGTACGAACGTTTTGTGTGAAAGGGAGGATGCAAGTGCTTGAATGTGAGAGTCTTTTGCACACATACTATCCAAACAGTTATTCAAAAACATGTAAACTTTGTAATTTCTATGCTGAGACAGTATCCCATGTTTTGAATGGATGTAAAAAACTGAAGCCGCTTTACCAGCAAAGACACAACAAAGTTGTCAATAAGATCTTTGAGAAAGTAAGTGATGTGTACAACAGGAACACGCATGTCTCATTGAAAAAAGACACACCTTTAAGGCCAGCTCATTTTGATAACACCCAGGAAAATTTTGACACCACTGCCAACAGGCCTGATATTACAATTATTGATCGTGAACACAAAAGAGTATGGCTTGTAGAGGTTGCAGTCTGTTTTGATGCCCATATTGAAAACTGCTACCAAAATAAATTTAATAAATATTTCCCCCTCAGTATGGAGATAAACAAAATGGGATTTAACACCCGTGTAATTGTTTTGATTGTTGGCAGTCTGGGCCACATTCATAAAAATTTTTCTAAAGGATTGTTCCAACTAAATATCAGAAAATATGAAATCCGGGGTCTCTGCAAATACTTAAGCAATAGTGCAATATTCTCATCCCATCACATATGGAAACGCCGTTGTAAATCCCATCCTCTATAATCTATGTACTGTGTCATTACCCTTTTATATCATTATTTCAATATTCTCCATGAGTCTTGTTTCCTGTTTACCTGCATCCAGCATGCTACCATCCATTTTGATGTATTTCTCATCATCATGTTTCTATGATGTTACATTACTTGTATTGTATTATAGAGAAATAAAGATATTGATATGTATGTATGTATGTATGTATGTATGTATGTATGTATATGATGTATGTATGTATGTATGTACCCATTTCACACAACAAAAATTCTATACAACAGCTTATAGTTTCTTCAACCTGGCAGGTAGGCATGCTTAGTATTCTAATAAAGAAGAACGAGATAATTCAGGACTGTGGTTCAAACTGAATTTATACCTTCATTGTTGCTTAACTATTGACATTCATAGGTTAGTCCGCTACAACTACAGACAGCCTCATTCCAACTATCTCGATTTAGTCAACTTGAATCAATTTGTGGCTCATATTCACAATTCTCAGCCACTTTCCCATGCTTTCCAATCCCCCCCCCCCCACCTCCATCTGCCCCTAACACACTCGGATATTCATCCCATTCCCTCTTTGCCCCGCCACAACTGAAATCGAAAATGGTTCCGTTTTCCTTGGTCACCGCCCACCACCAGCTTCCGTTTACTCAGCTAATAGGCGGCACTTGTCTTTCTTTAGAGTTCGAGGATTTTCTCCATCTTCTATTTGACTCCTTATTTTTAGTCCCAGGGTTCCCTTCCATTTCACTAAGATGATAGAATCTGCCCCAGGTTTGTATAGCCAAGCTCGTGCTCGACCTGTCCTGACCTCTCGCTCCACCCCTTTCTCAGATCTGTCGAGTTCCGGACGTGACGTAAACAAAAAGGCGTCGCAAAGGAGGCCGGGATGGCGCGCTTCCCGTACGTGACGCTACGTCTGACCGGGCGACTTACGACGGCCGATACGTTGGGTCTCATCTGTCTATCGTTTTGTTTTTGATTTCCTCTCGACGCTTGTGGCCTGGGAATTGCTTTCAGATCGAATGTTATTACTGGAGAAAAGGGAGTAGCCCCGGACTCAACTGTCTACGACTAGAGTTGAGAAAGCCACTGAAGATCCTAATCCCTTGAACAGAAACGATTCATCTACCCACACAGTGCCACAAACCCCATCTAGTAAGATAGACTTCATTTGCAAATGAACGTCGAAGAAATTGTACGAGGTAAAGAGATGAAAAAAATGTTGAAATGTTCATTGAGGTGTCCAAGCTACTAACTATCCAAAATAATGAATATAAATTTTTTACTGCTACTCTGTCACTGAATCCAAATCCATGTACTACCGCCATGCTTGATACTGAAAACAGAACAGCAATGTTTCTGATTATGTTATACTAAAAGGGATTTGATCTGTCATGTGATGGTGCAGTCAGTGCATGAGCGCATGAGGTGAATGTCAAACCAAAATCATGAACCTTCACGCCAAACTGTACATCTTACTCCAAATTAAATAACGTGCAGACAAAATGAACAATCAGCCTGAAATCATAAATTTCCGCGATGATGCATAGGTTCAAAACCTCTGAGGGACAACGCCATCTGCTCATCAAGATCAATTTTCTTGGGAGGAGCAATGGAAGTTGCTCAAAGTAGTGTGGATACAAAAGCATGAAGACGTGATTTTTTAAAACAGTAATTATACATCCATCATCCAGACACTAAGTGCGTTTTCACTACTGGCCACTTAATAATCTTGCCATCTGTCTGAATGGCTCAAGTAAAATGGCCCACCCAAAATCCTCAAAAGAAACCCAAACAAGAGGGAAAATGCTCGCCCCTCATGCCGAAGGTACGGGGTTCGAATCCCGGTCGGTGCAGACATGCTGGAATTTTGGGATTTTTCTCATATTTTTCCTGTCCCTGATCCTACGGTACCTAGTCTTCTCCGATAAGGACGAAAAACTCGGAGGGCCCGTGTTCACGTTGCGCACGTTACAGATACCTTGGCAGTTGGAAATCAAAAAGAGGAGGCCGAACAGGCCGCTGCCCGGGCAAAATTCTGAATAACAAATCTCTAGCACAACAAGAAATATAAAAAGAAGAAAAGTGAGATGTAAATGCCAAGGGCAGCGAAACCTCCGAAAATAAAAACTTAAAACAGGGAAAAAAAATCCCACACGAATTAAAAACAAGTGAAGTACTTTACAATGGACTTCTCTGTGTTATATTATAACTAGCTTAGAAACCCGACAACCACTACCCTACGTCAATTTCTACCCTCTCTACATCTGTCTCGGCGTAGCAAGCAGCAGGCTATTCCTGTGTTATAATTTTGGCCGCGAGCAGGTCGAATCGTTTAAATCAGCCGACAGCAGTGACCTACATTCGAAAGAAAGTGTCCATGTCACGGGTCATGCGCTTGTGAATAAAAATGGATCAGAGGTGAGCAGTCAGCGACACAAAGCAAACTCAAAAAAAAGTAGAAAAACAAAATCAATTTTTAGAAAATCGGTGCTCCCTCTATGGTATTTGAAAACTATATGCAAAATGTAGTTACTGTAGGTGGCCTTATGAAAAAGCCTTTTGCGTTCAAATGTGGAGAATTTGTGAGTTAATAATTAAATTTGCCTCATACTGATACATAATATTCCAGTCTCTCTTTATACTTAGAGAAGAAAATCAACACTACCAAGCAACCAACCAACCAACCAGTCAGGCAACAACCGCTCAGCCAATTATCCAAAGAACAACCAACCAACCAACCAACCAATCAACCAACCAACCAACCAACCGACCAAGGGCCTATATACGATTTACCAATGATGATGAGAAATCTAGACCAAACTTCACTGGTCGAGTTCCAGCATTTGCTAGCAGGGCAGGGAAACGTGACAATCTGGCAAGGGAGTAGCCAGACGTCCAGAAGGGAACTAGTTCTTCCGGGAGATCAGTACGTGCTTAAAGGAAATAGCCTAGATTGACCATGTATTTGTGCAATATGGGTGATGGAACATTCCATAAACAAACCGCACTTCCGACACGTCACTATTCTTTAGACAGAGCTGAGAGGATTCCATTTAATCATATCATAGGCAAGTCCCCCACCCTCTCCGCCTTGCCCCACTTTGGAATATGAAATTCCTGTAATTTTTAAGGATTTGGGGTCTTTAGTTGCGGGAGATTTGTGTTCCTTATTCTCTCTCATTTCTCGAGCCCCCCCGCCCCCCTCCCCTTTCCACCCGTCCTTATTCTCTACATAATTTCATCTTTCTGTTGCATCTCTCCTTCATTGCGTCTTTCTTTCCTTCTTCTATTCATCGTGTCTTTCTTTCTCTTTTCCACTCTTTCTGGGCAATTTGCCTCTTTTCCATTGGTTCTTTTTGTTTTTATTCTTTTCTTTTTCTTTTTGTGTTCCTTATCTCTCAGAAATCCTAGGCGGACGTCTGTGTTCAATCTGCTGAGTTTCTCTCTATGTGAATCTGCATCTATATTTGATTTGGGGGTGGGGTGGGGTCGGGGTGGAGGGAGAGGTTGAAGAGGTTTATACTTTTCTACTGCTTTCGCTCTTTATATTTTGATTCTTCATTTTGTTATTTCTGTCTTTTTGTCTGTCTGTCTGTCTGTCTGTTTCTCCCTCTCGTGTTTTCTTGGAACACATTTTTGCTTACCCTCATATTTAATTGCTCTTTTTTAGTTTCTATTTGAGGCATGAGGACCAGCACGGTTGAGTGTGTGTGTAGTGTGTAATCATTTCGTTTATTCCGTCGCTATACTTAGTAGAATTTCACAAAGGTCGGGGTTATCATTAAAACCATACTGAAATGGAACTATAGGGCGAGCCTGTAAGCATATAAAACTTCGTGACTATGTGATAAAAAAAATTTATGAAACTTGGTGTACTGCTTCAAGTTTTGATGATAAGTTACCGTGGACATCTCCTTTTAGACAAAAATTCGGTCTTTGATATTATTTATTTACCATTTTTATTTTTTTTTGGTTTTACTTCAAAATTGAGATGTATTTTCATCGAGTAAAATCGAAAACTAGGATCGGAAATTTCGTTTTTCACCTCTGTATAGACATCGCTGGTCGGAGATCAACTTTATTACGTCTGTATATATCGGGATTAAATTGTGGTGGAGCAATAAATTGTGCCTAATTCAAGAGCCGCTATTAATGTGATTAAATCTGGAGTTACTGCAAAGTTTGGTACAAAGAATTTGCAAGATTTATCTTGCCCGTGTCGGCTAGTAAAAACTGTTATGTGGTTCTAACAAACAAAGAGAAGTCAGTTGTAGCCGGGAAGATAAGCAACTTTATTCTGGTAATATTTACAGGTCATTAGTTATATACTGTATCGTAGTATATGTACACAATAATGCATAGAGTAATGAGTGTCACTAAATATCAATAAAGATAAAGTCATTCACACACTTTCATACTTTAGAATAGGTGACCTAATGTATAACCGGCTTACTGAGAGTAATGCAACGTGAAAAGTAGTGTAGGTAAAGTGGTGGTGTTAATTAATCACACAACGAATAAGAAGTAAATTATTTTCCTTCATTTGTAATTAAGAGTAGGTCTAACCAAGGGCAGTAACTAAGTAATTACATGTATGCATAATTTCCCTTGATTATAATTGTATGGATATTATAACAAAAACCATATTAATAAGGAAGTAAGCTTCCAGTGTAATCATGAGCGGGTGTTTAACCGCTGAGCCTTAAATTCTATCAAATTATCACAGTACGCAGAGACAGACGTAAAATTGTGCAGGAACATAATTATTTTAAAAGGTGTTGAAGTTCGCTTTCCTTTTAAAACTTTCGTTGATTTTGAGGCACAGCTGAGTTGAACAGAACAAAGTCTTCGGACATTTCGAGCCGGAAAAAAAACAACAAGAGACGCATTTTCTTCGTGCAGAATTAAAAAGTAAGACAGGAAATTTCGTTCTGTGCCCCAATTTGCACACTGATGATCGAAACGCAACTGTAAAGATCACATGACGTGTGTATTCCCCCGGGTCAGAGGGCCAGCTAGTAATACTAAAACGTGTACTCGTATTTAGATTACGCTATATTTGATCTCTGTCCCAAATGTGGATTCAATTAAGTTCTTGATTTTCAGAATTTCCTGGACCATCGGAAACCAACGGACCCCCGACAAGGCATTAATCGCAGATCTATGGTTTGGCATGGGTTCATTTAACATTTTCTCTTTGGTCATTTCCGTTTAAATGGCCAGACGGAATTATCAGCCCCTGGTAGGCTGTGAGCGTCTGATATTTGGTTCACCCGGAAATACCTAGTTCCTGTGAAGATTTGCTGTCTGTGATGAGGCATTTTACAACTGTTGTCTTCGTTTTGTCTATTTGTCTTATCTGATGGCCATCTTTCATCGTCGTCACCATCATCGTCACTAGGGCTGGATAAACCATGAAGCAAAATAAGCACATGCTTAATGTATCAAGGGGAAGGGGGATACCACAGAAATTTTTCATTGCCGGATTTACCAAGGATCATATGGTGCAAAACTGCAAATGGTGCAGCTCAACAATAAATTTAAAAAATTAAAATACTTGCTGGTGTATAATGACTCGCCTTTTTAAAAATTTTTTATTTTGAATTACATCTACAGTATATGGGGGCACCAAAAATGATAATAATAATAATACAATAAAATAATAATATACAGGAAGTAAGGTCTCCATGAGAGGCTTTTTAGCCGCTGAGCATTGAATTCTACAAAACATCGTATTATGCATAGAAAGACGTAAAGGTGTGCGTGGGCATAATTATTTTAAAAAGTCTTAAAGTTCGCTACATTTTAAATACTTTCGTGTTGAACCACAGCTGAGTTGAACAGAGGAAAATGTTCCGACATTTTGAGCTGGAAAAAAAAAAGCCGCATCTTTTTAGAGCAGAATTTAAAAGTGTAACAGGAAATTTCGTTCTGCGCCTCAACTTACACACTGATGATCGAAACTGAACTTTAAAAGTCACATCTGTGTATTCCCCTAGTCAGCGGACAGTTAGAATACTAATAACAATAACCAAAAATAAATGTACCAGGTCTTGAATTGCCCTTTGATTCCATTCAGTTTTTAAAATGTTGAATCCTATTGCTACCCGCCCTCTCCTGATGAACTCTATGAAACGCACCAAAACTAAATTTAGAATGAAAACAGAAGAGATTGTTAAACGTTGGAAATCCCCATCAGAGGGCGCTCGCCAGTTTTAACAAAACAATAAACGACAGTGTAGTCACCTGCAAGGAAACAAATTTACACTGGCGACACGCAGGAGGGACACTGTCAACAAAAAGTGTTCTCGGGTCTTTGGCGAAACAATATTTTCGTTTGCCACCGCATGGGGCATGTCTCAAAGATCTCATTGGAGGTCCATCTCACGAGTCTGAAAACTGACTTCTCTAAGTAGGCCAACGTTGAATTCCTGTTAGTTAGGGGACCGTAGGCTCATTACAAAGCCGAATAGAGAAAATACTGAGTTGCGCTCACTACTCATCCATTGCTTTCTATGTAAAATCCTACGGTCCCATATCACTAGCCAGTATGATTAGCTGCGGCACCAGAACAGATCGAAGGCCGCATGGTAGACGATCGTACGTCGACTTCTGTCAAAAATTGAGGTATTTGGCCCACTTGTAGCCCTCGGCGGCGCTCAAATGGTGTCATATGTTGAGGGTTAAAATTCAGAAAACTGAAGGTTGAATGAATTGGTGTTTTGTTTTTTTTAAATTGTGTTATTGTCTGATAAAGAACGTTATTCAGTGTCTGTTTCTTCCGAAAATTTTGTAAAATCCTAGTTACAACAGTTTACTACAAAACTCTTGGTATGGACTATCTGTAAATCAATGTACTACAAGTTTCAAGCCAATCTTCAGGATTTCATTTTATTTCATGCCAACTGATATTATGATCTGTCCACTTTCCCTCCTAATTTGCAAGAATTATCTTCCTTCATTCTTCCTTCTTGTCTTTTTTTGTCCTTTTTAAATGGCAGCAGCAATAAAACAAGAACAAGGGGCGTGGCACGTTGGTGTAAGGGCAAGGTGCCCGCCTCTCATGCCCAAGGTACCGGGTTCGATTCCCAGGCATGTTGGAAATTTGGGGGAATTTCCTGTCCCTGATCCTATGGTAGGTACGGTCGAGTACCTAGTCTTCTCGGATAAGGAAGAAAATCTCGGATGGCCCGTGTGCACGGCGCGCGCGTTAAAGATACCTTGGCAGTTGGAAATAGAGAAGAGCAGGCCGAACAAGGCCGCTGGCAGGGCAAAAATCTGAAAAGCTTAACCCTACCTGAAAACACAAGAACAAGTAAAATAAAAACAAGACAAGTGAGATATAAATAGAGCAGAGAACCTCCTGAAAAATAATGACCTGAGACACAACATGTGGGTCGGCCCTCGGCGTTCCTTGAATTAAACAATCAAAAGAAAAAGACTGGCGCGTTGGGTATTGAAGGCCATAACAAAGGCAATTAACAACAGTGAGATGAATAGAAACACAGGGACAGTAGCAACAACAGCAACAGTAACAACAATAGCACCAAGACGTCACTGCTCTACGACAACGGCCTCTGTCAGACTTGTGCCAAAAGATAACTAACGCTGGGTTTTCGTCCACACGGAAACGGAAACGGAAACGGAAACTCAAACGACAAAACCCTTCCCACAGTGAAATATAAAGAATGTTTTTATGCCGCTTCCCTGCACATGGAAACATTCTTTCTTTTTACTGCTGGATGGATTTTTGATATTTGCCTTTTCCGTTTCCCTACATATGGAAACACAGCTTAACGGTTCACTGCATTTCTGAGCATGAAGGCTGTCAGATGATAATTATTATAGAAAAAGAAATACGCTTATAGGAGAATGTAAAAATTTAATAGAATCAGAATGGCATTGGTCACAAAATGGCAGGAAAAGAAATCGGTTTTTTTTCTTGATATTTCACAATTGTCAAAACTGACTTACCCCATTAGCGTAGAGCAGTGGCGGAGGGTAACGACAATATAAACAAAACTGGTTCAAGTTGCCTAGACCGAGACAGGCATGTGGTTGCCTCACTATCCTCTTTCCCGCTGATTTAACTATGAATAACTGAAAAGCATAGCAACAATGAAAGTTAAACAAGAAGAAAAGTAACATGAAAATTCTAACGAAAATGAAGAAGCAAATTGAAGGGGTTAGAAGTAGAAGAGGTCTAAGTGCCTTTGGTACTTAGATCTCTTGTAATTCTAGTCCCTCAATTTATTAAAGGGGCTAAAATGACAAGGGATCAGAATCTACGTGCAAATGGCACTTAGACCCCTTTTAATTCTGACCCCTTCAATTATTTTGAGAAGTTCCCTGGGTCAGGTTGTTTTTGCATCCATGCCAGTGCCGAGACTTCTCGAAGGTACCGATTAGCTGTGTGGACCGTGGCAGTTCTGATGTTTAACTCTGTCAAACGGTGGGGAGTGGCAGCTAAAAGCTGTTGTTAAATCCTAAATAGACAGGCAAATGACCTGCTTGGCCAAGGTGGGAGCGAGTGTGACCTTTCAATGTCTTAGGATAAACAAACTAGTGTTTAGTTTTCAGGACTATAACTGTCAACTTTCCTACAGTGTGGATTTTGACAAAATTTTAAACATTTCAGTGTCTTAGGACAGGCCTTCGGAATGTTTGACCTATGAACTGTAAATTTGTAGTTTCTTTAAAAAAAAATATGAAACACAGACAGAAAAAAAATTTACTGTATCCCTGGCGTGTGAAGAATATCACTTTTGTCCTTTTAGGGGAAAATGAGTTAGTTTATCTTTTCTCTTTACCTGGTGCAGGAAACAAACAAAAAACAAAACTGCCTTGCGGGAGTCTAATTAGCCTTATGACATTTTTTGTTCTGTCGATGCACTTTCTTAACTGATTCTCTTCGGCTAATTTCCTTCAGAGAACACGAGTTCTCATACTGCCTTCTTTGAAAGACGTGACCAGAACTTTAAAAACAATGTGGTTCAAATGCCCAATGGTATTTTAATAAAGAATGTATTGTTTGAAACGGATATATTTCACATGAACCGCTCAGAGCGGCTTATGACAAGAGGTACTTGCTTCGAGCGTCTGTTCTTGGAATTGAACATACACGACAGCTGAATCAACTGCTTGGAATTCAGCAAAATTTAAGTGCAAATGTTGATCTAAAGTCACATTAACCATTTTGGTAGAAAGTTTTTGCTTCTACAGTCACTTTGGTCTAAAAGTCTTAATATTTCAATGTAATAGTCTGGCTGGGATTTACGTCCATCTCAACATGTTTAGGTCGGACCGGAGATCAGTCTTGGAACCCCTCTGGCAACAGCTGCATGGATGTCCTGCCCAACTACGACTCCACCAGCATTTGAACAGCGCATCCTTCGAAAACATACCAGTCGCCCTATACACTGAAATGGGTACTACATCCTGGCTATATCGCTGAACAACACATTTTCTTAACACACTAGCTGATATCCCGGCCTTGCCCGGGATAGATCTAATTCACTTTGCCCATTCTCTTAGAAATATTTCGTTGTTGTCTGTGTGTTTAGATAAGTCTTTTTGTATTTCTCTTACGCGTCAATTCCCCACCTCCCGTCAGGATTCAAGGCAAAGCTTATCATGAAAATCTGTGTATCATGGTAGTTTTTTTTTTAAAGTAACTGTCCCGTTCTGCGGTCAGTGTTCCTAGAAAAGAAAGGATCGGGGAGCGAAATTGGCGACACAAAGCAAATAAAAATCAAGACTTTCCCATTATTTCAAGTCTTCAAATCTAAGAAAGAATCTTCCGCAGGTACAAAGGAATGCACAGTCATGTTTTACGTAAATTCAAGATATATATATAATTATATATCTGGCGGTAGTTCATGTTAAAAATCCCGCGATTTTTTTTATTATTCCGTCCAAACATATTGTAGCAGAGATGCAGTTTACAACAGAAGTAAAAAAAATAAATTATCTTATCATAAAAAAAAATATCAGTGCGGGAGTACTTCATTGTGGTGCTTTAAAAAAGAGTTTCAAAAATTATAAAATTAATTATCATAGGTATCAAATTCAATCGTTTTTGTATCGAATGATTGTGTTCACTGAAGTTTCGGGCAATTTCTACAAATATTGTATTATCGACAAATACAAGGATTTTTAAAATTATTATTTTTACTTTGTGTGTGTGTGCTGTCTTTGATAAGCCCAGTGGATGGGAGACTGTATTTGACACAAGTTTGAAAATTAATTACATGGTGATAGGGCGGATAGAAAATGGGAGACTGAGGAGAGAAGGGTGAGGAGAGAGAGAAATCAACAATGATCAAAACCAGACTAAAACATGAAGGTCCAGTAAACATCCAATTTTTATCCTTGTCTTTAAAAAAAAAAAAAATTCAATTGGAAATGAAATGAAAAACTCTATGATTTATACCGACAGCCATGATGTATGAGCTTCAGCGTCCTTGTTTTACAGCGGGCAAGAGCCGCTCTTATTTTTGCCTATTGGAGGTCTTCGTTTTTGGAGGATTTCTGCCCTTGGCATTTGCACCTCTCTTTTTCTTGGTTTTGATTAAAAAAAATTCTTGCTGTTGTTTCTTGTTGTATTTGTATACTTGTTTGATCCCATTTGGGATAGGGAGTGGTGGTAGGGATTAGTTTATTTTTAAGAGTGCCCAAGCAGTCGGTCTTGTTACGCCTGCTCTTCTCGACTCCAACTGTCAAGATATCTTTAACGCGGGCAGTGTGCCCATGAGCGATCCGGGTTTTTCGTCCTCATCCGAGAAGACTAGGTGGTCTATCCTGTCTACCATAGGAGCAGGGACAGGAAATTCCCTAAATTTCCAACATGCCTGTGTCGACCGGGAACCGAACCCGGTACCTTCGGCATGAAAGGCGAACGCCTAGTCTCTACACCAACGAGTCCCCTCTCTTTGTGTATGTTATACATCGACGGTTTTTAGTATTTTTCCTGAGCGCTAGTGGTTGCTCCCTGGCTGAGTTGTAAGCCTAGATCTGCTACCGTTCTCTCCTGTCTTTTTCCAGCGATTCAAGCATCCATTCAAATAATGTTGGAATTTGATCTAACGAGCACACCAGATTAAAGCGGCCATTGTACAATGCTAGGCCTAAATTACGCGAACTACAACTATGTGTGAACAAGATTGATGGCTCTTCCATATGATTCAGTTCTATAATGTAGTTCTTATTAATTGCATTTTTTTTTCTTTTCTTTGTTGTTTTCGTTCAAAATTAGGTAAAAAGCGTTTCTAGATGATTGTAGTTTTTAGACGAACGTACTCAATACTGTAGCGTTTATAGACCATTGTGATCTGGACTAAAGTGAACTAGACTTAAGCTGTTTAGACGAAAATGCTGTATCCCATGAAATGGCATACTTAGGTATTTCTGTACTGGGGTGTCATATTGTGACAGTTTGATGCCAGACACCAGATTTCAAATTGTAAAACCTTCAGTCGAAGAAATTTAAATATCAGCTTCAAACTGGCAAAATAGTCTGTCTATAAGACCAAGGCAGCTGCATTAAAATGCGTTCGTTATCAATTGTTCTAGAAAGAGATTGAATTTATGTGATATGGCACAGTGTGACATGGAAAACCCCTAGAAGGCCCTGCAAAACATAATTTATGCATTCTGTGGCAGTTTCATCTGAAAGTATTGTAAAGAACAATCTGAACCCATCAGTGTCGCTTCTTTCACAGCGACATTCGCCTGACACACATGCTTTTGAAAACTGAGTATTGTTTAGTAGGTCTGGGCCGAACTGTAAAGAAATTCAACACGTTTCTCTCTTGTTGACTGTGGTATGAAACACAATAATAGAATTTGAAATTCCGTGCACTTACGAATTCCCAAGAGGTTTCACATGTCAGACTCAGTGGCAGGTCTACTATGAAGCTAATGAAGCTTTAAACTTCAGTGCCCCTCCGGACTAGAGGCCCCTAATCCCAAATTGGGCATGAAGAAACTTTTCTAATGAGTGAAGTTTGTATATTACCCTGTTGTTGGTGTTTGTGAAGGGGCCCCATAACAGTTCAAGCTTCAGGGCCCTAAAACTTTAGGTCCGTCACTGGCACGGCTACATTTTCTAAAGAAAGCAAGATGCGACGATTATTCTAGTGCAAAAAATTCTGTCATCGCGGAGAATACATGAAGTGAAATATTAAATTAAGTGAGAACCAAAATCAGTTTTTACTGGAATCTGAGATATGGAATCAAGAACACATGGATGTCAGGAGTGGTGGGTTGTCATGTGGATGCTGGGAGGGGGGGGGGTGAAGGAGGCAACGAACGCAAATCCCACTGGCGTGCTGAAAGCCCGCCCCATCTGGGTGACATATGATATGAGTGGACACCTCTTCACAGTTTAACATGTCCAGTAATAGAATCAGTTCAAGTGGGAGGGGCCTAAATATGACAATGAAATCGATGCGGCCATGATAGGATATCCCTCAACTTCACGCGCTAATGGTAATACGTGCTGGGCCGAGTTCTTACAGGCGATGAGCATGGATTTCCTAGCTTTAATTCATCGAACTTGGTCGGGGCGTGGGGGGGGGGGGGGATAGAATGGGAAAGAGAGGATTGTAGGGAAAGGGGGCGGTGTGAACTGATAGAGTACCGGTATGCAATTTCTATGCTAAATCATATAGAGAGTACAGAATATAACTTGTGAGGAGTGGACAAAAATATATACCAGCAAAAACTTTACAGGCCTGTGGTATCAGGATCTTCCCGGTTGCTCAGATATCTTCTTTTTTTTCTTTTTTAAGTATGAGTCTATGTGCGGAGCTGAATGCAAAAGGACAGGTTAAGATCATGTTACCAAACATTTCTCACATACCTGGTAGCCTCCCTTTGGCCGGTTCTCTCCCCTTTCACTAACATCCGCAGATATTCCTAAATGTTGACTGATGTTCCCGGTGGCGTGGAATTCAGTGTAAAAGTGAAATATTGGAGTAAAGTTGATTTTTTTTTTTTGCTTGTTTGAGACTGGATGGTTGAAGATGAGAGTAATCGTTAGAAAAATAAAAAGTATTATACTTCAAACTGTCCGGGATTTGTTCTCGTCGAGCCCCACATAAGATCTTAACTGACTGTTTCAGTGGTGGCAACTGCAAATATCTTGAAATGAGAAAAGAAAAAAATGAACTGTTATGGAAAAATGTGTCTGTGCTTAACCCTTTCAGTACTGAAATAACATTGCTTTTAACTCTTTACTGCTACATCAATTACAGGTTTTGTTCCCACATTACTGGCGTTTAAGTATAGATCAATGGCGTGATTAATATTCATATTTGCCATTGCAAATAACTGAAATACGTGAATCGTAATATAAACTGGACTTGGGAAAATCTGGCTTTCACGGCGTCAGTAGTCAAAGGGTTAAGATACATTATTAAAACATTTTTTTTTTGTAAACAGTTCGAGATTTTGTAAGTGAGGTGAAGGTAAGACTGCAAGATACAAGATCATGGGCTGCCCATTGAACCAAAATATCATTTCGGTCAGAAACAAGTTATGTTGAACAACAGTCAGAAAACTGGACACGGGATGCACCCCCTCCACTGAAATATTTTGGAGTTTATCAACTAAAAGCCACGCTTCATCGAACTTTTCAGAAAGCCAACAGTATGTCATCATTCGGAGATGGCGTGTTCTGATTTCCATCGTAGGATCCGCCCCTGTCTGGGACTGACAGCATCCATCATGCTGGACTGTCCCCTACAAAATGTCTTCAATGCAAAACGTGGGCATCCTTCTGTGTGCATGGATTATAATACCCGTGGATGTGACTGCTGAGGAGTCAGGACGTGTTTTGCTGGAACTTTGGAGTGAAGGAAATTCCTACATCTGTATACGTGTGGTCTAGAGAACTGACCGCAAGGCCTGAAAGCAAGAACGTGTCGGTTGTAAGCAAGAACAGGTTCGAAATCTTCCCAAACGTGTCGGCACGAACATTTTTGGCTGGAAGGCGAAGGTGCGGATGTCGTATAGACGTGTTAGAACGACGTGACACGTGTGTTCCGTACAATGTGACATTTTCTCAAGATGTTGTTTTAACCTTTGAACTACGGCGTACTGGGTGATGCACAGATCACTTTAACATAAGTTTGATTTGACACTACAGTCAAGAGAAGTGGACTGACCTTAACGCCCCCACAGCTTTCTTGTCAACGTAACAAACAAACAATAAATAAATAAATTAAAAAAAAATAAATTTAATAAATAGTGTTGGCTTTGATATTAATAAATGAATAGACAAAAGGTATACATAATTCAGTACTCTGTAGAGACTGAATTTATGTCGTTCCTTTTATTGATATGGTTCCCTAAATAGAACAGTGAAGAGTGAAAGGGGGGGGGGGGGCGCGTGTCTAATTTAAAAGTTTGTCACATAAATAGTTACTGTAAACTCTCCGAAAAATAAATTTGACAACATGATTTTTTTAATATTATTATTGGTCTTAACTAGTTGTCTGTAAACTCTACTGACCTTCATGGTGAAGATTTCACTATTCAAACTTACGGGATTTATCTGATAAGCGCGGGTTTAATGTCAGATTCACTGAGATAATATGGTGAGGTCGAAACTGTTGAGAAGGATTTTTTTTTTTTTTTTAAGCAGCAGTGGCATATTTGCGCCTTTTTTTTTTATTGATGTCAGTAAGGGTAAAGGTTTCATAATGTCATTTCATGCAGTAGAATTTATTTTGACGTCCGTGTTAAGACTAATATTGTTACACAGAATGTCTCGAAGTCCTAATTTTAAACTATGATATCAAAATGTTGTGAATTATTTCTATAGCCGTAACGCTGTTTGCAGTGGACATTAGTGTTAAGTGCATCGTGTATAAGCCACAGTTATTTATAATTCCTTGTACTGAAAAATGTACTGAAATTTACTGATATTCAACTGAATTGCCACTTCCAGTACAGAACTCCACCAGTTTGTATAGCTGGTCATTTGCCCAGACAATAGTAAATAAATCGGTTCTCCAATTCATTCTTTGACTGGACAAGTGGACGCAGACCGTGGACATGTTGCATGGAGACACTTGTGAGTAAGAACGAAACATCGGCAGTGGATGGAGCCAAATCGCTTCGGGTGAGTAATTTTTCCCACTTTCACACTTGAAGTTAAAAAATTATACAGCATCTATAGACTTTTAAGTGGTATATAAATTACGGGGGGGATATGATATGGATAAATTTTAACTATTAATTTCAATTTTGCCCGGGCAGCGGCCTTTCGGCCTGCTCTTTACGATTTCCAACTGCCAAGGTATCTTTAACGTGCGCAACGTGCACACGGGCCCTCCGAATTTTTTCGTCCTTATCCGAGAAGACTAGGTACTCGATCCTACCCCCCAATAGGACCAGGGACTTGAAAATATGAGAAAAATCCAATTTCCAAGAACTACTCGATCCTACCCCCCAATAGGACCAGGGACTTGAAAATATGAGAAAAATCAACTTTCCAACATGCCTGCACTGCCCGGGTTTAGAACCCGGGACCCTTGGCATGAGAGGCGAGCACCTTGCCTCTAGACCACCTTGTCCCCTGGAGTGTATTTATTTATTATTTATATACTCATTTATTTATTCATCCATTCATCAGTTTAATTATTAATTATTTGTATATTTATTTATCTATTTATTGCTTGGTTGTCTGATTGTTTGGTTGTGTGGTTGGTTGGTTAGTTAGTTGGTTGGTTGATTGGTTGGTTGGTTGGTTGGGTGGTTAGTTTGTTGGTTGGTGGGTGGTGCGTAGGTAGGTGATTGTTTGACTGGTTGGTTGGTTGGTTGGCATGTTGCTCACATTATGCACTTTACATCCCTCATAAATGATAAGTTTGCGTTCATGAAATTAATGAGACCGCAATAAGCATAATAGGATCATCATCACCATCATCGTTATCATCATCATCATCATCATCATTCAAATTGCGACCAGAAAATAGTTCATTTTTCATACGAGAACTGCACCATCATTACAATGCTGTCATTCATACAGCCTCAACGCCTTTGCTGGCCGAACAACCTGAATGGTTCTGAACATATAACTATAAGCTCAGGATTTCTTTTTCAATAATTTTTTTTTTTTAAATGGAGGATTAGTGGTGTGGCAACTATTGTGTCAAAAATATGTACAGGTAAAGTCTAGGATAAAACTGTCTAATCCTATCTCATCCCAGATCTTTGATGTGACGCATAAAAATCGTATTTGAAAGTTTGAGAAGGATCGTATGTTGGGTATCGGATTCTATACTGGAATGTCTAGACAACTTCACGAAGAAGACCAAACAAAAGTCTGCAGGCAGATTTTGTGAGGGTGAAGAACGGATCAAATGTTAACATGCAAGATACAAGTGTGTGAAAATATTATTTTATTTGCCATTATTTCATTTGCCTTGTTTGCAATGAACTTTTTTTATGGAATTCATTATAGTTTGGTATAAAGAAATAAAATTGTAACTTGTGTAAAAATGTGTTTGGTACAGACTGCACTGTCTCGGCGCTGAAGATATGTAAATATTCACAGTGTGTCTGTTTTATAAGCGCGGGATCAACATCATTTTCCTCGAAAACTGTCAGTTGATGTATCTGAAATTTTGCTGGGGCTCTTATTTTACACTGAACTTTATGGAACTGATTTTTTTTTTTTTTGCAGGACAGTAGCCTGATTTTTGGTGGTGGTTCTTGCGCTTTGATTAAAAAAAAAAAACAACAACAAATTATAACTACACCTAGTTATGAAAACCCATTTCTACAGCACTAAATTGAATGGAACACTAAAAATGTGTTTGACACGTATGTACATTAGTGCGTGATGTGTATTGTTCCATGAGTACAGTGCTGCACATCGTTTTCTCGTGCAAAGTGAACATATATTTTAGTGATTCGACCACTTTTATACAGTAGACATGACGTCTTAATGTCTCTGTCTACTTGGGGTTTTGTACAGTACGCAGAGAAGCAAACTCAAAGTCAGCTGCAGTCCAACAAATAAAAAAAATCAGTTCCATACGCTTTAGCGAGAAATATGTGCACAATTTCAAATAAATCCAAGGGACAGTTTTCGGGAAAATTCATGTTGATCCCGCTCATGCTATAAAAGACGTACTATAGTCAAGGATACTTGATACAATAAGATGAGACAACTAGCACATTTAGTTTGCACAGATTTCGCACCGCCTCCTAGCGGCGAATGCGTGGAAGTCATGAACAATGCCAAATAGGGAAACGATTTAATTTTGTTCACTGTTCAACTATCACCGTAGGCCTTGATTGACGTCACTTATTTTATACTTACAACTGAAATTGCCATGGGGAAACTCTGGCCATTTTTTTTTTTTTTGGTCTCAGTAGTACTATAACAAATAAGCATTATTAATTTATCATTATGTCAAGCATTCTTTTCATGCTTTGCGCCATGGACACCACCCTCGATCAAAGCACAAACTGTGTGCACGATTTTTTTAGAGGTGCGAAGAGGGGAGTGTCTCATGTTATCGTTTCTAATATCTTTGCTATAGTTCACATTAGAATTGATAGAATATGGCTATCTTGCCTCTGTCCATCTCGTCATCTCATTGGCCTTTTCGGGATATTTATTTTTTCTTTTTCAAGACCATCCAGAGTACACAATAATTATTGTAACATCAAGTAGTCTTGTCCACAGCATCCGCGCCGCTCCGCTATTTTACGGAAAATGACGTATGAAAAAGTGGAACATTCTTTGCCTCTGCATATTTGTCCATGGCACCCGTTCCGCTTCGCTTCTCACCGCTAGAGAGGCAAAGATTGATTTGCTTTTTCATACGTCATTTTCCATAAAATGGCGAAGCGGATCCTGTGGACAAGACCTCTTAGCGTCATCTAAATCACTGCCATCTCATCACCATCCTTTTTTTTTTTTTTTAAGTTAAATTTCTTTCCTTTCTTGATTTTGAGTCCTTAAGGAGTGATTAAAAAAACATTAATTTTGTCTTTATTTTGGCATTTCGCAGTGACTTTTGGAGAGGTATCGACGAGATCAAAGCTACACAACTCTTGACAAACTATTTGATACAATAGGTATACTTGAGTTGTTTCCCTTTGTAAATAATGCGTTTTCAGTGTTCAGTTCAAGAGATGAACTGGCAATGCACAGAAAGACAATAATTATAGGAACTGCGCACTCGTTTGTGAAGTTTTGTCAGTTATAGAAAGTTTTCCATCACACACAAAACACAGATAAAGTTACAAATATTGATAGGAAACATAACAAGCGATTGGTTAACACAAAAGAGCAATGCTCAAGATAAGAGACAAAAAGTTCTGGCTTCATGAGGCTATAGTGGCGAGGATGTTTATAATTGTAATCGTTCTCTTGTGTGTGTGGTTAGAAGGTAATACCACTGCAAATAGTAGTAATAGTATTACTATAAATGTAATAATAAAATTGAATCTACGCCAAAGTGCTTCTTGCTGAAACATTGTCAAGCATGATCTCCAAACCTTTTTTTTTTTTTTTAATTTGCTTTACATATATATTAGTATATCATTTTCTGATACATAGTGATAATAATAAAATAATGATGATAATGATAATAATAATAATAATAATAATAATAATTAATAATAATAATAATAATAACAAACAACATCAGCTACAAAATATGAAATAAATGCATCTTCCCTTAATCAGTATTGCAGTGACCAGCACTGACTTACTATCTATATGTAGAAAAACTTTCAAACGGGACTTGGATAAAACCTCTGTTGGTTCTGAGCATGTTCTGCCTTCAGTCTTCCAGCGACCCACCACGTCACAGCGTTTCCAACTTGCAATCATTTCATGACATTGTTTCACGTTGTATTTTCCAAGCTAATAAATAAGACATTTTACCAAAGGCGCAGGGTGTGCATTTACTTATCTACCATTCGCCGTTAATCGTTTCAATCTCAAATTTTGTTAAGAAAACTGTTCAACTTTATTTTTTTATCGGGTCATTTTAGTCACATCAATGTTTCTTAATTACATTTTCACTAATGCTGCTTGGTAGGTATATGCAGAAAAAAAAATTGGTGGGCAAATCATCATCATCATCATCATCGTCATCATCATCATCATTATTATTATTATTATCACTATCATTATTATTATTATTATTATTATTTCTAGTTAGCCACTTGACTTGGAGAATACATAGATGTGACATTTTATTTACTATCGATTTTCTGCTAGCCGTGTATAAGGAGAGGCGAAGGACGAAATTTCCGAGCACTGGAAGTTCTTTTTGATTCTACTCGATTGAAATGTGTCTGTCCAAAATGGAAGTGTCCACGTAAATTATTGTCAAAAGTCAAAGCAGTTTCCAAAGTGTCATAATTTTTGGTCATATAGTAGCGAAGTTTTAGATGCTTACATTTTCATCTCTAGCTCAATTATAGTATAATAATTATTATTATTATCATTGTTATCTCCAGCCCACCCGCGCAAAATAAATCTTGCAAATTTTCCATGTACCAAGCCCAACCGTAGGCCTAGATCTAGGCTACATTAAAATGGCATATGGATTCGATGCAAAGGCTGATAGGACATACGTTTGCATCACAATTTGGGGGAGAAATGCACAGATGTACTAACGCTGATTTTTCGACCGCCAATGTGTAAAGAGAGGCCAAGGACGAACTTTCCGATCATGCTTTTTGATTCTACTTGACGAAAATGTGTCTCCATTTTGGGGGCCCCCAAAAAAATTGTGAACAAAATTGTAATAGTAAAGGGTGATATTTTTTTTTCCAAAATGAATGCGTTCACGTAACTCACCGTCAAAAAATAGGACAGTATACAAAGTTTCCGAATTTTTGGCCCCCTAGTCGCAAAGTTTTACATGGTTACATCTTCGTCCTCTAGATTCTATCTGTATTATGGTATAATTATTATTGTCATTATTTCTATTATTATCAGTGTTAATATTACCATGTACCAAAAATTGTATGTTATTATATGTGTAAAGTAATTAAAACCAAAGCTTCGGAGAGCATGATTGACAAAGCTGCAGCAAATTGCCCGTTGGCGTAGGAAAAAGCAAGACGATAGACAGAATATTATGACGCGCTTTCTCCAAACTCAAACTGGGACTCAAACTCAGCATTCCAAGAAAAGTGGCGCACAGAAAATGATTAAGCCCAAAAATATTTTGACTTGCTAGTGTAATGGGTGAAAAGCTAGATTTTTATTTATCTAAAAATAAAAAAAACAAAAAAAAAACAAAACAAAACTATCAACATAATTATTATCATTGTTGTTTCTATTTTAGTAGGAACAATAAAATTAGTCAAAAAAAAAAAAAAGTGAATAAAATCAATCAGAAAAACAATAGCAGTTATCCTAGAAAAATCAGCTGTGATGATGAACATTGATCGCTGGTTTTAATCAAGCTTGGGTTTAATTAGAGAGAAATATTATCTAATGGTAGAAAATCAATAAATGAATTACATAAACTAGCTAAAGTCCCTTTGGTAGAACAGAGTTTCAACGAAATTTCCGATCACATTTTGCCATTCGACTTGACGGAAATGTGTCTCTTTTAGCGGCTAAAAGAAAATAAAAATTAGTAAATGATATGAAAGATGAAGTTTCTCCAGAATGGATGTGTACACGGAACTTACTGTCAAAAACTGAAGCAGTGCAGAAAAGTTTCATAATATTCGGTCGTGTAGTCACGAAGTTTTAGTTGCTTACATGTTCACCCTTACGCTCCACTGAAGTATGATAAATAAACTATTCGTCAATAAACACCTCATACCATGAACAGATCTTTTTAAAAGTTGTGTTTTCAGTGTGCATGGATTTTTTCTTTTCTTTTTTTTGTTTAAAGTGGTAAAAGAAAAGAGGGGGGGGGGAGGGGGGGGGGTTGTTAATGAGGCATAATATTTTGGAAGGGTTGGGTGTATTAACATGTGTAAACTGGTGAGCATCATATTCTAACAGGATATCACAAAATATATCAGTGATTTTAAAGTTGAACAATAAAAAAAAAAAAAGAGCCGATCAATCGTTTTCATTTTTTACTGACCAAACTAATTAGAGTCCAAATTTGCCAACACGGGTAAAAGTTGACATACACGGAGTAACGTGATATAAACACCGCTCGGTATCTCGGAGAGTGCAGAAACTCCAAAGTCACAGCGTTTGAACCCAACGGCAAAGAAGACATAAAACCAAGAAAAACAGAAAATCTTCCGAAAACATTGAAGTGGTTTTATAATTCTGTCTCAGATTCTCATCAAAGTCTTAAACGCGCGTCTTTCTGTTTTCATGGACAGGTAATAATTTCCATGCCACGGCGGGTTTTCTATTAGGGTAGACAAATTGACTTAGGGCCGCTTTCGGCACCGTTGTGAACTATCAGTGACGAAATTCGCACCTTACCCGTCCCGGGGCAATTCAGGGTAAAACACCCGGACGTTTCAACGATGCACGTGCGGACGAAAACTGAGACTCCCTCACACCTGGGACATTCTCAAGCAAGTCTCCCCGAGTTGATCTAGACCAAAAGCGGAATTTTTCAACCCAACTCCTGTTTCAGGAAAAGGAAGTTCTGGGAGAAAATATTTCGAATTAATCTGGCCGATTTCGAAAAAAAAAAATAACAAAAAGAATAACCAAAAAAAAACCAAAAAACTGACGCTCGAAAATGTTCACTAGAAAGTAAAGTTGTTGGAGACTTGAAGACCAAATTTTTGAAAAAATGTAGGCCTATATTTTTTATTTTTTTGGGGAGGGGGGTGGGGGGGGGGGGAGGGAGGGGGTTGTTCTTGTCAGAGAGCCAGTTAAAAACTTAATTATTTAAAAAGTATATACAGACGATTTTAATAGTTATAAATATTCATAATTTCAACATGCCAAACTGCGAGTCACAGCACATTTTTCCCCGTCTTCTAGAAAAATATTTTTATCTGTTTTCTTACTTAACCCCGTTCATGCCTGTTTCTGACTAAAGTTAAAAAGAAAGTAAATCTTCGCCGTACCTTGATTAAATCAAAGTTAGTAGATAATCTATCTAGAGGCTTACCATTGAATTGTTAATTCTTGTTATTATTATTCTTTATATCTTATTTATATTACCACTGTTACTCATTGTAATAGAAACAGTCATTTAATAATAATAATAATAGCAATGGAGATCATTTATATAGCGCCTAATCCAAACGAGCTTGCTCTAGGCGCTTTGTAGAAAGTCTTGTTCTCTCGATTTGCATCTCTCTCACTCTCTCTTTCTTTCTCTCACCCTCTTTCTCTCTCACTCTCTCTACCTCTCTCTATCTCAGAGCCAATTGTAACGCAGCACGTTAGGCGCAGTTCACAACTCACAACAGTTCACAACTTACAACTTGTAATCTAAAGTATTGTAATAATATTTGAATATATATTAATATTTATTTAATAATGAATTATAAATTTTTGGTGGTACTATGAAGGGGGGTGGGCATATGGCTAAATTTTAATCTATTCATTTTAATTTCAAGATAAATATGAGATGAAAAATGACTGCACAGAGCTCAGAGCTTGCATTTGACATGATGGCGCTGTATAAATATTATCTATTATCATTGTTGAAATTTAAATTCCAAACTATGCATGTCGCGTCAAACAATTTTTTTTTCTTCATTTTTTGGATAACTAAATTAGCCAGTAAGTAACAACTTGGGTGATAACGGATTGGTAAACTGAGTGAGAGACAGAATAGCAAAGCCAAGATGAGACTGTTGATTCCACTTTGTTCCATAAATTCCAGGATCGAACAAGACTCACGGAATTTTTTTACTTTACGAAAGTGGAATAGAAGTTGAAGTGCAAAGTTTCCTGACTCAGTCGTACTGAAATCCTGATTTTAAAAATATGAAAAGAAAACCTTAGTAGAGTGACTTTTTTAGACTTTTTATTTTACTAGTTAAAGCTATGCCGTAGATGAACAGCTTGTGTTTAAAACTCAGTCAATGGATAACCAGTATAACTTGCCATTATTTTCACTTAAATCCAGGTTATTACAGGCCCAGCCTCCAGTCTCACGTGAAGACGGCCATGTTTAATAAAAATAATAACCTAAAAAGTGGCGCCAAACTTTATTTCGGCCCTGCAAAGGCAGCAATTGTTCTCATTGCTATTCTCAACTGATGACAATTAGAGTATTTTCAAATCTTGCAAATTGACATTTCAAGGAGAATGAAATAGAGGGAAGAAAAGGTGAAGAAACAGAAGAAAATATAGAAGAAAATATGGCACCCTAGCAAGGGCAAAAGACAGTAAGAGAAATCTGTATTATTCTTCAAGCCTACAACGTGGGCAAAACAAAAAACGAAACAGAAAAATAAATAAATAATAAATAAATACATCAATCAATCAATCAATCAATCAATCAATCAATAAATCAATCAATCAATCAATAAATAGATAAATAAATAAATAAATAGATAAATAAATAAATAAATAGATAAATAAATAAATAAATAGATAAATAAATAAATAAATAGATAAATAAATAAATAAATAGATAAATAAATAAATAAATAGATAAATAAATAAATAAATAAATAAATAAATAAATAAATAAATGACATTGCAGAAAGATTTACTTAAAGTCAGCATTAGCAACAAATGTCCAGAAAACCACATTATTATGGAATTCTAAGGGCAAAATGTGATTATAGACTAACCGAAAATAAAATAGAATGCAAGCTATCGATTAACAGAACCTTCCTTGGACTATAAAAGGGACAAAAAGTGAAAAAAAAAATCAAAGGATTTTATGAAAAAACAACAAACAAAACAAACAACAACAACTAAAAAAGAAACCTGGAGGGAGATAATCGCCCTCGTCACAAGACACTTTTTAATTAACCAAGAGTGTTGTTAGCAATAATCATCTGAAGCCGAGTTTGATTTATTTGGTATTATTATTCTTTTTTTTATACATTTACCTTTTCATAACCACTAAATGAATCTGTTTTAGAACTGGAATTAAATTTAATGCCACAATAGGGAATCCTATCCATCCTGAGTTTGTTGTGTCTTTGATTTAAGCAACAATAAAAGCCATAAATGTTTCCGTAATAATTATTGTCAGATTTATTTCTGAGAGTCGCGCCGAGACGGTCAAGCAGCTTGATCTAGACTGTTCTTCCTTCTGCAGCTTTGCTCTTGGCTGATCTTACCTCTGGTGGATCTATTCGCCTTCTGTTGCAGTATCTGCGTGTACGGAAGGTCCGGGGGTGTTCTGGTGGGTTGTCTTGGTCTAAAACAATGATAATTATAAGACAAAAAAAACTATCACATTATGAAGGAGGTAAGACTTCCAATGAAAGGCTTTTTACCCACAAAATATGATTATCATATTACACATAGAAAGACCTAAAGATGAACGTGGGCATAATACAAAAAGTCTTGAAGTTGGCTTTATTTTTAATATTTTCGTTGATTTTGAACTACATCTGGACTGAACATAATAAAAACTGTTCGTACATTTTGAGCCGGGGAAAAAAACAGCGCATTTTCTTCCAGTAGACTTGAAACGTCTGACAGGAAATTTCGTCTCGTGCCTCAGTTTACACACTGATGAAAGCCAACTTTATATATCGCATCTGTATATTCCCTGAATCAGCGATCAATCCAAAATAATTATATAATCTAATCTTTGCTCAAGCCCACAGGACAAACCACTGCTCAATAGTTAAGCCCTGCCGTCAGTAAAAATGTCTCATGATTCTCCGTATGGTGATAACTGCAATAAGCGCTACAATGATTTATATGTAAAGTTTTCGTAGTGTCTAATTTTTCCCTAGCTGTGTTCGCATTTTCTAATCTACTTAGACTGTATGTTCATAACACATGTTCGTGGATCATATTTTATAGTCAGTATTCCATTCTGTAGCTGTGGGATGTCTGGAAGCTCTGTATTATGACATACTTCCGTTCTCTTTATTACATTTTCTGGTCACTGTCAGTCTGCTTCAGATTGTTTCCTTTATTTTGTCACAGTCATCTAAAACTATAGTAAGGTGAAAATTTCAAGGGCAGAAATTCTCGGGAAACAAAGACCTCAAAACCAAATTGCAGTAATCGGTTTTGGTAACTTTTCAGGAGAAGCCAAAAACGGTTTTATTTTAGGACAACCAGTCTCGTTACGATTAATTTATGAAAGTTTGCTATTCGCTTATTTTTTAACTTAGGATCTACACGCAAGATCATTCTATGGGGCTTTGAGCGTTTTTGCATACGAATAAAAATCGATGTTACGATTAATTTTTTTTTGAGTTACTGCAGACTTAGGGAACAGTGACGATTTATTCCTGTTCATTGATCCAGCTCAGCATTAGTATGAAAGAAAAATGGTCTCAACATCCTACAACTGTTCCCTCCGCTGTTCATGTTTGCCACCAGTATTTGTGTTTTCCCTGTTTCGATTTCAGCTTAAAACCTTCTACTTCAACTGTGCATGACTTTTTCCACATCCTGAGCTGCTGGTCGAGTGCTTGGCAGACATTGACATAGCCATTTGTGAACTCTCTAGCCACAGCTACCACTTGTCTCGTTCAGTGATCACTTTCCAGCTCATCTGCCAATCCTTGCCAGCACCATAACCATCACCATCGCCACCAACCACCACCATAGCCACTTCTATGCCTATATGGGGTGGTATCACCATTACTTTCACCTTTAACATTTGCAGCTCAGATATTCAATATAACTCGCATACACAGCAAATAAAGCATTCATATTTTTATCTCGCAAAGACACATTACTTCTACTACCAGAGATGCAGTCCTTGGTTGTGATATTTTTCACTGATTCTTTGCAGTGTTAACCTGTTAAGAACAAAATGGATTACAACCCGTTTACTATGCTGACTAGAAGAATATGTTTACTGTTAGATTAATTTATCTCAGAGACTCAGGCCATATTCCTCCCCGTGCAATTCCAGGTTTTCCCAGTTCCTCCCCCATATTAATTCGCCATTACAATGTTTTCACAATTATTCTTTTACAATGCCCAGTGGTAATTAATGAAACAATTTATTTACGAAACTAAATTCCATCCTTATTCCTTTCCTTTGCTAAAATTCATCCCTGGGAGTCACATGCCTCCCCTTTGAAAATCACAGTTTTCGGTGGTATCAAATCCACGTTCAATTTTGTATTTGGCATCGCTACTCAGAAATTTATTTCCATCAGAATTAACATCAAGTTCTCACAGAAAACCTCATGCGGATATCTACCTCAGTAAACTCATTCGTAACTATTAAACGTATTATTTTATAAAACAAACCAAATCATAGAAATATCCAGGAAACTGAAAGACATACTAATAACGCAAATGAATATAAAAGAAAAGTGGCTGAGAACAATTAAGAGAAATAGAAAAAATCTAATTAAAAAAGGGTAAAAAAAATTAATAAAACTGGCAGTGCTTCTTTTGCACATAATTGAAAGGCTGAGCAACTGCGCTACAGGAGTGTCTGCCGTAGTATAGCAATAGTATTACTGTAGAGTACATGGATATTATTACTGTAGAATTGTTCTACAACACCTCTCCCTATGTTAAACCCTCTCTTAATGGAGAACGGCCACTCTCTACCACGGCGATGCAAAAGATGCATACGATATGACCCTCGCTGGAGCCTCAGAATGCAGGAAAAGTCACGTTCAGTGTACCCTTGACACCTTGTGTGGTACTGAGGTTTTCTACCCAGAGTAACCTATTCCTTCACCCGGGATGGCTCGCTGGAAGAGTTTCATAAACATGAAATTTTTTCATACTGTGTCAAAAGAAACTTGTTAGAAAAAAAAAAATGACAAGAAAAAAATCTAAAAAAAAAAAAAAAATGCATTCAGGTGTTAGGAAAGGAAATATAGAAGAATGTGCATAAATTATCAATTATGAATAGATATTGGACATGATAAACAACTCAATAGGAAACTTGGGAGAATAATGGAAACAACCAGGGTAAATGAATAAATAAATAAATTATGTTACAAAAAAAAAGTCGCCAAATTTTTTAACGCCACCTACCTTGGCTCTTACAGCTCGAATTTGCCTGAAATTTTATAACTGTATTCTTTTCGAGGGGCAGAAGTTTTTTTTTTTTTTTTTTTATATTTGGGGGCTTGAAATGTTGGGGGGAAAAAATGAATAAATAGACAAATAAATGTAATGACTGTAATATAATAATTAACTTGTATTGGGCTCAAATCCACAACAACAATAAAAAAAAAAAAGATGTACTCTAAGGTGCTGAACTAAAATAAAAACAGAATTAACACAAGATCAATTCATAATGGCCCCACTCACACACATTAACAAACACTTGATCTACTCTCATCCTCAAACCTCTGAGACCAAAAAGAGACGTCATTCAATTTAAGTGAAAAGCAAGCTTAAACAATTCAGCTCTGGGCCTATTTTTAAATGTGGTGATGTTTTCACTTTTCCTGGTGTCAGTGCTGATGTTATTCCACAATTTAAATAAATAAATAAATAACACATTTTACCAGGAACTTAGTATCATTAAATGCTTACACATTTTACCACTGAATTTCTACTTCCCGCTGATTTATCACTCAATTTTATATTAAGAACTAACGAACTACAAGCATGCTTTAAGGCATACATTCAAGTTATCACAGTGTTTTCTTGTGTACTATATTGTTCAGTTTTAAATCAATCATAACACTAATTATCCGTGTATGTATCTGTTCATGCACTGTAATGATCAGTTTGTGGGCTGCAGATCTTCCAATGGTACTGAATCATCCTTGGCACAGGGAGGCTAACCTAGGCAGGGAAGGGGTGAGAGGGTGGGAATTACGCAATAATAATTCCATCAACATAATTTATTGTCCTGAGGAAATGTGAAAGATCAGCACAGCCACATAGATATGAAGAGGTTGAGGAGACTGGTAGATATATATATAGATAGATAGATAGATAGATACATAGATAGATAGATAGATAGATAGATAGATAGATAGATAGATAGATAGATAGATAGATAGATAGATAGATAGATAGATAGATGACAGACAGACAGACAAACAAACAGACGGACGGACATAGATAGATAGATAGATAGATAGATAGATAGATAGATAGATAGATAGATAGATAGATAGATAGATAGATAGATAGATAGATAGATAGATAGATAGATAGATAGATAGACAGACAGATAGATAGATAGATAGATAGATAGATAGATAGATGACAGACAGACAGACAAACAAACAGACGGACGGACATAGATAGATGGATAGATAGATAGATAGATAGATAGATAGATAGATAGATAGATAGATAGATAGATAGATAGATAGATAGATAGATAGATAGATAGATAGATAGATAGATAGATAGATAGATAGATAGATAGACAAACAAACAGACGGACCGACCGACCGACCGACCGACCGACAGATAGATAGATAGATAGATAGATCGATGGATGGATAGATAGATAGATATATAGATAGATAGATAGATAGATAGATAGATAGATAGATAGATAGATAGATAGATAGATAGATAGATAGATAGATAGATAGATAGACAGATAAGATACATAGCACAACAGGAAATGCCACCGCTATCATGTCAGACGATACTCACGTGCACCATCACATCCATGACGACATGTGCGTCATTACACATACGACTCATCCTGCTCACCTTTCTCACATATCACTGCCTGTAACTCTGACATCCTTTACTCACCCTCCCACACACACAGGCCGTAACGATAACAGATGTATTGAATGTACACCAAAATTGGAGTCAGACATTACAAACATGCAGCATGAGCAAAATTAACCCATTAAGCTTTTTTTTTTTCCAAGATTTAAAAAAAAATCTTTTCTATCTATCCTCGTAACATTTATCACATTGTGTGATATCTTGTTTAAAAAAACAACAACAACAAAATGATTTTTATGAGAAAAAGAAACAAAAACCTGTTATATTTGGTAACACTTATAGCTATAAATTCAACTGCACTTTAGTATATGGGGCGCAAGTAGAAAATGGGTCAAGGAACAAAGATAGAAAGACGGGAATACAAAAGAAGGAAGACGAACACATTCACACACGCACACACACACACACACGCACACTCGCACACATATACAATAAAATAAATAAAACCACAAAGCAAAGCACAGCAAGATAGAAGGAAAAACGTAAGGCAGAGAGAACAAATATTTTTAAGAAATGAAATATGAAAAAAATAGAAAGATAATTGTGGAAAGAAAGAAAAATAAAAAGAAGTGAAAAGATAGCGAAAATCTTCCATGCACGCAACCCCAAAAACAACGTTAACATTTATAAGTTAGGAATTTTACATACTGCCTTTTTCTTTTTTATGACAAAGAATGTTTCCGAATCGACATGATCATCGATGCCGTTTGCCACATCATCAGTTACGATTCGATGCCCATGTCATATTTGTTATGGTTCTTCATCATTAACAATAACAGAAAGAACAAACTGAACTTCATGTTTATGTAATGTTGCGTTAGACGTGTTTATCATGTGTGCGTTCTTAAACTCTCTGTGAAAGTGAATTTCCCTCCTAAAGCGATTCTTATCTTCTATTTTATCTTATTTATCTTTTCATTTCTTATCTAATCTTATCTTATGCAGTAACAACAGCAATAAAACAGTGACATTATAACACTATAGCGATATCCCGGTCGGTGCAGGCATGTAGAAAGTGGGGATTTTTCTCATATTTTCTCGTCCCTTACCCTATCATGGTAGGTGGGATCGAGCACCTAGCCTTCTCGATAGAGACGAAAAATTCAGAGAGTCCGTGTGCACGTTGCGCACGTTGAAGATACCTTGGCAGTTGGAAATCAAAAAGAACAGGCCGTACAAGGCCGCTGCCAGAGCAAAATTCTAACAAAAAAAACCAACACAACTAATCCCTACCACAACAGGAAAAAGAAAAGAAAAGTGTGGTATAAATGCCAAGGTCAGCGAACCTCCTAAAATAAAGACCTAAACACAGCGATATAACAATAAAATCAATAACATGAAAACCAGAGGGTCAGAGCCATCGTTGTCAAAGGCGGTGTCTATCTTTAGCGTTATAATGCGCTAACTCATCAGCAAGACCCCACCTCATCATCGGAATAGAAACGCTACAACAACTGCATCATTGTCAACGTCAAATATAGTACTGAATAATGACAACAAACACGACGATTGTGACAAGGAAACACGACACGGCCGCTGACGACAAAAACGATAAAGATGATAAGGAAATTTATCGGCGCCACTCTAGATTCCCACGGGATGAATGTCACGTGACAAATCTTCCGGTTATAGACGGCTCGTTGTCGGTGATCTGCGGAAATTTACGACAAATACTGGTGTCATTTGGCAGCCGTGCGTGACAATGTATTCGTTCTCGCCATGGCAAATTGCTGATTGCGGGAGTTCCACCATTGGCCCCAAATTGGGCATTCCACATTTTTTATTCCGGTTTATTTTCCGCTAATAGGGATAACTTAATCACTAGTTCTCCCTTTGTTCTGGAGTTATTCATCTTCCATTAAGCCAGAGTGCGTTTGAGTACACTTGCGGAGACTATGAAGAACAGGAACTGGCAATGCTGTTGTAGAGACGCACAAAACTCACAATACTGCAGTAGAGACTACAGACCTGGCAATGCTGTAGTAGAGACGTACTCTAGTAGCTATTGAGAGTTAGTCATGGCGGAAAACTGTGCCCTTTGCGCTAGAAGTCAAAGCTCAACCAATGGTATCGTTGTTCAGAGTCAGCGTGGATTTGAGAAGGTTAATTGGTACTTAATTACAAATTATTAAATAAAAACCTGACTGTTTCTAACTTTATCATTATTCTAACTCAAGCCAGGACCACCAGTGTTATCGATCTGATCATCATTATTCCTGTCATATTCACAACTAGAAAAAGGTCTGGAAAAAAAGAAAGAAAGAAAGAAAGAAAGAAAGAAAGAAATATGGTTAGAAAAGTGGATCTATTTTATTACATCCCAGTTTTTTTGTTGCTGTTGTTAGTTTTCTGTTTGTTTCTGTTTTTAGCATTTTGGTCGTGCTCCACACATCGGGTGCAGATATTACGTTAAACACTGTTAGTGTTTCTCTTTCCTGTGAGATTATTGTGGACATGATATTTCAACTGTGTTGACATCACTGTTTGTCGCAGCCCAGCAAAAGCCAGTGTTTTCTAGTCCAGTTTCAAACCGGCCACCGAAGTTATCATTCGCTCAACAACATCATACGTCTAAAAGTTCAGATGAAATTAGAGACAAATTTGTGAACTTCAGTTTTTTTTTTTTTTTGGTGGTGCTTAGATCACGAACTTTAAAGATGGCGTCACAATCAAATTTTATGCATTTCACTTTTTTTTTTATAAATGAACTTTGTTTATTTTCAAATAGGCTGTCAGAATACAAAACATAACATGTTTACAAATTCAGTAGTTCATTACATGACACAGTATCATTCGTACATCTCAATTATCTTATTTTTCCCATGTTTTAAAATGAGTTATTTTAATAAGTTATTTCAATTTGAACGAGAGTTTTAAACTGTTATTCTGTTTCAATGGCCAATAGTACAAGTTTACCTAAATGAGATCGACTTGGATACAAGAGCCGAATCATTTTGTTTCCTCTCGGCCACAGTTATTACTTTCCTAGAGAGAAAGAAAATAAAAGACAAAATACTTTGTTATTTACAATGACATTATAGTGCCTCAATAAACACAATACCATCTGTTGAAAGTTTTACTGTAGGCTGGACTCCGCGCGCTTTCCCGGCGCTGGCCCAGGGACGTGACTCCGTCAAAGGAAAACGGATGCAGGGAATGAAAAGTAAAGAGAAGATGAGAAAAAAAACATGAGGGAGGGAACAATGGGTGTAATGAAGGCAAGAAGAGGAGCCATTGCATGCTGGCTGAATCACCGCTGTATTTAGAGAGGCTTTTATAAGGTCCGCTCGGTAGGCTGAAAGACTGGACTAAATTTGAAGAATGTCCTATTTGTCTTGCCATTTTGAAAGAGTAAAGTACTGAACTCCGTTTTTCTCGTCCTTATTCATTATAAAAGAAAACATAAAAAGTCAAAAATTCAGTAGCACCGTTGACTTTGTAAACCGTTGCATAAATAACCGACAAAGATATTGAACTGGATATTAGTGAATTGAAAAAAAAAAAAAAAACTATATGAAGATCGAATTCCAAGGAGATGAAAAAATGACACGGGTAAAATTCTGAAGGAAATCTCACAATACCAAGATCTAAAAAGTGTCCATGCGGATCACTAATTCAGTCGTGTCTTGTTTTCCATTATTGTTTTGAACCTTTTTTTTTCCTGTTGATTTGGTTTGTTTCTCTCACTTTTTATTATTTCTAATGATTGTGACTTGCTAGATTTTCTACTGAGTTGGAGGTTTTGGGTTGTGAAAATCGTGACAATTAAGGTTAGAAGGGAGGCCGAAACGAAATAGATATCGAGTAAGTGCCAGAGTAAGTGCCGTGTAAAATTATACCGAGAGAACCAGATTTGGAGCAAACCCTATAGGTTTTGGTATGACTACGTGATCTTGTCCACATCACCAGATGTGCTCCTGAATTTTTTACGGAAAATGGCGTATAAAAATTAAAACACTTTGCCTCTGTATACTTGTCCACAGCATCCGCTGTTTTTCGTACGTCATTTTCCGCAAAACTAGCAGAGCGGATGCTGTGGACAAGAGCACTACATCAACAAAACTCGTAACTAACTAACATTAGACTGGCTCAAGTCCCTTTCCATGGGCTGTCTGAAGAGTTTTGACGTACCTGAAGTAGTGAGACAGATTTGTTTCAATCTCGCTAGTGCGCCAAGTCCCCTTTAACCCCACAAGTCATTTTCATTAAGTCAATAATATCTCACACTAAATGTAAGACAAGACCGATTAGTCTGCGTGAGCCACCAGCCTTACATGAGCTTTTGTCTGTATACAGTGGCCATTTCTTGATGCCATTTCCAGACAGGATTTGAGGTAATAATGAAATTCTTAAGTTAGTACTTTTTTTGGGTTGCTTTAAACACATTTCGTCCGCTCAGAAAGACAACGTTCTATCTCCACTTTTTGGCTGAACTGAGTTACACACTACATATTACGACTACAGGCCTTCTCCATTGTGTGTCAAAGTATCAAGCAGATTCAGTGTGTAATGTGTAAGTATTACAAGAAAGAAAAAAAAAAGTCTTTGTTCTAAACGCTATGATCACATGCAACTTCATCATCAATTTCTGAAAAGTTGGCTGAGGGGAGTTAGGACCTTGTCATTTTGAAGGGACGATTAAAATTTGTTCGCAGGTGGGGTCGGCACGAGACAGGGAGAGGAGGGCCTTTGCTATTTAAGTATAAGCGAGTTCTCGGTGACCTAAGAGGGTGGATAGAAAGAGAGGTGCTATTATGATTTGTTAGTTAATTAGACTGTCCAACTCCACCAACGTATGATTATTTTCTGCATGTATGTTTGACTCACTGGTCTCAAGTTTACTTACAATCAGGCAAACTTGTAATGTTTTTTGCATAACATTGTTTAAGCAGTTAAAACAAAAAGCAGTAACAATGATCCTGACAACAACTGGAACAAAGAAAAAAACAGTTAATCCAGATCCCACAGAAGTTTCAGAGTGAAAAATGAAGTGAACTTTGACAATTTTTAATCACGCATTCTTCCATATTTGAATGTTTGTTCACTTAGTCAGTACTTCAGACGCCATCGCTTATATACGAACAGTTATTAACCTCATAGATGATCCCTAAATGAACCAGCCAAAGGCAAATCAAGAAAAAAAAGTGTTTAATAAAATATTCAAGCCTTTAACTTTAAGAGATCAATGTCCGTTTGTGACATTTGTTAAAATAATTATGGCCAAAATGGGTACCGAGTATGTGTTACAAAGTGCCGCATGGGAAATAATAAAGAAACGTTACAATACATCAGAAATGTCTTTCCCTTTTCATTTCTGATTCACTGTAAGATTTCACTATTGCTTCATACGGTTTTATAACCTACACCCTTTTTTCTATCTTTTAATTTTTTTTAAAAATTATAACTTTGTTCCTAGCCTTGCTGAAACCTCACAGATTATTAAAGATGTTTTGAAATATTTTGCTATTTGTAACGTTTTTGCAGATTTTGGGCATTAATCACAAGGACTAAGAAAAGATGGAATTAATCTGGGAAGAAGTGAAAAAACTAAAATGTGAAAACATGGAAAAACTGCAATTAAATAACTAGAAATAGCAGTATCAGCAACGGCATCAGTATGAAAATCTGAAGGAAAAGATAGTGTTTCTGCTACTAGGTACTAGTGGATGACATAATGATAGAAAAAAAGTGATGAAAGAAAACACACACACACACACAAAATTACCGACAACAAGAGAAGAGATGAATGGAACGTAGTAGTTTCGGCATCATTATCAGCAAAAAGAGCAGCAACAACAACATCATCATCAATATCAACAACAACAACAACAACAACAAGAGGAAGTAGTAATGGTGGCTCTAAACACTGAATTCATGAGGTTTCGATAGAATATTTATAGAAAAATCCCTGCAAAAAAAATGCGTGTTAAGCTCATGCCTTACAAGCCAAGCCAGGAATAGTCTGTCGTAAACATTGATGATGTAATCTTCTCGCCAAGCACGCAGACCTATTTTAGCTCCAACTGTGGGGCCTTGGGGTACAGTCACCAATATAGTAACCAGATTTGTACGACATCAGAAGCAGATGGAAGGCCCACATACGTGATTTCGTGACCAAGTTCTGTCCACCTCGGGTTAAGCTCGCCCGTTAGAGCTTGTACGTGTGTGCAGCTGTGTGCTTCGTCACGAACGGGTGTGTAACCACTTTTTGCTCTTGTTCTTGTCTCGATTCGTGTGTCGGGGACACAACAACCAATGTTGCCTGCATTACGAAAACGTTTCATTCATAAATTTTTTGAGACATGTGAATTCATACGAAATTCAGGCTGGTCTTCAGATTTTTGGGCATGTTTCTGTGGAGATGTGACTGCGTCCAAGTACGGGGTTACTCACCTACACAAATCATACATAAATAATACATTATACATGCACATTCAGAGGTGTCTTAACGCATGGGTTAAACTGGGCAGTTGCCCGGGCGCCTCAAGGGTTTATGGGGCCCCATGTATGCAAATTTATATTAGTCTTTTGAAACAGGAAAGAAAATCCTTGTTGCTTTGCCCAGGGGCCCATTACGATGTTGACACGGCCCTGTGCACATAGACATGCATTCGCCAGTAGATACATGCCATGGTTTATACAAAGGACGGACAAAACGCAGGAAAGATGGAAAGCATGAACAAGAAAATGACATAATAAATCAATACATACCAATGATCTGTATATAGATCTCTCATTCGCATAGTAAAATATTATGTACTTTAAGATCAGAATCAGTATCCAAACCACAATGCCTTCGTAACAGAATACTGCACACTACTGCATATTCATAATAACAAAAACAAAATTAATAATAATAGAGATATATTATGCAATATCACTTGTGTGAGAACAGTAACAAGCGTTGGCTGGAGAAAGTTCTCTGTGAAATTTATGTTATTCATACTAATTAATTACTTCCCCAAAATTTGTACCTTCACCAACTGTGAGAATGCATTGAAGTTCAGTCTTTCCGTTGAAATGTGAATAATTATACGACCGGCCTTCAGCGTGTAAAATGGAAGGTGAGATTGCCATGGCAACGGATAAAGTGTCATCTTTAAACATCATGACCACTTGGGCGGACAAGTCACGACAATTCGTAAACAATGCGTAAAACTGTTAGAACGCTGTACTGGCCAAACATTGTTGTGCAAATATTTGGTACCACTGGCGAAAATCGTGCAGATAGAACGAAAATTCAGTAACTTTACAGCAGGGGACGATTCTGTCAACATGTAAAAAAAATATTACCTTACACTTATTTACAATATTTATTATACTCTACTCACTGTAGCATGTATAATCAAACCAATGCTTTCAATCGTATTTTGTTACTGCCAGCACTCTCTCTCTCTCTCCCTCTCTCTCTCTCCCTGTCTTTCTCCTTCCCCCCTCTCTCTCTCTTTCTTTCTATCTCCATCCTCTCTCTCTCTCTCTTTCTCTCTCGTGGGTTGTTGCCTGGCGCTTGTGGTAAGGTCTTCTTCTGTCCTTTCCTTTTGTTCTTTTCTTAGCGTAGAGTGACCATTATCGTGTTGGCGTGCTTTCTCCAAACTCAGGCTTAACTCTCTCCCTCTCTCTCTCTCTCTCTCTTTCTCTCTCTCTTTCTCTCTCTCTTTCTCTCTCTCTCTTTCTCTCTCTCTCTCTCTCTCTCTCCCGGTCGTTTTCTCATTGTCTCCCTCCCTCCCTCTTCCTGCCTCCTTTCTATTCCTCCCTCTATCTTTCTCCTCCTGCTCTCTCTTTCCTTCCGTCTTCTCTCTCTCTCTCTCTCTCTCTCTCTCTCACCCCCTCCCTCTAGTCATCATTTAATCATTTGACCACCATCTAACCCTCCCTCTCCCTATCGTCAAAAGACAAACAAAAACAAAAAAAATCCCCAGCCCACGTCGGCCAGTCGACAACAAATTTCAAGTCGATCTTGAATATGTCTGAGCAAACGAGCGCTTGATTCAAAGATGGCGTGACCTCAACTTCCTATCCCGCCGTGCATCTCTCCAAAACGTCACTGGAACCGTCTGCGTTGCTAGGCAACAGCACTGCCAACAACAGACCATTTGTTGTATTTTAGCCCCTGGGCTTCCTAGCCCAATATTTTTGTTCTGTTTCTTTCTGGTTCTGGACTTAAAGGGCGTCCTTTGCTTGGTCTGGAACAGAAAAGAAACTATCCTAGTATCATTCATACAGAAAGGATCTTTTTCCTTGCAAGTAGTATTGGTAGTAGTAAGAGTGGTAGTAATAGTAGTAGTAGTAGCAGTTGTTGTAGTAGTAGTAGTGGTGGTGGTGGTAGTAGTAGTAGTAGAGGAGGAGTAGTAGTAGTAATAGTAGTAGCAGTAGTAATAGTAATAGTAGTAATAGTAGTAGTTGTAGTAGTAGTGGTGGTGGTAGTAGTAGAAGTGGTAGAGTAGTAGTAGTGGTAATAGTTAGTAGTGGTAGTAGTAGTAGTAGTAGTAGTAGTAGTAGTAGTAGTAGTAGTAGTAGTGGTAATAGTTAGTAGTGGTAGTAGTAGTAGTAGTAGTAGTAGTAGTAGTAGTAGTAGTAGTAGCAGTAGTGGTAATAGTTAGTAGTGGTAGTAGTAGTAGTAGTAGTAGTAGTAGTAGTAGTAGTAGTAGTAGTAGTAGTAGTAGTGGTAATAGTTAGTAGTAGTAGTAGTAGTAGTAGTAGTAGTAGTAGTAGTAGTAGTAGTAGTAGTAGTAGTAGTAGTGGTAATAGTTAGTAGTAGTAGTAGTAGTAGTAGTAGTAGTAGTAGTGGTAGTAGTAGTAGTAGTAGTGGTAATAGTTAGTAGTGGTAGTAGTAGTAGTAGTAGTAGTAGTAGTAGTAGTAGTAGTAGTAGTAGTAGTAGTAGTAGTAGTAGTAGTGGTAATAGTTAGTAGTAGTAGTAGTAGTAGTAGTAGTAGTAGTAGTAGTAGTAGTAGTAGTAGTAGTAGTAGTAGTAGTGGTAATAGTTAGTAGTGGTAGTAGTAGTAGTAGTAGTAGTAGTAGTAGTAGTAGTAGTAGTAGTAGTAGTAGTAGTAGTGGTAATAGTTAGTAGTGGTAGTAGTAGTAGTAGTAGTATTAGTAGTAGTAGTAGTGGTAGTAGTAGTAGTAGTGGTAATAGTTAGTAGTGGTAGTAGTAGTAGTAGTAGTAGTAGTAGTAGTAGTAGTAGTAGTAGTAGTAGTAGTAGTAGTAGTAGTAGTAGTAGTAGTAGTAATAGTTAGTAGTAGTAGTAGTAGTAGTAGTAGTAGTAGTAGTAGTAGTAGTAGTAGTAGTAGTAGTGGTAGTAGTAGTAGTAGTAGTAGTAGTAGTAGTAGTAGTAGTAGTAGTAGTGGTAATAGTTAGTAGTGGTAGTAGTAGTAGTAGTAGTAGTAGTAGTAGTAGTAGTAGTAGTAGTAGCAGTAGTGGTAATAGTTAGTAGTGGTAGTAGTAGTAGTAGTAGTAGTAGTAGTAGTAGTAGTAGTAGTAGTAGTAGTAGTAGTAGTAGTGGTAATAGTTAGTAGTAGTAGTAGTAGTAGTAGTAGTAGTAGTAGTAGTAGTAGTAGTAGTAGTAGTAGTAGTAGTAGTGGTAATAGTTAGTAGTAGTAGTAGTAGTAGTAGTAGTAGTAGTAGTGGTAGTAGTAGTAGTAGTAGTGGTAATAGTTAGTAGTGGTAGTAGTAGTAGTAGTAGTAGTAGTAGTAGTAGTAGTAGTAGTAGTAGTAGTAGTAGTAGTAGTAGTAGTAGTAGTGGTAATAGTTAGTAGTAGTAGTAGTAGTAGTAGTAGTAGTAGTAGTAGTAGTAGTAGTAGTAGTAGTAGTGGTAATAGTTAGTAGTGGTAGTAGTAGTAGTAGTAGTAGTAGTATTAGTAGTAGTAGTAGTAGTAGTAGTAGTAGTAGTAGTAGTAGTGGTAATAGTTAGTAGTGGTAGTAGTAGTAGTAGTAGTATTAGTAGTAGTAGTAGTGGTAGTAGTAGTAGTAGTGGTAATAGTTAGTAGTGGTAGTAGTAGTAGTAGTAGTAGTAGTAGTAGTAGTAGTAGTAGTAGTAGTAGTAGTAGTAGTAGTAGTAATAGTTAGTAGTAGTAGTAGTAGTAGTAGTAGTAGTAGTAGTAGTAGTAGTAGTAGTAGTAGTAGTGGTAGTAGTAGTAGTAGTAGTAGTAGTAGTAGTAGTAGTAGTAGTAGTAGTGGTAATAGTTAGTAGTGGTAGTAGTAGTAGTAGTAGTAGTAGTAGTAGTAGTAGAAGTAGTAGTAGTAGTAGTGGTAATAGTTAGTAGTAGTAGTAGTAGTAGTAGTAGTAGTAGTAGTAGTAGTAGTGGTAATAGTTAGTAGTAGTAGTAGTAGTAGTAGTAGTAGTAGTAGAAGTCGTGGTAGTGGTAAAAGAAGAAGAAGAAGAAGAAGAAGAACAACAACAACAATAGTAACAACAACAACAACAGACAAACACATTAACAACAATTTACAAAAAAAGGTAAAAAGAGTAGAATCTTGTTCTGGGGATTGTGTAAATGAAATTGACCAGGTATTGAAAATATACTTAATTTGTGTTCCATGATTGAAGAATACAGGAAATCATTCATTTTGGAGAAACAAATTTGTTATTCTCATTTTTTTTTGGTCTCGTGCATATTTTATTTATTTATTTATTTATTTTTTAATTTTTGTTGTTGACATTTTATAATAATGTTTATTGAGGAAACAAATAGACTATACAATAAATACTGGAGATAATGTAGGAGTACACAAAGTGGCATAGTGTACAACTAAAAGGATATTCAGCAAAAAGCCGGTGGAGGTAACAATTCATATAATACAATCATGGAATAAACATCAAATGAGAAATATAGTAAAATGATGGACCGTTAAAGAGAAAGAAAACTGGCACAATACATCTCTAATAATGGTACATGTATAACATTACATGTATTTTTTATATACGTTTGCTGTTTTTCTGAGGAAAATGTAAAATTTTATTTAGATACCTTCTTTTTTTTTTTTCAAGCGGTGCACGGGTATTGATTTTCGGCAACTACCATTTATATACCAATTTTATTGTTCTGTCCCTCATCAGGCAATAGATTTTGATTAATAATCTCGACACCAGGTTTTCCTTGTCTTGCCTGAAACCTTCCAAAACTTTTCCCCAGCCAACATTTATATCAGTGACTCGTACTGGAATCATCGAAGGCAAATTTTGATAGGAATCTTGCTCCTTTCCTGTCACATTTCGTCAAAGCAAACAAGAATTTAATCCAGCCAAGGCCCTGTCACACAGTGATAAATTAAGCACTGGGGCAAGCAGTAATATTTTCCGGCGTCCACGCGGCACGTACGTCTCAGGAACGGATGAAAGATTACCAGCAAGTCGGGTTAAATTGACAAGATAAAATGTTGGATTCACACAAACTTTGATACGGAACAATTCCAAGACACAAAGGATAACCTGTATCCAGTAAAAGATTGTGCGTTTGGCTTTTCAACTTGAAGATTTTACCTTGAGATTATGCGAGGACAGCTTGACAGAAGCGTAAGCGTTTCGTCTACAAGGTGAGAGGTGGGTGGATGGAACATCCCAGTTATATTGATGAACTTTGTTGCTGAACAGATAATGCTGGTACTGTACAGAACATGTGCATTGAACTCGGTGGAAATGATTCGTTTACATGCTTGGTACTGATGGTCGGTGTGGATTGGAATGTGCATGATCGAGATAGATACATGTATTTGATTTGGTTGGTTCTAGACTTACAGACTGAGTTTTGGACTGAGTTCAGGCACAGCTAGTAACCACCGAAATGATACCGGTTTGTCATCGCTCTGTGAGTCGCCGTTATCGACGTAGTTTTTTCGTAAATAGATGAAGTGCCGATGATGTTATGATAATAGTGGTAGTAGTTCTGGTAGCGTTGATGCAGGAGTGATAGTTATAGGTATCGGTACTGACGGCATTAGTTGCAAATTTCCATGAAAATGATATAATACAGTGGACTTTCAGAAAAGGTAACGTCAATTATTTCCCTGAAGCATCAGATGTTTAGACACAATTTTGTATAAGATTTTATATTTAGGTTACGATAACGCGCACGCCACACACACCAATAAAAGTTGCTCAGATAGGTAGGTGTTGAACACCGAGAGTCATGACCTTTAAGTTTGCGGGAGTCATTCTGTTATAAGTACACACCTTATAGTCTACCTAATCTTATCTGGAGGATTGCATTTGCTGTAAGTTTAGGCAACATTAAAATTTGACACGACAATCTTCAATTCATAACAACAGAGCACAAGATGTCTTGACAGTCAATGCAAAAGTACGTTGTCCGGAAACCACACAAGGAGATATTGATGATGCATTAGTACAGCAATACCTCGCGATTATGATAATGAATGCACCCCATTATGTACCACTATTATGCCACGGGCAAATTTTTACAGATATGTACCTGGTAAGGAGATATATCAGTATTTAGTAGAATGGTCTTGGTAGCAACAGTGGTGATTGCTGTCGTAGCAGTAGTACTCTCAATGATGGTAGGACTTGAATAGGCAGGTAGTAAAATTAATAACAGTTGTAGGGGATAGTGGCACTGGTGCATTGTGTGTGTGTGTGGGGGGGGGGGGGGTGTTAGTGGCGTTGGTGTTAGTCTGAGATATCTCTGGTACTGACAGATACGTTCTGCATTTCGAATGGTTATGATGCGGGCTTGGTTTTCGCGGACTTAGGCCCTTGAACAGCGAGTGATTTAATTCCACTATATTATGTTTTATAAAGGAAAGGTGAATATAATTATATATATATTCACCTTTCCTTTATAAAATATCATATTCCTTTATATATATTTTGTCTGTGATTAAATGGTAGGCTAAGAACTAAGAGAAGTGATGCGATATCCTAGTTAGTTTATCCTTTTTTGGGTGAAGGTGGGGGTGTGGATGTTGGGGGCGGGGAGTTAGACCTTTGTTCCATTCAAAGATTGGAAAGTTCTGTGCATGTCCATAGGGCTATCTCAGTCCCCAACAAAAGCGGAGTTAGACCAGTCAATCATTCATAGGCACACAAACAGAACATGAGCATTAATTTGTAATCGTGGCACGGTCTTGTTGTAATTAAAGTAGTAGTCTTTACAATCGCTGTTGCTGCTGTAGTTATTGTGCTACTGGTGCTGTGACAGGCTAGGGTGTGCCGTTGTTTTAGTTTCGGGAACTAAATGATTGTTAGGGCCAGGCCGGGAACTTTTTGACCAATCAGGTTTGACCAATCAACTCAGCCCAACAGTTGCACACAACTGTCATCATTTCTTTGCCATCATAACGTTCGTAATGACCAAGGATAGTTTAGACCTGTGTTAGTCTAAGATATCTTTGGTACTGGAAGACATGTTCTGTTTTTTTGTTTATTTTTTCGAATGGATAGGATACGGGTCTGGTTTCTGCGAGTTCTTGTTTGTTCTATCTCCATTTTCTGAAAAAAAAAAATGGAAATCTGTTAGTACGCATAAAAGGTATAACTTATGTACACTTTGACCCCATTGTGGCACTCATCAAGCTGTTTCACAGTTCCGATGTGTCATAGTATTAAAAGCCGCAAACATATGACGTCGAATTCCCCTGTCGTGTAAAAAAAAAGTGGAGTTGGAACAAGCACGAACTAAGTTGTGTACAATTAAAAGCATCGGAAAACTTGTTTAATGTTGGCTGATTTCGGTAAACAACTTGCTGTCCGTATCTAATTCAGATGCCTGACCTGAACAACTTTTAGGGATGATAGTGACCACCCATGAACAAATGGGGTGGGGCTGGGACTTCTTGGGTGGGCGGGGGGGGGGGCTCAGCCAGACTAAAGGTATTTTCCCAAACTTGTTTACTGCTATGATTTACCTCGATTTTAGACAAAGATAAATTGTGAACACTCATAAATAAATTGTACATGTTTTCGTTCGTCATCTCTATTTGAAAAAAGCACGGTTTGACATTCTGAACATTATTATAATTTACCAACACTACGTCAACGGACCATCCTCTAGGTATGCAAATGTCCTGTTGCAAATGAGGGAAACGGTATTCCATAGACAGCGTGACGGATCGGCATCGCAGAGCACGCGCTGATTAAGTATGCTAATGTATGCATTTGTGTTGCACGGTTGGCAGTTTTAATTGTGTTATTGGATGTCATCGCAGGAACAATGAAAGTTTTGATCCGAAGTTTTTCCTGTCCTCATTGTCAGTAAGTGCTGGACAGATTCCAAATAACGTCAGACATGAAAGCTGCTTCATGATTCAAAGAGACCCCTAAAAATATTTACCGTATTTCATTATCTCCTTACTCCCCCTCGACCCCTCCTCACTCCCTTTTTTGTTTGTTTATTTGTGGTATGAATTTTTATACCAATTCTGTTGGGAGGAAATTCTTCTCCTGTGAGAAATCGACACCAGTAAGGACACCGTGATAGTGACCATCATCTCCCTCGTCATCATCATATTCATCATCATCATCATCATCATCATCATCATAGCAGCTGCAACAACGCCAAAAAATTCGTTATCAAAATCTGTTATAAATTTCACCGGTAACATCACCACCTTCGTCACTTTGAGTATTATTATCATTGTCGTCTCCATCCATTTCCTCACCAGATCAACTTCTTGCAGCCTCAAATCTCCGCATCGTTGTGTAAAACTGAGGTAGATCTAGTTCTCAAAACATTCTCAAATCTCAACACTAACAGTAATAGTCAGAATGCTATCCAGCTAGTATCTGAAAGTAAAAATGCTGGATAGTGTTTTAAACTGCTGCATCATTGCATGACACGGAGATAACGAATCTTTGCCTAAACAATATAAAGGAGAGAGCGGGGGTATAGCTGGTGATTAGATACTTCATATCCAGGTTATTGTCAGTTCGTGAGTGTGAATACAGATTATTTGTTATATTTTATGCAATCAGTGATAATGAAACTTGACAAAATCACTGTTGTGACGCATTTAATAAGGAACAATGGAGATTCGGGTAAAGTGGGGGAGGGGGGGGGGAGGGGGGAGTGGGCATGGACGCGGAGAACAGGTGGGCAGCGGCGTATCCACTAACACACCGATGAGGCTTAAAGCTTCAGGGCCCCTAATCCCGGATGGGCCCTGAAGATATTTATTAATTAATGAGTGAATTTGGATGCTGCTCTGTTGTTGCTGGTTGTGAAGGCGCCCCATAACCGTTCAAGCTTCAGGGGCTCAAAATGTAGGTCCACCATTGCGGGTGAGTGAGGGAGAAATTTGTCACGCTAGGTCCAGGACGAGATGAAGAGAAGGGGTAAAACGTGTAATTGGAGACTGATAGAGGACAATGCCAATTTTGCATGGTTTTAGCTCTGTCGCCTTCGTAACTACATAATCATCTTCATCAACCTGGAGATAACTGAATGAAATATAAAGCCTTGTCATTTTTAATTCAAGTTCTATTGATGCCATAGACGAACTAGATCTAAATGTGCATTTCAGGCAAAAATAGAAACAGTCAAACCACTTGACCCGACGGGCTGAAACCTCATATAGTTCTGAACCTTGCCGTTTGGTTGTCCAAGACGGGGTATCAAGTTATTAGAAAAATGAAAGAATTTTATTTCACAGGAACAATCTATGTTTATTTCATAAAGAAAAAAAAAATGAATTAACCTAATTCGTTCAAAAGTTACAGCCGTTTAAAGTTTGTTATAAGACTTTTGCGGCTTGGTGTATTTTTCTTTCTAGTGCTTTAGTCAGTAATTTTGTCTTTGGCTATTATATAATTATCTTTGGTGATTGATATGAGGGTAATCACATCCTGGACATGCCACTGTATGATCTGTTTGTCGGTTGTTCTTCGTCCTGCTGCGTAATCGTAGACGATTTGATGTGTGCGTGCTATGTGTTTGTTTGTTTGTTTCCATGTTTTAACTTCGTAATATTTTTCACTTATATTGTGAAATCTAGCAGACGGTCCTTCTCAGGGCATAACTCGTTCCGTTTTTGTTTTCTTTTTCCATTGTTGTCTGTACCGTTTCTTGAAAGTTGCCATCTGTGAAAGAGTTACGCTTGCCCTGAAAACATTCCCATACGGCGTGGACATTGTAATTGCCTATCTTTAAATAGGGCACTGAAAGGAGGGCTATAATGCATTGTTACAAAGGCAGCTAACTTAGAGAAAAGAAAACAGTTCGTGAATGGTGAACTTTTGTCTCCGAGTCTCCTGTGCCGTTTCACTCGTCCAATTCCAGAAAAGCTTTTGTCGTGATGTAGTCTGGACTTTACCACTTGTGCGTGCAAAAACATATTATGTGACGGGTTTTCCCCTGTGAGAGCAAAGTGTGGGATAATCCTTTAAGCCTTAGTAGTAGGAGAGAAGTGAGTTTGGGAGTTAGGATGTAACGGTACCTTTGTTGAGCTCTGCATAAAAGTGGACAGAATGACAGTTGATGTAATAATGGAGATGAGGGGTTTAAGAGTTAACCACAAGAGTAGTGTAGCTACTATTACGATATTAAAGGTGCCCGCAAGAGTTATGTTTTGAAAGAGAGAAAGGGAGCTAAAGAGAGAAAGAGAGAGAGAGAGAGAAAGAGAGAGAGAGAGAGAGAGAGAGAGAGAGAGAGAGAAAGAGAGAGAGAGAGATAAAGAAAGAGAGGGGGAAGGGGGTTGAGTTTGAGGTTGGGTTTAACGGAGCCTTGGCATGATAACGCCACACTGCGTCTTCCGCGGTTTGTTTTGTTTTTGTTGTTACTATATTATACTGTTAGAGACTGGTTCTTTGCAAGACTATGTTGGAAATATTGGTGGTGGGCCGACTATCTCTATTATCTGACAATATAATTATTTTAATGTGAGTATAAAGAGTGAGCACTGAAAGATACGGTGTGCGCTTCTTATCCAAATAGAAATAGGATAGATCAACTGGTGGGTGGAAGAATCAACTGAGAGATACATTAAACGAATGGAGGGAGCGACAGACCAGCGGTGGCGGGGGGAAGTCGGAAAAACTTGTTTGAAAGGGGCAGAAGAGGATGAGGAGGATGGAGACATGGGCGGATCTGGCTAAATGAACTGGTGGATGGATACGAGGGAGGGACAGGAAGGGGTGGACCAATGGTTAGGGTGGGGAAAGGTAGATTATTTTCAGTGGAGAGAACGGTTATTTTCCGACTGAAGTGCAACTTGTGTGTTGATGTGAGAGGTACGAAAGCGTTCCCTGGAGTCAGGACTGATCTACAAACGAGTTGCTATTTCTTTTATCCAGACCTGAATATCACCAACATGAAACTTTGTAGTTAGATCACTTTAGCACCGTATTTCTCATCGGTGACCAATGATCTTTAGCGTGCAGGACATTTGCCCTGCACACCTTGCTGACTTCTCCACCAGGTGTCTCAACCGGCCGCTTCGAGTAATGGCCGAAATATGGCTTGACTATTTGCCTCCCTTTGGCCCGAGTTACGGGCCTTTCTTGTGTCAACACACAGGGCATTATTTACGACAGCTAAAAGCAGCGCCGAATGTTCTGGTGGAGAACTGGCCAGGCTTTTTGATGTTGCCCATTTGTTTTGTTTGTTTCTCTGTTTGTTCATTTTGTCAAGATTTGTGGGCTGAAGTTTTTGTATTGTGTCCAGGCTGAACCTGCTTGACTCTCTTCTGTTTATTGACAATTATCAGATTGTTTAACTGCAGTTATTCCTTCAGTTCATCCCTCTATCTCTCTTTCCTCTGTCTCTACCTTTCTTCTCTCTCTCTCTATCCCTCCCTTATATTCTATGTTTTCTGTGGATCGTTTTATCTCCTTTAATCTGCCGGTCCATTGATTTTCCTTATTATTTCTCTCATATTTATCATTATTAATTGTTCTTTGATTAGAAAACCAAAATATAAGTATATAATTTTGGTGATAGCTTTAAAAATGCGAGGCAGGTTTTCCCATGAAAATTCCAGAATTTCATCGACTGCAGTGAAGACATTATTGACAATAGTATGTACGGGTCTTTCCTGTTCAGGCTGAGTCCCAGACGGCCTCTAGTGTCAATGTATAAAGTGCAGATTTTTTTCAATTTTAGTCTAACGATAAGAGTAAGTAACATGTTGAAATAGTAAAATGTTGCGTGATTATTTAATGTCCCTCTGTCTGTCAGTCTATTTCTCTGTCTGTCAGTCTGTCTATCCGTCTGTATGTTCGTCTGTTTGTCTGTCTGTCTGTAATTCAGTCTGTCAGTCTCTCTGTCTGTCTGACTGTGTGTGTCTGTCTGTCTGTGGTTGTGTAATGCCGTCATTTTGTCTGTAAATTTGTCTGTCTATTAAAGCTGACGTCACCAAAGGCATCCCAAGACCGGAGATAAATTTGTTCCAATTGACCTTGGTGCCAGGTCCCTTATGGTCGAACTGAGGGTTGAGGAGTTGTATTGGTACTGTGGATCTCATAGAGTGATATAACTACACGTTTTCTTAAAAGTGGTGTAGTAGCGTAAGGCTAAACATCCATTATAGATGAAGCTCTTTAGGCTTTAGCACACACCTACATTTTCAAAGGGGACACGTTGATCTAGAGGCAAGATGCTCGCCTCTCTTGCCGAAGGTACCAGGTTCGATCCCCGGTCGGTGCTGGCATGTTGGAATTTCGGGGGGAAATTCCTGTCCCTGATCCTATGGTAGGTAGGATCGAGCGTCCAGTCTTCTCGGATAAGGACGCGCACACTTTTGTTCACGTAAAGATCTTTTGGTAGTTGGAAATTGAGAAGAACACAAGGCCACTGCTAGGGCAACATTTTTTTTAAAAGACTAAAATAAACGCAGATATCTACGTCGGACCAACAGCTTTTAGGCCGAGGCCTCTGAGGAAGAAAAATCTCACATCCAAAGCAGAAAAATTAATCATATCTAGCCCTGACAGTGTGTTTTGTGCCTTAGCCCTCCCCTTGCGATAGTCTCGGTGACTCACCCCGGTCTACCACATACACAGCTGCCAGTGTGGACACCCACGGCCGGCACATTGTTATGTTAATTTGTATGTTTCTGGCACTGCGTGTGACGGAACTAACGATAGTGCCACACCTAGTTTGGTCTGTCGGTGGGAGAGATTATCTGGCATGGTCACACGATTCTACCTTCCCTCCGCCCCCTCTCCCCCTTCCCCACTGCCACCTCATAAGACCACCAATGGATCGTAAACACTCTCTACAAAATACTTAATGACCTCTTTTCTCGTACACATAACCTCTCCCTCTGTCTCTCCCTCTCTCTCTTTCTCTCTCTGTTTCTCTGTTTCTCTCTCTCTCTCTCTCTCTCTCTCTCTTTCTCTCTCTCTCTTTCTCTCTCTCTCTCTCTCTCTCTCTCTCTCTCTTATGTACTTACTGATATACTTTCATGATATATATACAAAACACCCAAGGCTTCAGGGAGAGATTATAAACCAATAGATATTTCCGAGACAGAACTGACTTCAGGTCTGTTTTGAATTCCTATAATGAAGAAATGTCTCTCAACACTAAGCTTACAACCAATCTTATCCATTGTCGGAAAGAGTGTTTCCCAACGAAACACTCGACAAAACTACGAGATTGTAATAATAGCAACTATTAAGATATTAAAGGTGCACAAGAGTGAATGTGAACAACAGTATGCGCAAACAGACGAGTTAGAACGCCAGTGTTTCACTCGAACTTACAATTGTTTAGTTTACCGAGCGAAGTGAGGCGATGTCACTGTCGACTGGCAACTCAAAAATAACTTTGCATTTGCGTGTCATCACCAATTGTCCTTCTCATTCAACATTCTCCACTTTAGCCTGAAATAAAAAAAAATCAAAAAAAATCTTACAAGTGGATAATTATTTCACTTTGGATTCAACGGCAGTCATGGAATTTTAGCTACAACATCTGTCAGTCGGAAATAATTACATTGTTGTGTTTGCTGTTGTAGTTTTTGTCCAGACTTTGGTTGCTATGCAACAATTACATGTTGGCATCTCGTGTATAAAATACTTATATTTAGAACAGCATTCATAATGCTCTAGACAATGACTTGATCACCGTGTGGGATAGACTTATGTCTTTATTTACCTAGTTTATTTTAGTAGCGTACATGAACTATGCCAGCCGCCTGGACTTCCAGAATAAACAATGTCCTCATTATTGTTTCGCCCTTTCCCAGTCTGCTCGGCATTAACAACTCTATGTAAAAGATGTAAAAGACTCTACATGCGGCTACATTCACAAAATCATTATAAAGGTTGAGAAATATTTCTCGAAATGTCCAAAAAGGATAAAGAGAACAAATATGGTATCACCCGAAAAGAAGACCCACCCCCCCCCCCCCCCAAAATTGAGAGTTTGGATGAAATTAGGAAATGCGTGGAAGTTGATGATAAAGAGTGGCTGCGATGGAGACATTTTGGCGAAGAAAAATGATGGAGAGAAAGGAGATGGCCTGAAAGAGAAACCAGCGGGAAATAGGATCTTAAATATACATGTAGACAGATCTACCTAACCTTTTGTCTTTTTCATAAAGTTCAGCCACTAAAATGGCATCACGTTAAGACATGCAGATAAAATTCATCTAAAGAAAACATGCTGAGAGAAAGTAGAGCCCTGCAAGATACGTCAACACAATGAACTGTTTCAATCATGCCGACAGAGAAGAGAAATGGAAAGAAAAGGCTTGAACTCAAACTGCGAGCACGATCTAAAAGAAATAAGAGACAGAGAATGAAAGTTCAGTGGATCTAAGAGCAGTAAAAACTTCCAGAATGGACGGAACCTCTTTGGAAAGGCCGTAAAACGCGTGGAGATTCAATTTGGGCCCTTTCCACTTTCCGATTGCGGGCAAATTTGTTTGAACCAACTCGGAATTGGATGTCGTAATTTGCATACGGTTGGACAGCACAAACATGGCGGACGTGATTGCGGCGGAATCAGTCCAATTTTCGGCAAATCGTCAAACTTGCTCCGAGCAAACGCCACTGGCCTCCCTTGGGCAGTGTTTGTCCGGAGGCCAGAGGGAGAGGTAAAAGTGAAAAAAAAAAAAAAAATCAACAGCCACCTTTCCCTCCTTCTCGCGATATACCGAGTTGTCTTGAGTTAACATTTTGGAAAAAGATGGCTTGACCCCGTAAACAGAACCATGTCAGTGAATTTGCCTATGAATCCAAGTTAAGGACATCGTAAGCCGCGGAGGTAGCTCGCACTGCACGATTCACACGCCAGGATGAAGGTATGACGGTCGAGCTAAAGTCAATTTGCTCAGGGACGACAGAGAGAAAGAAGAAGAAGAAGAAGAAGAAAAAAAAAGAAAGAAAGAAAGGAAAAAGACAAAGACCACAACACAGAAGGTGTCAGGGTTATGGAGTTTTTGGTTTTTGCAGTGGAGAAAATAACCCAGCCAGGCAGGTGTGCAAGGATGCACTTTGGGTACACTGCTAGGCTGACTCCATGTGACCTTTCCAGTGTTGGTTAGTTGTTGCCTTTTGACATTAAAAGAAAGAAGAAAAAAAACAACAACCAAAGTTGTGACTTGTGAACAAGAAAAAAAAAAAGAAAATGTTAACTGTACATGTCTGTCCCCAAAAGATTTATTTATTTATTTATTTATTCTCTATTTTTATTATTTTGAAAATCCAAAGTTAAAAGAAGAGAAAAAACAACTGCAGTTTGCTTGGTTGAGCCTCTACCTATAGCAATAAGGTTACAGAATTTCAGCTCAAATATTTGTTGAATCGTCATGATATAAGCTGTAAGACGGTAATTCTGTAAACCATTTGTTATTTCACACGTCTGTACGCTAGAAAATTATTAAGTGTGTAAACATGTTTTGATTTGATCCACACGTGGATGCTCATGGCTCTCGAGTACAGAAGAATGTTGTTACTTGTGCGTTCGGTCCCCACGTTTTTTTGTGTTTTTTTTTGCGCTAGGGGTACGTATTTTAAAGCCTTTTGTGATTCCAGAGCTAGAGAGCTCCTCCAGAAATGCTTCTTACAACAACCTTAGTTAATTATTCTTTCAGATTTTCTTTTTGTTTTCCTCCTGTTTTTTGCTTGAAATTTTAGGGGGCAGGGTTAGGGATTCGATAAGATTTAGAGTTGAGGATAAGAACGGGGTTAGAAATAGGTAAGAAAACGTATACGCCCCTAGCGCAAATCGCTTGTGGACCGTACGTACTTATAACAACAGTCAGTACAGAAAATACTCCGTCTCTCAGACTTATTTAGTCTGTCTTACTCCGCAGTCACCGTCTCTGCAGACACTTACTATTAATCATCCCCAACCCCCAATCAACAAGCAGTAGCAACCTACCTCCCCCCCCTCCCCCCTCCCTGCACGCCCGCTACTAACCACATCTTGCCTCTTCCCCCTTCAACACAAACACCCGCTAAAGTACCCCCAGTTTACTGACGAAATCACCAATACATCAAAGACACAAAGGCTAATCGGGTGGTCTCACACTAATAGGGGTATCACTTTTAACACTTTATATGACCCTCTTGCAAATCTCTTGTTTTGACCCGCGCAGTGACCATCTACCTGCACACTATCGGGGATCACCGTACCTGAATAACCGTTTCACAAATTGTTCACCATTAATCCGATTAACGGTCAGTGATAGGCAGTCAAGTGCTCTCTGTACCCACTGACGTAACCAAGAACTTGATCTCTTCAGGGGCCCAGATATAAGGGCTCTATTGGTATGCAAACAGAAGGAAGGCTTTCAGATTAAGTGGAACTGGCTTCAAAGGGTTTGGTATATTGAAAAGAGAAGTAAAGGCAGGTAGCGGGTGTTGTGTTGTGTGGGGTATCATAGTAAAAGTTTGCTTGCTTAAGATATTACTTACATCACGAACAAGCGCATTCCGTGTTAAACCTATTTTATCAGCTCTGTTCTGTACAGTGTAGGGGCACAAGCTTGGCTTTGTACAGACCGGTACTTGATGTATCACTATAGATGTTGGATGAGTCGGTCACATGGACGATCATATATACTTAGACGACAAAGATATGACAGTTTGTACCTTCCTCCATCCATCCAGTCAGCCAACCAGTCAGCCAACCAGCCAGCCAGCCAGTGCCATCCATCCATCCATCCCTTCCTTGATCCATCCATCCATCTATCTGTCCATCTATCCATCCATCCATCCGTCCATTGCATAGATCGGAGAATATCGGAATATCATAAAGGTGATCTCATTCTGGACTTCATGAGGACGGCAATCAAATCTCTATTTTCTCCAAGCTGGAGTATAGCCTAAATCCTACTGCAGGTTTGGAAATGTATTGAAAAGTATAGTTTAAACATTATTTTAAACGCATGAAGTTTACTAGCTGTGAGGAATCTTCCAAGGTCACCGAAGAAACGTGTTGTGTTGACAATTTCTTCCTTGCCATTTTTTTTTTTTCATTTCTGATCTGGAGCGTCCGAGACGCCGAGGCGGTGACCGCACCCTGGGGAAGTTATGGGCGAATGAGCCACATCGCTGACACAATGAGTCCAAATGTCATTGTCATACCCAGAGACAACATAGTTGGAATTCATCCCCGTCCGTCCACAGGATTCAGCAAACATAGCCCTGAACAAGGAGCAATGACAAGTTATTGAAGACTTCATTCACGACGCCAAATTTTCACTCCCCGAAAGTTTCTCCCCCAACCAGCAAAGAACAATCAGAACCTACTCCAAGAACACATCTCAGTTCTCGAGATTCCCCCAAGTTGGGGAAGCCTTTCCTATCTATCGCTTCACGATTTCACTGGCCGTTTGAGCCAATGCAAATCCTGGGCTAACAGAGTCTCAGGTTCCACTAGGCCTGGAATGAAAGTTTTGTGTCCCCGGTAGCGCCATCTTTTCACCCAGGCTTAGATTTCACGCGTTAGTTTCCGCTCGGATATGATGATCTCTTGTTGGAGAAAAGGGGCTTCAGTTTCCAGGAGAAAAAGCAGGTCGCACAGCGCCATGTACGTACACAACTCAGCTGTTGGTACAGCGTCCACAAAAATATGTGAAATCTTGGTAATATAAACAAAAGTTGAGACGTTTCGAAAATAAGAAGACTCTGAAACATTACACGATAACAAACAATTGCGATGGCATAGCCGTTCCATCGCATGTTTAGTATCTGTATATTGTATTCTGTTTCATCATTTTGGAAGGAATCGTAACTGTCGTCAACGTGGCCATACTAAAGAAAGACATGGGTCTAGTATTGAAAAAAAAAAATTGCCCTACAACATGTCTTGTAAAGGCTCGTCTCTCCCATTATCAAAGTATGACTTTGTAGTCCATGATCAGCTTTACTTTAAAATTGGTTTAGTAGCAGGTCAATAATTTGTTTATGCCCCCTGGTGGGAGTATCCCCCCCCCCCCCAACTCTTCCCCCAGACACCTTGTTCAGCAGAGGGTTCCAAAATCAACATTGCAAACTTGTTTGGGTTCATTAAGGTTAGTTAACTCGAGTGTGCCAAACGATCGAAAAATGAAATAGCATTCTCCTCAACATGAATATTTCAAGCGATACGCGATGAATAGATTTGACTGAGGAATATAAATTAGTAATTTATTACTCAGACTTGATGGGCATTCTGACCTACATGGACTTCGTTTGTCAAGTAGACGTCCGAGCCGACAGAGTTACCACCTGCTGTTTTATAATCGAATGATCTCAACACAATCTATGACATTTTACACGATAACTCAAGAGTTCAAAAACTCTGTTTTCTTGTTTACAAAGCACTGGCTCGGGGACCAGGCCCGATCTAGCAATGTGTATCTAACTTTTCACACCTCCCATGCCCGTCCGACCCTTATCGAGTTATTAAGTTTTCCCCATGGAACTATGATTAAAGCAATAAAAAACGAAGGTTTTGCCACCTTTCTGTCTGTGACCCTGTCTATAGAGTGGGAGGCTAGCACTGGTACAAGGTTGCTTGGAGAAACTGAGATTCGAATCTTTCGCTGATTCTTAGCTGATGGACTAAAAATGTGTGCCACATACGATGTTGATAGAATTTCATTGGTATCGAGTCAAAAGTGCAGAAAAAAAGTAGTCTTCATAGGTATTTATTGTTTCAAAATTTAATATTTTCTTTCACATTATTGATCGTATCGCCGTAATCTCTCCTGCTCCAATACTCATCGCCTCCTCCCTCCTCCACACTGAGTTTCATTTTTTTCATCGTCAGCCCTCTTTCACTCTCTCTCTCTCTTTCTCTTCCTCTCTTTGTGTGTCTGTCTCTGTCTCCGTGCCTCTGTCTGTCTGTCTGTCTCTCTTTCTCTCTCTGTGTCTGCCATGTCTCTCTGTCTCCGTCTGCCGGTCTTTGCCTCTCTGTCTGTCTCTTTGTCAATTATCTTTGGACCCCCGTTTGTCAGTTTTCATCCTTCAGTCTTCGTCAGATTGTTGGTCACATTCTCAGCCATTTTATCTAAATATCTCTCCTTCCTCCTTTCTCACACTTTCTTTCCTTCCTTCCTTTCCACTCCTCCATATCATACAAAACATAACCCTGGCACCTCCACCTCCAGCCTCACCCCTTCCTCTAGAAATGAACAATGACGTCGACCCCACCAGATCCCAGGTGAGAACACGGAAAGTTCCAGCCCTTGCACGATTAGTCATCCACACACAGGTGTTACTTACACGGCGAAGCTCTGGCCGTACAGAAATATTTATGATCTTACAATAGCACCCTAGAGGTGACAAATGGTCTCATATACAGGACTCTTACTGATTACAGAATGATAAATATTGCCCAAGGAATTTACGTATGGGAAAACAAGACATCCGTTGTGTGAGGCCCAAATACGTTGTAAAGAATCAGCAGGTGGGAGATATTTTATTACCTTGAGGGTTAAAGTGTCTGGAATGTACAATGTTGTACCATTTGTTTATTTGTGTAAGGAACAAACCTTCTCCTTAGGGACATTAGAATTGGACAGGTGGAAGAGAAAAAAAAAAAAAGCATGTACACTCTTAAAGAAAAGTTTTAAGAATAAGAGAAAAAAAGTGTCCGTGAGAAAGAGGCTAGGAGAGAGGGTAAGAGAGAGTATGTGTGTGTGTGTGAGAGAGAGAGAGAGGGAGTGAGAGAGAGAGAGAGAGAGAGAGAGAGAGAGAAAGAGAGAGAGAAAGAAAGAGAGAAAGAAAGAAAGAGACAGACAGACAGACAAAAAGAAAGAGAGAGAGAAAGAAAGAAAGAGAAAGAGGGAGGGGGGGGGGGAGACAGGGAGAGAGAGAGAATAGTAGAAACCTCCCTCTAAATAAAATAAAATAAGGTAAAAGATAAGAAAATGAAATAAAACAAAATAAGATAAAATAAAAACAAAATAAAATAAGGCTAAAATGACATAAGATTTAAAAAAAAAAAAAAAAGATAAAATAATGAATAAAATAAAGGATAATATAAAATGAAACAAGTGCAAATTATTGTCATTTATAATTCATTAATTAACAGAATGAATGAATAACCGATTGTGAGGATTGGACATAGCAAACTTGATTACGTCATTTCCAAATGCCCGTGTGAGTATGACACTTGCAGTTATGCTGAAACCATTCTATGTATCGTCACGGAGTTGTGTGTGTGTAACTTCTGACCCACAGATGAGTGTTTTACCGTACGGCAATCAGCCCAATTAAAAGTGCGCCCTCGGTACTGAGCACCAACAGTGCGGTAAGGGGCCAGTGCACCAAACAGCACCCCTGTGGGAGGTGTCCGTAACAGCCTGATTGTGAACGCTCCTCGGGGAGTCATCATTGATTTGGTGGATGAGATCTGCAGTCAGTTTGATGACGACGAGAATGGAGGTGAAGCCCTCAAGGACAGGGGGAGGAAAGAGGGTGTGAGGAGAGGTGGAAGGGGTGGGGTTGGGGTGGAGAGGGGGTGGGGGGGGCAGTCTGGGTAAGGGAGACTCGATTGGGATGCGGGCAGTGGCCACAGTTGATGTTTTCTTGATGGTAAGATTTCCACATTGTATTGATAAATAAATGAATGAAAAGTGAAGGGAAAAGGGAAGGCAAACAGAGGAAGTAAGAAGTAAGGAAAAACGGTAGAAAGAAAGAAAGAAAGAAAGAAAGAAAGAAAGAAAGAAAGAAAGAAAGAAAGCAGAGAGACTAAAAGAAAGAGCAAAAAAGAGAACGAATTGAAAGGGAGAAAGAAAGAGAGAAAGGCAAATAAAAGAAAGAAAGAAGAAAAGAACGAAAGAGTGAAAGAAAGGAAGAAATAAAGAAAGAAAGAAAGAAAGAAAGAGAGACCGAAAAGAGAAAGAATGAAAAGGAAGGAAGAAAGAGAGAAAGGCAAATAAAGATAGAAAGAGAGAAAGAAAGGAAGACGAGAATGAGATAATAACCCCTCGATCCCCCCCCCCCCCCCCCCCTCAAGACGCCAAAAGATAACAAAAATAAAAATAAAGCGGATTCCGTCAGACATTGAGCTCGGATGTTTCTGGATCAAAACCCACAAGAAAGATTGTCTTGAAATTTACTACTTGTGTCGTAAAGACAAAAACCACAAATTAATGGCTTGTCTTTGGTTTTGTGAAGCTCCTGCCAACTTGTGTAGTGTGCAAAAGTCTCCCCTTCCTCATTACTACTCTCCCCTTTTAATGACCATAAAGCAGTGCTTATCGTCCTTGATTAGCCAGTGATCGCCCCGCCTCCACGCTAATCGCACGTGCATTTCACGCTCGCTAACAAGAAAAACACCCTAGGGGGGGAGAGACGGTGAGGGCCGCCCTCGTGTTCTGTCACCCTTGCCCTTCTCTCTACCCCCCCCCCCTCCCCCATACACATAGCCACATTGATGCTCTCTAATCTGTCCGCCATTTTTTTTTTGCCCATGGGGGGAGGGGAGGGGGTACCCAAAACTAATCTTTTGTCAATATTAATGAAAACAAAAAACAAAAAAGCAAAACGTACAGACATTCCGAGTTCCATCAATTCCCTTGTGAGTAATTTGCGAAAAGCCAGGCTGACTCCGAGCAAAAGATTGAGACAGTCAAGGCCTTTGTTTTTTATTCTATCTATCTATCTATCTATCTATCTATCTATCTATCTATCTATCTATCTATCTATCTATCTATCTATCTATCTATCTATCTATCTATCTATCTATCTATCTATCTATCTATCTATCTATCTATCTATCTATCTATCTATCTAACTATCTATCTATCCATCCATCTATCTATCTATCTAATCTATCTATCTATCTATCTATCTATCTATCTATCTATCTATCTATCTATCTATCTATCTATCTATCTATCTATCTATCTATCTATCTATCTATCTATCTATCTATCTATCTATCTATCTATCTATCTATCTATCTATCTATCTGTGTCTGTCTGTCTTTCTATTGTGGGGATAGGGTTACATCCCTAATCAGACATAGAACATAATTCTATTGGCATGTGACAGCAACAGTTACAACAAAAGCAGCAACATGACATCAGTAAATACATTGACAAACAGCTAAACAGCCAAACAAATGTTCACACAACTAGAGAGATGCCCACAACAAACAATAAAGCAAACAAGCCCAAAATTAAAACGAACAACAACAGATACCGCATGCATAATCAAGAAATGTGATCTAGTAGTACATTCAAGATTTCTTTAAACAACAGAAAATTAAAATTCACAGACGACTGTAAAGCAGCCTTCTGTAATAGGAAGTGCTTAGGTAGAAACAGTATCCAGCGCTTGTAAGTTAGGAGTCAGTAATCTAGTTACGAAGCCCAACAGGGAAAATACATGTATTAAGGTGTGTTCACTGTTTAACTATTGATTTTAATGTAAAATACCATTCTTGCCTTGCAACAGCCCTCGTATAGACATTCTCTTTCCCTTGGGTTAAGGTTAGGATTAGAATTAGGGGTGAAACAATCAAGGCGCCAGACTGGAGCCTCGCCACCCTACAAATTATGCATCACACTAATACACTAGCCACTACCGAACTCGGGACGTTAATACACTTGGCACTGCCCACAGCTCACACCCCGGTGTGGGCAGTGCCTGGTGTATTGGTGTGATGCATAATTTAAGGGCGGTGTGCTACCAGCCTGGTGCCTTCACCAGCCCTAGGGTTAAGCCAGGCCAAGGCTGAAGTAGGCGCCATACTGGTCGCTCGCCGCCTAATTATTATGCATCACATTAAAACACTACTCACTCCCCACACCGCGGTAAACTAACTGTTTAGTGTGTTTTAGTGTAATGTATAATTATTAGGTCAAAAGCCAGTAGTTTGGCACCCACACCAGCCATAGTCTGGTTTACCCCTTGGTCTGTTTAACCTTAGGCTTAATGTACTCTAACTCTGACCTAAACCCATATCCTACCGAAAACCCATATTATTGTAATAGGGTCAACTGTCCCTACCTAAGCTTTCTCCTCAATAGTAATATAACCATATAGTTACATGGAAATCCCTTTAATTTTACGCGGTTTTGAAATGTCCCAAGTCACAATACATTGACTGTCACATGACTGTAATGTTGAGCAGTCAGTGTGAACGTTGATATTGTCCCAAAATAGTGTGACTACAGCATTGAGTGTGTCGATACCTTTGTTTTTGGGGGGATCTCTGCCCTAGGCATTTGCACCTCTGAGAATCAAATACGCCATTGAGTCAAGTTGCCTATTATTATTAGTGAAATAGAATTTTTTTCTGAGAAAAAAATACCTCTGAGAATCAAATACGCCATTGAGTCAAGTTGCCTATTATTATTAGTGAAATAGAATTTTTTTCTAGGACAGAACTTAGTGTAAACATTGTAGAAAAGAACAAAATTAATGTAAAAAAAAGTCCTGAGTCATTTTTTTTTTTTAGCTTACACAAAAACGTTACAAATAGAACTAAAAGACAAGAATCGAAATGTCATTGATTTCAGTTGTCTGTGTTTACACATACATAGATTCTAGATTCTATTGAAATGTTATTGGGGTGCCATTATTTCGTTCACGCACATTTGCTAGGGAAATTCTGTTATTCCTCTCTTTTCCATTCTCTTTGCATACATCTAATTTTTCTTTCGTTTTTTTCTTTTCCTTTTTCTAATGAAACCACAAGGACCTCTATTACATGACTCCATTGCCTGTACTTTAACCCATTGTAACCACACGTTGCATCCTTCCCACATTTTTCGTTTTGTTTTTGCTACAACTATCCGACCGAATGTTCTCCTCTGTATTTTCCATTACGATCGTATCTTTCCCGTCATCATTCTCTCTCACTCCTCCCCTCTCCCCCCCCCCCCCACCTCACTCCCCCAAAAACCTTAAGTCCCGGCGCCGGGCAAGTTTCATGGCATTATCTATCGGCGTTAATTGCTGCTCAAAGGGGGTGCGAAGTTACACGTCGGTTGGTCAATTTGAGGCGTCCATCCGTTAGCCCGAGACCAAAGCTTGTAAGCCTAATGCAAGATAAGCCTGATAGCATTCTCGTAAACACAGATTGTTTTAACGGGATCAAAGGATCGGTTTGTTAGTCCTCACACCAAATCTGATCAATTGTGATTAACCAGAATTATGCACTTAACGGTTGCTCTTTGCGATTGTGGGGAAAAAAAACAGAAGAAATTTACAGACATTCAGAGTTCCATCAGTTCCGTTGTGAGTAATTTGCGAAAACCTGGGCTGACTCCGAGCACAAAACTGAGACAGTCAAGGCCTTTGTCTGTTAAATTTGTCTATCTATCTATCTATCTATCTATCTATCTATCTATCTATCTATCTATCTATCTATCTATCTATCTATCTATCTATCTATCTATCTATCTATCTATCTATCTATCTATCTATCTATCTATTCATCTATCCATCTACCTATCTATCCATCTATCTATCTATCTATTCATCTATCCATCTATCCATCTATCCATCCATCCATCTATCTATCTATCTATCTATCTGTCTATCTATCTATCTATCTATCTATCTATCTATCTATCTATCTATCTATCTATCTATCTATCTATCTATCTATCTATCTATCTATCTATTCATCTATCCATCTACCTATCTATCCATCTATCTATCTATCTATTCATCTATCCATCTATCCATCTATCCATCCATCCATCTATCTATCTATCTATCTATCTATCTATCTATCTATCTATCTATCTATCTATCTATCTATCTATCTATCTATCTATCTATATATCTATCTATCTATCTATCTATCTATCTATCTATCTATCTATCTATCTATCTATCTATCTATCTATCTATCTATCTATCTATCTATCTATCTATCTATCTATCTATCTATCTATCTATCTATCTATCCATCTATCTCTCTCATTGCTTAAAACTGGCGATTTTAAATTTCCGACAATTAAATTTTTGGTCTTGCTCAAGACGATCATGTTGCTGTTTTGTCTAGCCCTCTGTTTATCCGTGTAAGTTAGTGTTTTTCTGTTTATTTATCTGTGTCTATGTCAGCTATGATGACAACGTTTGTGCATGATTAGCTAAATCGTTCATTACTGAAGGTTTATTATTGGGTTTTGGGTGCTAAATTCACAATACTAAACTTGGCAATATCTGGAGCCTGAATTTTTATTAGGGAGACTATTTTTTTCTTTTTAGATATGGTTCTTGGCATTTTCAATAAATGAATGTCTAAATAAATAAGTAAATAGATAAATAAATAAACTAACAAAATAAGACATTAATAAATAAAAAAATGAATGAATAAATTAACAAATAAAGAAACAAATAAATAATTTAAAAAATAAAATCAACACATTATGTCCTTTACAAAAAAAAAAAGACTCAGTTTAGATCCAGGAAAGATGCAGCACAAATCTAAATTGCAAAATGATATCAAAAACGCTTGCACTTTCATGCAAGTAAAATTATAAATGTTTGTGACTTGGTGAAAATGACAAAAACGGAGCCTTGTAACTGAATTTTACATCTGTCATGAAAACAAAAAACTTTGGGTCGATAGCAGCCGGCACATTAAATCTTAGAACTGAGACAATGAAAGCAATAACGTTTATAATTATTCCCCACTATGTTCCTACACTTTGAAAATTTACGCCTAGCGACATGTCATTGATTCGGCTGGTGCAGAAATTGCCTACGCGTAAATGTGTTCTGCTAAAAGGTGGGTCAGCTCAACAGTGTTTGAGGATCAGGAACTTACCAAATCGCGACCTAAGTTCTTGTTTGTTCTAGATCTATCTCCAATTTATGAAAAACTGCAGATCTTTTAGCACGTACAAGAGGTGTAACAAATGCCCATTTTGACACTTGTTTAAATGGGTTGTGGCATTTTATCAAGCTGTTTCGCAGTTCCGATTTATTCTAAACCCATAATACTAAAACCGCAAACGTTTGACGTTTAATTTCTCAGCTGTGCAAAAAGTGGAGTTGGAACAAACAAGGACGAAGGTCGCCAAATATTTTACAGGTCATTACAATAATTATATTCAGCCTGGCAATGAGCTGATAAATTCCAGCTCCAAAGATCAGAAACGGCTGATTCTCTTTCTTATAAACTGTGTGAACAAGCCAGATTCGCTAACTGGGCTCTCCGTCCAGGAATACCGGAGAATGTGGCTTGAAATCTGGGGGATAAAAACGGCTTTTGAAATGTTTTCATGATGAAATAGTTGAACTTTTGGTAAAATAAAATAAAAGATGGAGGTCTAAATGAGGGAATGCAAACCATGTAATCAGTAGAAATAAAATGATAAATAAAACAATGGAATAAATAAATTATAAACTAATTAAAAAATAATAAAGAAAGAAACTAATTTTTTTAAAATTAGAAAATAGATAAATAAATAAATAAATAAATAAATAAATTGCTGTATGTTTTATGTAGAAACATAGGAAGTTCATGTAGATTTAATTCTAACACAATTCAAACTGAAGACAGAGAGAAATGTTCAGTTTTCCTCTACAATTCCTCCGCCCTTGTGTACTGATAGAAAGCAGAAATCTAATTATTGAATCATAATTTTTGATAATTCTAATTGTTAACTTTCTAAAGGGGTAAACTAAATTGCTTATCATTTGGATGCCATGACCTGGCCTCACCATTGTTTGTCAGAAATCGTGATAAAAATTTCTGTGATTTTGAGACAACTGTCTTTAGCTGAACATCAAACGACAGAACCACATCTTGAACAGAACGAAAAAGAAAAGAAAGAAAGAAAGACAGAAGGAACGAAAGAAAGAGAGAGAGAAAGAAAGAATGGCACTACCAATGTGAAATTTATATTAGAGGGTAGTTTTCCTACGCTGCGAAAAGGAACATTGTCCAATATTGTCCATACTGACCATAGCCTATCTACACCCGTCTGACCACACGGAAAGAAAGGGGAGGGGGGGGGGTGGTGTGGAGAAGAGAGAATTCAGCAAGGTCGATCTCTCGTTTAGTATCATGGAACACAGGCAATAGATAATCACACGCACCCCTTAAAAATCGAACCTCATCAAAGCAATGCAGGGAACCCCGAGTGACAGACCAACTTAGTTAGCCCCGCCCCCTTCTCACACTTGGGTGCCACTGTCGGCGATAGCGATTATCGACCAGAGAAGGGGGCGTAAGAAGAACGAATCCCAGCGAGCCGAACGTGGATTAGCGGCTGAAATTGGCTCCGCCCCTCTCCTCTCGTTGAGTCCCCCGCAAGCTGTACTCTTCATGCACGCTCGCGCGTCCGAGGCCCACAAAACGTGCCCGCGAATGAGGATTGAAGAAAACGCAATTTTTGCACGGTTGATGTGGTCCTTTCTGTCGAGCCTACGACAAGCGCTGTCTACAACATTTCTCAAGGGGAACTAACGGCCGACAAGAAGGTAGTAGAGAGAAAAAGTTCTGTTTTAGAAAACGGTTCCATACGATTGTTACTTGCTTGTGAAAGCACGCACGGAGCCGTGCCTCTGACTGTGGCAAGTTATTGTGTCTAGCTAACACACTTAGGCACGTATCCTGCGCCAACTGACAGCAGACGTGGAACACCACGGGGAAAAGATTCTGCCTAGCAGACGACCAAGGACAAAATTTTCTGAATTCGACCAACTTCTCACGTCTGCCGAATCAGCTGTTGCGGTGCTAGCTGGGATTTTTTTCTTCTGTCAGCGCAAAATCAGTGGTGAATTATTACGATTTTTTTCTTTTTCGCAACTCAATAATTTTTTATTATTATTATTATTTATTTGCGTCTCTCTGCTCGTTGAGCCTAATGCGACCACACGTGCGAGAAAAATGGTGTCATGTCTCTCAGTCATAAATAGAAAATGTTAGCATGACAACTGGATGGCATACAAAACGGGCAGTCATAAGAGTGTTTGTCTCTGCTTAACCAGGAATAGAATTGTTACCAATACGTTCCCAAATCATTGGCTGAAATTTGGTCCTGCCCTCGAATTCCTTCTGATCATTTCTGTGTTGTTTTAATTCCCATGAGTAATCCGTCCAGGTGGCAGGTTTCAATAGCAGGTTCATCGATCAACAAGCTCTCTTGTCGGTAAAGCGCACAGGTGTAAATTTGTCTTTTTCAAGGTGTGAATTTCCGTCAAAAGCTGAATAAACTTTGGGGTGGGGTGGAGGTAGGTGGAGGAGGGGGATGCTTTTATACTGCTGTGTGTACATTGCTTCACATTAAGTGACATCGGTTGACTGATGTGCAGGGTCGAGGTCAAGTGAGCATCTCCGTAGAATGTTTAATACTTCAACATTTAAATGTACAGTTCTGCGTTAAGTGTCACTAAAGTCAGTATGATATGTGCAGTGTTATAAGACGTAGGCTGAGCAACACTTCAACTGAAATTTTAATACCCATGTAAATCTACACAGTTCAGTACCAGTCTAAACTATAACTCGAAAACTCTCCCATAGTACAGTTTAACAGTCGCTATCCCAAACTCACTTGTTCAACATTATTTTTGGTATATTAATAAGCTGTTCAATGTTACGAAACTGCTCACCTCTAACAATCCTTTTGACCAAGAGATAAATATAAATTAAATGTAATGACACCGTGTTCATTGTCTAATAATTGCATTCAGTAACTTAACTTGTATGCATAAATAAATTACGAATTTCATTAAGACAGTAAACCGTCGCTCCTGTTTCGAAGTCAAGCGTTGGCTAATTACTCGTTTCCAATTAGGCCTATCTGAAAAGATAAGTTAACAAATTAACTATTGACCTTTTTTTTTTTTAGTTGTAGTAAGTGGATTTCACCACTTTTGTGAACACGCTCACAAGTCATTGTCAGCGATTAGTTAATCTTCCTTACGAACGTAGTTTGGGACCGTTGTGAAGTTGATGCCATCATTCTGGTGTATGGATTTTATTGGCACAAGCACGAATTATTGTTTCGGTGTTTTTTTTTGTTTGTTTTCTTCTGGCAGTTTTTTTTTTTAGATCTAGATCTATACAGTTTTATAAGTTACCTTGTGCGTTCGTGTTTGAAAGATGATTATTTCAAAATAGAATTTAAAATCAAAGATATTTTATCATACAATGTGCTAGAGCTTCTCGTCTAATGCATTTTGATTTCAGACGCTGAGACCTGATCAGTTCTATACAGGACGAGTTTATTTTTCTTTCTCAGTATCAAAACTTCGACGATTTGGTGCCCTCGATTTGCGCGTTAAGGTGTAAAAACGATTCGATAACTTCAGTTGAGTTTCCTTTAAAAGTGTCTCAGTGATGACCTGAGTGATGTAAATTTGTTCAAAGAAATGTCAGTGTTGTCTCAGTTCTTGGAAATGCAAAAGAGTTTCAAGTGAATGTGATGAAAATTTCATGAATTTGAAAAAGAGACACCGCTTTACACGAAGTGGCAAAAGATGATTAAATTAATTTTAGATTATTATAATCAGGCCATGGGGCCAAAAGCTGTAGCTTGGCATTCCGTTATGCAATCCCAAGGTAAAATGTATTGTTTTTTTCTTGTTGTATGCAAGTTCTAAAATAAATTTCAGTTAGAAATCACCGACGTTGTTTTTGCAAATTTTGCACATTATTTTTTGTGTCAACCGTTGTTTTAATTTTCTCATAAAATAATAGCAAATAACGCGAGGGGCTGAATATCATTTTGATTCATCTTCACGAGGAAATTTGGGGGTTTTATTAAGCAAACGCCAATGAAAGAAGAACTAAAATTCCTAGGAGAACAAAACGCGGGAATGATACAATCATGTCATAAAACATCGGACAAAGGGAATGCGCATGCATTATACAAATAACAACATTTTATTTTTCGTTCAAGGTGATTTTACGGAACACAACTAAACATAATATTTAAATTTTTGCCATGGGGTGCGTAATGAAATTTCCTTATGTGAAATGACAACACAGTGATTATCTGCTTGGCAAGTGCATTTTTTATCACTTTAAGTTGACGTTGATAAACTGATTATAAAATTTGTTCCGAAGTAAATTTTTCTTTGATAGAAATATGTCTATTGACCATAAAAAACCAGTTATTGTTATCGAGGCTTATCAATAATGATAACCGTTTCATTACTAATTATATTTGAGTTGTCACCACTATTACGATTTTTTTCTTTTTTCGCAACTTAATAATTTTGTTAGAGCACGATTTCTTAGTGATTTCACTCGCTTCCATTCAAACTTAAGTGACCGGCATTTTTTCCGTCGAACTGAAATCTAATAGTAAAACAAGGGAAAGGCTGGGAAAAAAAAAGTCGTTGATTTTTGTATTATTGAAAATGAAGTATTTTTTCCTTGTCTGTCTGTCTGTCCAATTCGATTAGTTACGATAGGCTGAACATATTCATATTTTATGCTGACCAAATTCAAGTTTTATCTTTTCCAAATAAAATGATCTTTTAAACTGTCACATGAAATGTAAGTATCGATCAGTGCATTACCTGCATAGCAAGAACTGAACTTCAAATTCTCTTGAGAGAACTTTTATTTGACTACATAATATTATCCATATTAATCCTTCTTACAACTGGGAAGGTCTGTAGATGAACATCTGCCCCGGGTGTGGGTGGAGTTACTAGTTTATACATAATTATATGCATATTTTCAGAATTTCCAATCTTGACATTCCTGGCAATATTTAACTCTGCAATGTCAGGAAACAAAACGAGAAAGAAAGAAAAAGGAACAAACGCAGGCATTTGATAATATTTATCATTTTAAATACACAATAATTAATAACTCCTGATGATGACGAGAGACGTAACTTCGCAAGACGACAGTTCTGTTATTCTGTTACACGTTTGATAAATCACATAATTATGTTCGTTCCAAGGAGCTTAGATCTAAGCTCCTTGGTTCGTTCTCTGTTTCCGGTAAACAGAATTTTGAAACAAAAAGAAAACCAAAGGAGTCTTGTTTGAAATAAAAGCCATTCCACGTAACCGAATTATTCACCACTACGTTCTTCTGAATGACATCAGGTGGAACATCATTTTATCATTAATATGTTACACAATTTATAAAGTGCGATGTGTTATTACTCTGTAGATTTCTTTTGAACAGCAGTTAATCTATTATGACACAATAATTATTCTCTGATCCGAAATAGTTGTACAACTCTGTATAATGTTTATAATAAGCAATTTTGACAAAAACAGTTTACACAATCCATAATGGTTGGGAACTTTTTACTACCCTCTAGGTTTTGACCATGACAATTACTCAATCCTAAATCGCTTACTCTGCACATAAGGTGGAAATAGCCACAGTTTTGAGGAGATAATATTTTCTCAAGCCCAGTGCCTCTGACAAGTATTTTGGGAACTTGCTAAAGAACTGTTTCCCTTTAAAAGACCAGATCACAGCAAAGAGCCGAGAAAGTAACAACTTGATTGATATTGCATATTTCCCGATCACATAAGGTCGATAACATTAATTCTCTGTCAGTTTGATATGGGATTGTTTGTGTAGAACCATACTGTGAGTGTGATGGAGCAGCTGCTGCTATAGGGTGAACATGACTGTGAACTACTTGCCCACCAATGTCAAAACTTTGTGAACTGCGTCAGTTTTGGGCCATAAGTTACGTGTGCACATCCACATTGGACAAAATTTGGTCTTTATTATTCCACAGCATTTTTATTGAATTGAATCGAAAAGTTTGATAGGATATTTCGCTCTTCAGCTCTCTCTGTTCTTCACCTCTCATTACACATTACTGGTCAAATAGTAACTTTAAAAAATCAAATCCGTGTATTCTCTGAGTCAACTGGCCAACTAATGTGGGATTAAAGGAGATCAGAGTTTGAGTTTAGAGACAGCACGTCGATACGGTAACTGCAAATTAATATTGTGCTTGGGAGAAGCAAAACGATAGGGAGAATAGATCTATAACTGAACAATAGGACAGACTGAAGGACAACTAGAAGTGCCCACAAACACCCGCAAGGAGATCGGAAAGTGATGTAACACTTAACATGGGGAGTTTAATAAATAAATAGATAAATAGATAAATAGATAAATAAATAAATAAATAAATAAATAAATAAATAAATAAATAGATAAATAGATAAATAAATAAATAAATAAATAAATAAATAAATAAATAAATAAATAGATAAATAGATAAATAAATAAAGAAATAAATAAATAAATAAATAAATAAATAAATAAAATGAATAAATAAATAAATAAATAAATAAACCCTCAAATTAATTAACGAATAATTAACTAAAACCAAACATAAAGAGTTAATGCTTTGAACAATATGTAACATGTGTGTGTCTGGAGTTGGAAAGGGGGTGGACGGGAAGGGTGATAGTGAGTAAGATAGTTTGGGCAATACAAAATAGAGATTTCAGAACCGTCTCAAACATTTCGATTAAAAAAAAAAAAAAATGGAAGAATTACATGTATTGATCTAGTCTAGATAGATGAAAGGCGATAATAATAATAATATGGAAATATTGACTCAGCGAGGAAATGATCAATAACAATAAAATTATAAATTTCTGACCAGAAATAATCAGACATAACAACACATGGATATGAACAGAATAATTACCACAGGCCAAGCGACGACAAAGATCAGTTAACGCTGGGTATATATGTAAAGGCCTAGATCTATGTCTGTCAATATTTACTATTGTGTAATCAGCAAACTCCGTCAAAGCACGCCACGTCCTATCAGATGTGTCTCTTCCCCCTACCCCCCATCCCCCCCCCCTACCCCCCCCCCCCTTACGCCTTGATTAGTGCATCCGAGTCAGCATTGAAATACAAACACAGATTTAGTATTATCTCATGTAAGCAGTTAGTCTGACTTTCTGAGGCCCCACAGCTCACAGTTTACCATCCCTCACAGTTTACCACCCACTCATTGTGGTGAAACAAAACTTGAACAGGATTTTCTGATATTCGACCTGCCCCCCCCCCCTCCCCCCTCTCTCCTCTTTTTTTTTCCCCTTTTTGTTGTTTCGCCTGCATAACACAAACTTTGCATAATCCTTAGATTCTGATTTTGTTCATTTCTGATAGCGCAAACATTAAACTTATCATTATTATAATTATTACAGTCAAACGCTTAGACCTCGCAGTTCTTTGTTTGAAAATCCGATTTACAATATCAATATTTGATTTTTTAATTATTTTTTTTCATAACTAAGTTAGTCCAGTTCTATACAGAATCTTCTGAAGGAGTTGACATTATTGATAAATTACATGCCTTTTTTTTTTTTTTTTTGGTTATTGTTCAAAGTGGACACACTTTTAATCTGGTTCCTGGCACACAGAAAACCTGTATTGTAAAAATCCTTCTAGTTATTCATTTTTCCCGTCCTGCGAACATCCTGAGCACTTCGGCCTGTTGATAAGGCAAAGGAACTCCCAGCTTTTCAGCGACAATTTCTTTTTCTGTATAATTGGATCTTACTATCACTTTAGACCTTCTTCTCAACACATTTCCTTCCCTTCGAATGACAAGGTTCTAACTCCCTTCCTTCAACTTTTGAGAAACTGATGATTGAAATTTCATGCGCTGACAGCTTTTAGTGATACGACTTTTTTTCTTTTTAGCAGTACTTACAAATTACACACCAAGTTCGCTTGATACTTTGACACGCAACGAAGAAGACCCGTAGAAAATAGAAGTAATGTGTATGTATAACTCAGTTCAGCCAAAAATTGGAGATAGAAACCTTATCATTAAATTTTCAAGGAGACGTTTACGTTTTTTGCCTGGTCCAATTTTGAGAACCGTCAATGTACACACTTGTGGTAAAGCTACCTACTTACCAACTAGATCGTACACGTGAAGATGTGGCAAATACGCGTGCACAAACATAAACCTCGGCCACTACACTTGGTGAGTGCACTCAATAGGCCACAGGATTAACGCAACCACACTTCGCCCTCCGGCCACCTCTTAGTTTTCAAACATACACAGGTGACTGCAGGTACCTAGAGAGGTCGCTTTTGACATGCCAGGAGATTATAGACCACTTGTGAAGTTCAATCACTGTGCAGGTTAGATGTAAGTAGATAGATAACTACGGGATGAAACTGATCTAGCCTCAGATGAAAGTGTCTGTGATCGTTTTTGAAGAGAAGGAGATAGAGAGATCCATGAAACTGTGAAGTTTTTGAAGAGAGAAATCCATGAAACTGCTAAGTTTTTCCAGAGAAACGGAATTTGTCGTTTGAAGATGTGAAATCGTCATGTTTATACACTATCTGTTGTTGATTATGAAGTAAATGAATGCATTTTATTTCAAAGATTTTATCTTACGTGGCTTTAGGTGGGCTGTATTTTATTTCATGTAAATCCTGGGTGAGATTGAACTATTAAGGAAAATTGCAGTTTGCTTAGCATTAATCTGAAAGATCCCAGTATCGTATTCAGTGAAATGTGGATTGCATTGGTGGTGCGTGTTAACTGTGGTGTCGTTCAGAGGTTTACCGGAAATTCACCTTTCAAAATTTCATTTCTCATAGGAAAAGTTGACAGGGCTAATTTTGCTAATATACTGAATGCTTGCAGATCTGCAATAGCGAAACTGGGTGTATTTTACAGTAATCATTTATGTCTACCCCTGACCTATACGTACTTAAAACTAACCTAGCTGATTCACTTCCAGCTAGTTTCTTTCAGAGAACAGGGGTTCTCATACTGTCCTCTTTGAAAGACTGGAATTGAATATGTAATATGGCTGAATAAGGCCAAGGCTTTACAAAAATGTGGAAATTTGAGATAAAAGATATTTCTCAGCGTGATTTTCATGTACTATTTGATGTGGGTATAGCGGCTGATAGTAGTGAGTCAATTAACAATTCCGCTAGGATTTTTTTTTTTTTAAACATAACTGAATGTTTACCCATCCTCTGATGCCTGAACAACTGAATAACTTCGGGGAAATTCCTTAAACCAATTAAACTTGATGCCTTAAAAAGTAATAAGACATTATTTCTGTAAAGTGAGTTTCATTAAATAATAGAGATGAATGAAACAATCCGTTTATTAACGCATCCTTTTATCATGGGAGGAGAGGGGCAGGGGTGTGTGGGTGGAACTCCAATTTACAGGTTACCTGAATTTTATGTAGTGAACGGAAAGTGTGAACAATCCGAACTTTCAACAGCAAATGGAAACTCGCTAATCTAAAGGTTATTAAAATTTGTTGTACTCTTATTAGTAAGTTAAAAAATAATATCGCAATTGCCGTACGTTGGCGATACCCTTGTCTTACCACGTATTGCACTGATCTAACGCGAGATTGATCGACTCGGTAAATCTTTGTGGCTTGCCCAGACTCGTAGATTGCCAAACAGTCTTTCAAAATTTGAATTTAATTTCCAGTTTAATTGAACGTTCTTTTATTTGCTGGTGGTATCACCCCCTCCCTCTCCCCTCTAATAACAACAACAGCAACAACAACAACAACAACAAAAAATGGAACGAAAGGAATTACCGAAGAGGGGCTGGAACAGTTGGTTAATATTAATTATAAACTTTAAATAAACCTACACTCACGGCTTGAGCATCAGGGTGTAAGCATGGTAGTGCAATTACGACCATTATTCCTGAACTATTTTAGAGCCGTGAAGAACCAATTATCAGAATTTATTACAGTATTCTCAGCCTCACACTTCCTCCATTTATTACATGTACCTCAACAGATTCATCAACACACCATAATAACAGACCCATGCTAGAATATTAATTATATAAAACAAATGCGCCACCACTAGATCTATATACATGGCAATTTGCTAATTTTATATTGGATATAAATTTTATCTGAATGGATTAAAATTGACAACAATTACTTGCAAAGTAAAAGGCTTGGGATGCAAAGTATAGACAAGACAAAGTCACTGTTACATCCATAAGCATGCTAAGGTATGGTATTTACAGTTTATACCCTTGTTTCCTACATTCTAGTTCAGCTCGGAGTTTGCGAGTACAATGCGATCTTGTCTCTTTAACTTTGTGAAAGCCATTTATGTAACTTCCGATATCTTACATACGCCCTGGCAGAACCACCGTTGACTGTGTTAGTCTGTTACACCCGTTACATGACCTCACGGAAGATCCAAAAGTCCGGTATCTGGAGTTGTCATTGAAGAAACTCGGCTGGGAAAGTGACCATTTGTCGCTGACCACTGTCCTGTGTCCGGGATTTGACCGCTGGTAAAGGACAATCAACTGAATCAGCCTTCATATTGGAAGAAAAGCCTAGCATGTTGTTTGTGGCGGCCTGCTGAGAACTGTGGGAAATATTTGGCTCCCGGATTAAACAAATTGGAAGAATCAGAAAAACAATAGAAACAATTATTTCCATCTGACGCGTGTGTATTTGTGTGTGTGTGTGGAGTATTTGGTAGTCAGGGATGGCAGTTTCGTGGTGAAACTTGTTCAGGACTGGACACAGCAGAGGATTACGCTTTAAGCAGGTAGGCTCATATTCTCTCTGTGATTTCCACAACGTTAAGCATCATTCTGCGAAGAAACTCTTCCTGTCTTATGTCATCATCACCACCATCATCATCACCTTCATCATCATCATCATCATCATCATCATCATCCTCATCATCATCATCACCATCATCAACATCATCATTATTGCTATCTTCTCCTTTTATTAATCTATTTTCTTGATCTTGAGTATAGTGCCTGTCCGTAAAATCTATCATTATCTTGTCCATTTTGATACTATATTCCTCCATCTCATGTTTCCAGTGCAGGAACCTCAGTCAGCTCTGTGCTTGTGGGTGTCCTTTCACTATCGTTGTCTCCATTTATTCTCTCCATATCCTCCATCATTCATTCTACGTCTGCACTCTCTGCTATTTAGATCCTCTCTTTTTTTTTACTGCTATATCAGTAATTTTAAAATGCCTACTAAGGGCTGATACAATGTCGGTTGTAAACTAATGCGAAACATCAAGATAGCCAAGGGTACGCGGAACATACGCCAGGAGATACAAAACAACAACAACAACAACAACAACAAACATTTGACGTTGTGCCCTGTTTTATCATTATTATTATTACTAGTGGGCCCGTTGACTCGGAGAACGCACGAATGTCATATTTAAAGTTGATTTTCGACGAGCAATGTAAAGAGAGGCGAATAACGAAATGTTCGGTCATACTTTTCAATCGTACTGGACAAAAATGGGTCAATTTTTTTGTGCGAAGAAAAATGAAGAAAAAACAACAACAAACAAACCAGGCAAGTATAAAAGTCTGAATTTTCTCCTAAATGAATGTCTCCATGTAAGGTATCTCGAAAACTTGAGTTAGTGCATGCAGTTTCAGAATTTTTGGTTAAGTCTTCACAAAGTTTTAAGCCCTTATATGTTTAACCTCTAGCCACATTATGTTACTGGTATTATTATATTATTATTATTATTATTATGTGCAGACCTGCATTTTGTGGTGATCAAAGGAAACCGTTAGTCGTACAAAATTATAGCAGCGATGGAAAGATGGAGCATTGTTCATTCTATAACATGATATTAAAAGGTGGATTTGACGCATTTCGGCCTTTCTCAAGTGCAGGGCAGAAAAGAGAAATGATGCACGATTGGATTGCAGTAGAGAACTGCACTAGGGAGATAAGCATAGTGTGCACAGGTTTACCAAATGAAAAAAGACAACAACAACTAACAACATCCTGTTCAATAGTGTTAAAGTGTTGTCTCAGCAGGAGAACTTGAGCGTCGCTGTGTGAAAGTAGTTGAGGGTCTGTAGTTAGTTGACTACACGCTGATTAATGTGTTAATGTTACAGAAGGACTCTTAAATCTTGGCTCCGCGTCTTCCGATCTAATGTAGTACATTCATTCATTTATTCATTCATTCATTCATTCATTCATTCATTCACGTGTGCAATTTCATTTATTCATTCAATCATGTATGCAATTTCATTCATTCATTCACCCGTTGATCATTTATTCATTCTTTGCTCGTTCGTTCTTGTGATCATAAGTTCAACTACTTTAAATTATAATTACTTTTACTTGTATTAAATTAAGGCCAGCTACTTAATTTTCTGTGGAAATGACTTGATATTTATTCTAGAAATGATTATGCACAGAATAGTGAAGTGCACAGAGTATTTCCAGTATGGAGCAAACAAACCAGCAAACTCGATAACCACAACATCATCATCATCAATGGCGGGAAACACTCGCGAACAACTCCCAGATCTACATCAACAATAACAACAACAAAGCAGTACTAATAAAGATAGCAATAACAACAACAACAACCAACCAATCAAACAGCAGAACAGTGGCAACAACATTAACAACAAAGACAACAACAACAACAGCAACATCAGCAATTAGCAATACGTACAACTACGACTACAAGATCTCTATATTTCCCCCATCCATCAAATCCACACGCTGAAATCAACACTCATAAAAATACCGCTAAAGTTGTTAAATCGACCTGAAACGCCATATAACTTCAATCTATAACGACAGCTTTCGCTTGCCCGACATAAATCTCCTTGTAGCAAACACAACAAAGACTTCATTAAATCTGAATTTTCAAAATTCAGAGTTTGCAGCGACTTTGCTCCTATTTAATCCGTTGACGTCTGGGCCAGCACGCCGAATAGCGACGCGGTCACATGTGGGTGGGCTTGTTAAAAACTTTGCTGCTCCCGACGGAAAATAGAAGCGGAACGAAAACGATTAAGTTCAGATGTTTTGATGTTGAAAAGACGGAGTGCATTTTCTTTTTTAATTCAACGGAATAATAAACACATACAAGGAGGTAAATTCAATGGTCGGGTAGGCAGGGAAGATAGCAATGAGAAAGGAGGGTCAGCAAACATCGTTGTCAGACAAGTGGCTGTGAATAGCAATGAACTGGTTTGACAAAATGCAGTATGAAACAAATTTGAATGAAAATAGGTCTTTGGCAGTTCTGATACATACTGGCTTGGGAATCCAACTAGAGACGGAAATATTGGTTTGAAAAAGTAAATTTTGAAACATTTGAATCAAAATGGGTCTTTGGCAGCTATTATTGGCTTACAACAGGGATCCAGCTAGAGAGGAAATTAGTTTGACAAAATGCAGTATGAAACAAATTTGAATTAAGATGGATCGATAGCAGTTTTGATACATACAGGCTTGGGGAATCTAACTAGAGACGAGAATACAATTTTTACAAAATGTATTACGAATGAAACTGCGGTCAAATTTTTATTTTCGAAATACAGACAAGATCCAAGATTTTTGTCAGTTCAGCTTTGGCAATTGCAATATTCAGTCACATGAAATTTAATTTTCGAAAATGAATATAGAAAATTAAGTTATGAAAAAAATGCCAAGTGTAAATTTGGCTGGGGGAGTTTATTTCAGATTCCTCTCTATCAAGACAAGAGTGTGTGGCATTGCAACAGACCTTCCCCTACCCTCCCCCCCCCCGCCATTTGTGTGTAACTTCAAATGCTGTAGACACTTCTTACTGGATGATTTGCTTTAGGATAGGCTAGTCTAAACGTCATCTGGCATTCGATTCGAAATCCTGAAGGTTTTACTTTATTGTTGTATAAAAAAATTATGACTGCATTAAGGTAAAAAAATGTTTAGGACATAAATGTGTGTGTCCGTGTGCGTGAGTTTGTATTTACTGGACAAATATTCATGCTCTGTCCTCCTGTGCGTATCTTATTATTACTACTACTACTACTACTTATACCACTACCATTACTTCTTCTACTACTACAACCATTACTACTTCCACTGCCACTACTACTACTTCCACTTCCATTGCTACTTCTACTACTACAACCATTACTACTTCTACCACCACTTCTACTACTACTACTACTACTACTACTACTACTACTACTACTACTACTGCTACGACCGTTACTTCTCCTATTACCACCACCACCACTACTACTACTACTACTACTACTACGACTACGACTACAGCCATTACTACTTCAGCTACCACTACCATTACTACTACTACTACTACCACCACCACTACAACTACAGTACTGCTATAACTAGAAATATTATTCTTATTATTTCTTTAATCGCTGAGGTAGGAGGAAGGAGGTAAAATTGGATTATTCATGAAATACAAGTGTGTGGGGTGGGATGAGATAGGTAGGCTTAGTGGAAACTGCGTTCAAGCGCTTTGCAAGATACTTTTGTGGGTGTTAGCTACGAACTCTGGTATCCACTGCAATGAAATCGTGCCATTATAATCATCAAATTTTTAATGGAGGTTTATATTCTAGAAACGTCTCGATCTGATTCCCCTTTGCATATAATGTGTTTGGTTATTGCACAATAAAATGCCACAGGTATACCTCCACTGGAGCTAAACTTGGGAAGGTGGGAGCGGAATAGAATCTAAGAAGGGGGGGGGGGAATGATCAAAAGATAGTTGAAGGGGGAAGAAGGAGGTCCCTATGTGTGCGGGAACAAATACAGAGGCAGACAAGTTTAGGAAAGGGGGAGGGGGTGGGGGCGGGTGTGTGGAAAGAGCGAATAGAGCTGGGTGAATGAATGGAGAGCAGGGAGTGTTTTTTGTTTTGTTTTTTGAAAGGAAAAATAAAATGCATTATTTGTGAAAGTAGTAAAGTTTCGTGTTCTACCTCAGCGTATGTCACGTGCTGATCGTTATCCATCCATCCATCCATCGATATTGCGATCCATCCATTCATTCGTCCGTCCGTCCATTCATTCGTTCGTCCGTCCATTCATTCATCCATCCATCCATCCATCCGTCTATCCAAACATCCATCTGCCCACCCGTCCGTCCGACCATCTATCCATCCATTCATCCATCCGTCCGTCCATCCATCCATAGATCCATTTGCTTTATTCATCCAGTCACCAGTCTGCCTATCAGCCCCTATTTGTCTGTCTTTTTCTCTGTCCATCCACCACCTGACTCACCATCTGTCACTCCTCAGCTACTTATCCCAGTATCAATATCGTATCACACAGTGTCAATGAAGATTCTCTAATTAAACAAGAGCCCTCGATACCTTGCTCACCAAGAGGTGATACCTGTCCAAGAATTTCATTCTCCGATCTACGGCAGTGTCGAATTGGTCCTATCAATATTGGTGTAATGGTCAGTGATTGGCCTCTCAGTGGTCAAGACATGAATCCTAATGAATACGATGGTCACCCCACGCACGAGTTAAGAGCTTGATACACTAGTCATACCATGACATTGATTGAGTTTTGACCATAAACACGAACGGACGATAATAAGCTTGTGGGGGCAAATCGCTAAATTGGCAAGGAGCTTCGTGTACATATAAAACTGTGTTCTTCTGATACACTGTAAACACTGGCACTCGGCTATCATACAGACAAGCGTTGCTGAACTTCCAAAAAGAACTTGAACGCTAAACTTGGCTATTTAGAAAGTAGTCATTTGCAGTATAATGATTTGTTCGTATAGGAATTTGAGAATTCAGCAATAACTTTGAGAGACTTAATCAAAATAAAGAATGAAACATTTGAAACAAAATAAAAATAGAACAAAATAAATCCAACCCCGACTAGATCTACAGATCAACGTTTACTCCCAAAATCTCTTCCATAACTAGATACAGCCGCAAGGCAGAGAATGTTCTAGATCAGAGTTTTCTTTCTTCTAGATGAGTTGTCTTCTCAGGCAGACAAGTTTCATCTACCCCCATGGGGCTATCGTTTTGCAAGAAACTGCTCGGTGAATACCTCGTCGCTTAACAAGGTGCTTTTTTTCTTTTAATTCACTCATATTCTAGGAGGAGATGGTCAATGAAACACTACTTATTAGCTGCAGACAGTTCAACCTTATACGGCTGGCTATCATTATGTTTTCTTTTAACAACGGATACACCACTAAAAAGACTGACGGGTAATTACCATGTGGTGAATTCTCAGAAAATCTGGATTTTTGAAGGGGGCAGTCCAAAATTCTGATTTTTGTCTGCATCAGGATCACTGTATTATTTTACTATTAAACAATATTTCTTGATTTTAATGTATTTTAATATACACGGATAATTATCCTGTTGTAAGTCTTTACGCTTGATTTCCCCATTATCATGGATGGAATGTGAAACTTGCATGCTCTTCATGACAAAATGATTCTCGACTATTGGTGTGTTATTTATTTATTTATTTATTTTTCTATCTAGATCTATTTATTTATGTATTTATTTATCTATTTACTTTCCCATTAGCATTCTTTAGAGCTAAGACAGTGCTTTCTGTGTAAATGGCATTTGTACTTTTGTTTGTTGTTTCTTTGTCATGCCAAGTGAACACAATAAGTATTTTCCTAGTTCAGCCAAGCCTCGTTTTGGAGTTTAACGTTTGTACTTTTTCCTAACCCTGTTTGTGAGGGGAATAAAAGCAGCTCATTTTTGCTGTGTCATCTGCCGGTGTTGTATTAAAATGTTTTTACGCTGCATGAAAGAACACGAATAGAGTTGCAAATCATTACTTTTGTGCACTCAGGCGCAGGTTGGCCAGTCGTGAATATTTTCATGCCTTATCTGAGTTTCCGAAGACTTGTGACACGGACAATACAGCTGGTCTTAGTGGTCTAGTCCATCCCGTTAAGGTCAGGGCAAAAATATGAAAAGGGCAGGCAGTCAACAGTTTCTGGTACAGAAATTAATGTAATTTTGCATTGTGTGACATTTTGTGACACTGGACGCAAATCCGTAATGGCCGACAATTAATTTCCGGATTATTAAAAATTTATTTTCTCATCTTATCATTACATGAATGAAAGTGCTGACAGTTTGAGTCCGCCTTAATTCTTCCATCAAAATCGGCAAAGATTATATTTCTTGTACCATGTACCAGTAGTATAAAGTTCCGCAATCTTTCATTTTTATTTAATAATTTGGAAACTGTCCCCCCCCCCCCCCCCCCCACCCGTCTACACCCGGAGCCCTCCATTCCTTTTTGTTCTTAAAAATCTACAATCAATTTGATAAGGCGAATATTATATGTTGTGAAAGAAAGAATTAATAGAAAGATGAAAAAGAGTATAGATTGTGTCGGAAATGTTTTTATGAACGACGTAGAGTTAGCACCATTGTGGTAAAGAGCGTTAATTGTGTGCTTATTCTACTAAAACCACAGTGGCAAGAGGTGTGAATGTTCTAGTTTAGAATTCCTACGCTGTACGGGGTGACACACACCTATTCTGGCATAGGCGCCAGACTGCGGTGTGGGCAGTACCTATAAATGTGATGCATAATTTATGGGCGGGGAGCCGCCAGTTTGGTGCCTGCAGCACCCTTGGTCTGTTTCAGCCCTAACCAGTGATTGTTCACGCATTTATTAACATTTACTTGTAAACTTCTGTGCATGTATGTGTGTGCGTGTTTGTAAGATATGGAGGTAGAGAGAGAAATAGAAAGGGGGAGAGGAGGAATAGAGAGAGAAGGGAGAGAGAGAGAGAGAGAGAGAGAAAGAGAGAGAGAGAGATTACAATGTCGGTGTATCAGTATATTAAGACACAGTACTAAAGCTATCACCACTAAATTAGAGAGTGTGAGAGAGAGAGAAGGGAGAGAGTGAGAGAGAGGGAGAGAGAGGAGACATAAAAACTAAAGTTTTTTTTTATTTTTTAGACGATATAATTTGAGCAGCTCGAATCTCTCAGGTGAAAAGACACCATTTCCACATTGGGAAAATGTAATATTGGAGTCTACAACCTAATTCATCTTTGTATGTACACGGGATGGGGTAGGGGTTAGCACGGGGGGTGGGGGTGGGGATGTAAAGGATTAAAAGGTGAGAAATAGGTGGCTACACGCTGTACCAGCCAAAGTCTTTACCGTAAGCCCTTGCGGAGACAGCACGCACCGCGGGTCTGGTTTAAATACAACTTGTTTGTCGTAGATGTTGGGTAAATACTTATGTGTAAATGTGTTTCTGCTGTTGTATAGTGGGTGGCTGATGGGCACTTCTGGTAGGCTGCCTTTCTATCCTATCATTCTTCTACATTCTGTCCGTTGTCTCGCTTCTTCCTTGAGCAATATTTGCTGTTTTAGTGTCGATATGCTTTATCTAAATTCAAACACAACTTCTTTCATAATACTGCGTTGTTAGGAGTGAAACAGCCCCAGGCTGGTGGCTCGGCGCTCATAAATTATGCATCACAATGACACACTAGGCACTGCCCAGACCACGGCGGTGTGGGCAGTGCCTACCGTAATGTGTTTAGGTCTTTATTTCAGGAGGTTCACTACCCTTGGCATTTACACCTCATTTGTTTTATTTTTATTTTTCTTGTGGTGATACTAGTTTGGATCGTTGTTTCTTTTTTAGAAGTTTGCCCGGGCAACGGCCTATTCGGCGAGCTCTTTTCGATTTCCAACTGCTAAGGTATCTTTAATTTCTGTAAAGAACAGCAAACAATGGTCATCACAAACCCGGGCCTAATTTAACTTACAATAAATAATTAAATTAAAGAATAAATAAAATAAATAAATAAATAATTAGATAAATAAATAAATAAATAATTAGATAAATAAATAAATACATTTCCCTACATTAAGTATCTGTACCTATAATATAATTACGATGTCCCGGATACTTGGGTTTGAATTGTAAGAATTATTTTAGGAACGTCTGATTTCCATTTGGCTTTGAAATTGATGTGAAAAAGAAGTTGTCCCTTCTTATCTTTCCTCTTTCTTTCTTTCTGTAACTCCCCCCTCCCCCCTCACCCCCCACGCCCTTTTTTTTCTGTTTGTGGTGTCTCCTTCTGTTGGGGATCTGCTGCTTCTTCTTTCTTTCTGGTTTTTTTTCTTGCTTCGTCATTTGAGTTTTCTGTTTTTCTTTCTTTCTCTTTCTTTTTTTCTCTTTGTACGTTTGTCTGTCTGTCTGTCAGTCTTTCTTTCTGTCTCTCTGTTTTTCTTTCTTTCTATCTTTCGTTTTTCAATTGTTTATTGGCTGATGTCCTCAGCGTTGCCCTTCTCTCTTTCTTTCTTTCTCTTTGTCTGTCTTTCTGTTTTTTCTTTCTTTCTATCTTTTGTATTTTAATTATTCATTAGCGGATGTCCTCAGCCCCCCCCCCCCATCTCCACCTCTCTCTACTTATCCCCCCTCCTTTACCAGTCTTTCTCCCTCTTTCTTGATCTCCCTCACTCTCTGCGTCACCGTTTCCCCAAAACAGTGGTAACTGGTTTCGACCACTTTCCAGGAAAACGCAAAAAAAAACACAACAACCCTGTTTTATTTCAGCACATGGTCTAGAGACGATGACTTTTTAAACGTTTGCTTTTTTATTTATTTTCTTGTCAGGGGTATCGTACCCACATCATTCAAGTTTATACATGTTCAAATATATTCAAAGGATTATGGTTGGACATAATATAAAAAATCGATCCTTCAAATTTTTGAGTTGCTACAGTCTGAGAGGACGGTGACGTCATAATGCCAGAATTCAGATAATTTCCCATCACGTAAGTTTTCCCATCTTGCAGGGAAATCGCACCAAACTGAACGTGTGTCAAATATTATACTCTTCCTGTGCTATTTCTTTTAAAAATCTCGGGCCACTGAAAGACAAAATCATCCTAAAGAATTGTTTTTCTAAAATAAATCGTAGACGGTAGCGGAGGCTGCCAACTTTCAATAAACCATTTTCAGTTTGTATGCAGATTATGTATCAAATAGGCCTCTATTTCAAGTGAATCAGTAGAAATATGAGACCTCCGTGATGTACATCGGTGTCCGTGTTGTCTTTTTGTTACCTTAGATTTATTTATTTATTTTACACTTGTTTATTTATTTATGTATTTATTTATTTCTATTCATTTTTTAACCTTTCTTTTAACTTCGGATTGCAATGTCAGAGTGTCAGTATAGGACACAAGTTCTAAATCTGTCACTACTAAATTACATGAAGTGCCACCCCATTTTTTAAAAACTGTATAAGAATTTATTCCACTCATCCACCCATTCACCCAACCCCCTTTTTGTAATATTTCTTTTACATTTCTCACACATCCAATAGATTCTAAAAATACATATGAGGCTATTAAGAAAAGGAGAGAAAAAAAATTACTTATATAATATTACATTGTATTGATGTGTAGCGTGCGTATGGGGACGATAGTTCGATTACTTTTCACAATCTGTCTCCATTTACAGTTGTTCTACTGGGTCACAAAGATGTTTTGAATGGTACACTATGCAGTGATCTTTCCATTGTTACGTACATTGTAGAGCTACATTTGAGTGAACAGACGGACGTACCCAGTCAAACTCGGCCCTTAGTTTTCGCACCGTAATGTTTGAATGAAAATCGCTGTGTAACAGGCAGTGACGTGCTATTGCTAAAGGTCATTGGCAATCATTGTTACTATTGTACATTTACACTATTGAAAATTTCATTTATGGGGAATTTCGTTTTAAATATATTGGAGTAGCTAAGGTGAGACAAACTCTGTCCAGTTGTCAGCGGTCGGCAGGGAAAGCAAGCAGGTTTCTGATTTAATTCTCACTGATAATTTTGTAAATTAACACTGAACTGGTAAGGAAAAAAAAAATTGGTTCTGTGTACATTCTAACCCAGTCTGTTTCATCACTTTGTTGGAGATATTACATCTAGTCGTTAAAATAATTTGGTAAGCAAAGGCGTATCCTTCCAAGGGTAACGATAAAGACCGTTAACCAATGTGTTTCACTTGTTAATGAAAATGAAGTTATAATGAATTGATTCTGACAAAGGCAGAGTGAAGCCGTATTGAATTATGTAAGTATGTAAGTAAGAAGTTACCATGGTTACAGCACCATATTAATATTCATGACAAGATCAGTTTTTTATTCTTTTTTTTTTTTTCATAGAGATCATTCAATGGGAAAGAAGAGTTGAATCTTTGTTTTGCCGAGGGCTTAAGCCAGTGGCATTCACCGGGACCTTTACACGCTCTCGTAATACTACAGAATAATGTTACTTGACGTAGTTTGAAGTGTTTGATACTTGTAGCTACTGCAACTAAAAAGCAGGAAGTTGTGTGAAAAGTCAGCTGTTTGGAAATTCCTAGTTAAGAAATAATAAAAAATGAAAAATCTCGTAATTTTAAGGAGTTCTGTAGTTTTTACTGAGTAAAGCAGAACTTGTTTCTGTCAGTGACCATTGCATGGGATTCTCATTTTGTAGCTTAGTATTTCATAAAAAGCAAACGACATAGTATTACAATACCAATTGAAATAACCGATTCACAAGTATAATTATTTCCATAAATGATGCGATGTACTCAGATCTATATTTTCTACATTTCTTAAAGAATTTAGTCGTAAGCGTCTGAATACAGAGTCTTAGGAGATTCAGAGAAGTGTGCGTATAAATGCCACGCCTAAACCTTTATGAGTGTGTCAGTCACTATCGTAACATTTGACGCTTTGGACATACAGTAACGATTGTGGAACAGAAGTTAAATTAATCATTGCCCATTTAATAAGAGAACAATCTGTGCAAGTAATTTATGTGATCAAACGCACTCAGAGAAAACAACTGTTTGTTAGGATTATTTTAACCTTTCGGTTTGACGTGTGGTTATGTAGACGGGCGTAAAGGTGTCAGTGTATGTGTGTCAGTTATGTGTGTAGCTATGATAAAGTTGTGTAACCAAATGTCCAGTCTCTGATGTTGTTAGGCGGGACGTAGTCTGATTGCAAGGCCAAATAGAGAAACTATAAAGTTGTGCTCATTGTCCAGCTATAACTTTCTATGTGAAACAATATGTCATCCCGAAAGCAGCCAGAAATGAAAGGTCATTCATCATAATCTTATCTACTCACGGAAGAACTGACACTTTCCCGTAATTTTATCCACTTCTGCATCGATGAGAACTTTGCATTCTTGGACCATTGAACATTCGTAGTTTTTATGAGCGAAGAACAAAATTAATCAGGATTGACTTCAGAACTGTTTTTCATACAACATTCTGACCTACTCAGTGTGAACTCGGGGAACAATTGTTTCCGGGTTGACTCTGAGTGAGATGTAAGCTTAGACGAGAAACGAAAAACATGTAATTCTGTATATAATTTCTTTCAATTTAAAAAAAAAAAAAAAGGTTAATAGAGAACAGACGCATAAAAAAGCACACAAATACGGTCCTCAGCGACACAGTCATTACATTGAGTAAAAAAAATCTGAGAGATTACAACTGTCAACATGTGAACATTATTATTCATTTCAAATAGCATGATAAAGATAAACAATAATTTCGTGTTTTTGTCTTTTCGTTTTGATCTGCTCCTTCGTCCTAGCAAAACTACATCATCATTGTCATCATCAGTCCGTATCATTATCATTATTAGGTAAACTGAGCATCATCATCATGTCTTCCTTTTACTTTTATTCTGACCACCATTTCTATGTCTTCTTCCCCTCCACAGAGCGTCCTCAGGTGTCACAGCCGACACTGGTAGTGACGTCACAACCTCGCAGGCCTGGGAAAAACATGAACGGTAAGTTGACACGCGCGCTTCTGTGGCTTGTTCACACTCTTTCTTCCCCTATCTCCTTTTCTCTCCACTTTCACTATTTTTTTCCCTTTTCCAGTTAAATTCATTGATTGAAGTCTAATTTTAAACCATTATCTCATGAAAGAACACCATTGGCTATTTTTTTTTTTTTTAACATGATTGTCATTTCGACCAATTAGATACGATGGTTGAGAACTTCCTATTCCAAGTTCCTTTTCTCTGAGTAATAATTTTCAAAACATTTTCAAACTGGCAGTAAAGTTTAAAAGTTCTTGACAAAATTGAGAAGTTGGAGATCTGAGCTTTGTCCATCCCGTGTGGCCGCTGGGACGTTAATAAAGTCATTCCAACAGGAAGTCTTTAAAATGTGAAAAAGATAAAAATTGTAAAAAGTGTCCGGATTTTTGTCAGGATATCATTAAAGGAACGTTTTGTTAGGAAACCCATTCAATTTCCTTCATTCATTCATGTTTCTCCTTACCCCCTTTCAACTGTCTAGAATAACAGTCTGGTCATTTGGGCAACAATTTACTGACTCAGGGTGATAATTATGATACTTTAACTACCGTCGTAAACATTTTGACATAACGTGTGACGAAACAAAGGCAGACAATAGCATTCATGACACTCTCCAAAATCACACAGTACACAGAAACCGCACACTTCACACGAAGATGAGAACTCTGACCACAAGCGCCTTCTGACACGGAGTCATGACGCAACAGCTTCCATGACGTAATAATGTCTGGAGTATCACTTCTGGAGATCTCCCCCACCACCAGAGGGTGTATGATTTATATGGGGAGGGGTGGGGGTGTCTGCAGCTGGCGCTGGAGTTTTGGTATAGCGTCATTATCTGTGCTGTTCCACTGTATAAGTTTGGCATCACCAGCAGTCCGCACGCAGTAGTCGTAACTTGACATCTGGATGGCGTCCGTCCTGTGACACTTTGACCAAGTGTGTGCAGATAACCATGGCAGGGATAGTGAAATTTTATTGTGTGACGTACAGCGGCCTTTGAATTCTATTTTTTTTTTCATTGGTTAAATTGCCTTCATCTCACTGATTGATTGATTGATTGATTGATTGATTCATTCATTCATTCATTCAACATTAAACGAAGAAATAAATTCAAATTCAAAACTCAACCCTTTTCGCAATGTAGATCTCCTGTACTTGATATTTACATTCTTATTCTTATCATTATTGCTATTTTTTTCATTATTATTGTTATATTATTATCCTTATTATTATTATTATTATTACTATTATGCTCAGTCGTTCCGCTACTTATATAGAACAATTCAAATTTACAACGGGGTCCCATCTCCTCCGATACACAGATCAATGCTTCCAAATCTCTAGTTTGTCCTAGAAAGAATTCCACAGTGTATTTCCCACTCTTTTAATGTTAGTTTATCTGTATTGTGTTTGTTAGTTTATCTGCACTCGTTTGCCCGTGTGTATGCGAGTGTGTCTGTCTGTCGTTTGATCCCAGCGGCCAGTGACACTGGCCATGATTATCAATGTTTCTATCTTCTTTCATTTTCCACCCCCTCCCACCCCCCCCCTCCTCCTTCCTCCCTCTTCCTGTTTTTCGTACATCATGAGGCTTGCCCGAGTCCGTTGGACTGCTTACTTCTCGAGTTATTTCTCTCTCTCTTTCACTCTCTCTCTCCCACTCTCTCTATGCTTCTGTCTGTCTGTTTGTTTGCCTCTGTCTTCTATCTATTTCTCCCTCTTTGTGTCTGTCTGCCCCTGTCTTTCTCTCCCTCTCCCATTCTGTCTATCTGCCTCTATCTTTTTCTCTCTCTCTTTCTCTCTCTCTCTCTCTCTTTGTCTGTCTATCTGTCTGTCTCTCTCCCCTGTCTTTTTCTCTTCGTATTAGTTCTCCCTTCAGTCTCCATCCCATCTCCCCCAACCACATCCATAGGCTGCCATTTCAACAGTAAACCTTCTAATCTCACCCGAAAATGCCATACTCCAGTCAGCTTCCACTCTTAGTCTCAGATGTTTCGCCCCATATCTGTCTCCCAGACAGTCTGCCATTTTGTCAGATTCATCTGTCTGTCCGTCCCTATGTGCACTATACTATTCTCTCCATCCCATGCCCCATTCTTTCAAACCTAAACAATCAACAAAAGAGAATAACATACTATGTTATGCTTACAATTTCTCGTTCCCCTATCAAATTCCAGTGATAATTAGTCATCTTTTTAACAAAGATTTGCACTCCGACCATCATCCGTCTGTCTATCTGTCCCGTCTTCGATTTCTTTTCCCACCTCCTCACAAATTCAAAATCCCAAATTCTCCTGACCGACCCACCCCACCCCCGTTCCCACCCCCAGGGCCCGAGGACGAGCACTGTGCTCGTGTTTATCCCAGGCCTGCCTCCCCCCAGTGTTGACCGAGCATGCCGTGGCATAGCATTGACGTCCTGACCAGGGCGAGCAGCACCCACACGTCTCTCTGGGTCTCTCCCTCAGTCTAGCATCTTATTCTTACAGTAGTTAGTGTTAGGTCATACATGGCCCAACCTTGAGAGCCGACATGGATAATTGTCCACACTAATGTCATTAAACCCTGACTTTTATTCATTGATTAGTGCAGGTGTGTTTCTCTGGCAAACCATATCATAAGATCTATCACCTTCTCACTATGTCGTCATGATTTTTTTAAAAATCGCAGCTGATATTCATTTTACCGGGAATGATAGTGTTTCTTTGTCTTATCCATCCATCCATCCAATCCATCCATCCATCCATCCATCCATCCATCCATCCATCCATCCATCCATCCACCCATCCATCCATCCATCCATCCATCCATCCATCCATCCATCACTCCATCCATCCATCCATCCATCCAATCATCCGTCCGTCCATAAATCCATCCATCCATCCATCCATCCATCCATCCATCCATCCATCCATCCATCCATCCATCCATCCATCCATCCATCCATCCATCACTCCATCCATCCATCCATCCATCCATCCATCCATCCATCCATCCAATCATCCGTCCGTCCATAAATCCATCCATCCATCCATCCATCCATCCATCCGTCCGTCTGTCTGTCCATCCATCCATCCAAATGCGCCCCTTCCTTTCTTTTGTTTAGATTTGTCACCCAGTGTACCTTCTGTTTGGAGCCATCGTATTATTATTATTATTAATTATTATTATTTTTATTTCATTCTTTTACGACATTGGTAAAAAAAAAATATAAGTACAGTATTCAGAACAAATGCATTACAGACAATAAATCAGATGGTTTCCCAGTCGAACAGAAGGCTGTATCAAAGTTTCAGGAACTGTACATCGTTTGGCATAATTATTTCACTTGACTGCCGGTGGCCAGAACCTTACATCTAGTATAAAGATCTAACTTGCCACACTTTATGACAATGCCATGTTGGTTGAATTCACTGGCAGAACATCTTGGTCGTTCAGTGCTCAAATTAAACAGTGAATTCATTCGTAAACATTTCGGACCTTCATTGTATAATCTACAACATGGTTTCAATGATGAACACTGAGGTTGTTGTATTGAAAAAAAAACAATTGAGTTAAAATATATCTCAGTATTGGCTACTGAAACACGTACCAGCCAGTATCACAACGCCAGTCCAACGTAGATCTGTACTGGATTTCAGTAAGGTTGGTAGGAATAAAGTTGGGGCGGGTTCCCTACATCAAACCGAGAGCGGCGCGATGTCGTAACTAATAGATCTAAGTAGGAAAGACGTCAGTCCTAAATGTAAACTTGACGCCAAGCCTATGTTTTGGATTTCCGTAAAACTGTTGGGTGAGGTCAGTTCGGTGTAGCCAAAGAAACTATGGAAACCTTTCTGTCCTGGCTATCGGTTAAGGGATGACATCATGCGCACATCGGCAGCTGGTCCGGAACTTCATCATTGTGTGATAAACTGATGACGTAACCAACTCTTGACACACACAGTTGCTGGTCACTGCGATGACCTCTGGTGGTCAAACTCTCTTATCTCCCCTGGCAGTTGGTTGAGATTCTCACGGACATTGGCTTTATTACTTGACGGTTGACTCAGAAGTTACGGTGGACCATAATTTATAGAATTCGTTTTCATTTACTTACCACAGTTCAGCTATCGAGGATAGCACCTGTACGAGTTGATCACTAGACAGATCAATGATTCTGTCAACCAACCAACCAACCAACCAACCAACCAACCAACCAACCAACCAACCAACCAACCAACCAACCAACCAACCATCCATCCATCCAACCAACCAACCAACCAGCCAACCAACCAACCAACCAACCAACCAACCAACCATCCAACCATCCAACCAAACAAAGAAAACAACCTACCAGCTCAGAAATCGACAAATCAATTAATCAATCAGTCAGTTCTGTACATATTTAATTAAGTGAATAATTAGACAATCGAATAGCTGAATTAAATATTTGTTTGATCAGGGATTTCATTTTTACTTTTTTTTTTTATTTCTATGTTTTGTCTTATTAGTTTTCCTTTGGTGCAACAGAGAAGGTATTCCATCCTCTCACATATTAGGTTATGTCTCTTCTGTTTTATAGGTGTATACATTTCCCACGTAAAAATAGCAACAACAGCAAACCAGAAATCAGATGTACCCACTCCTATCATTTTTAGAACCATCACACTAACCACCCCGGCACCACAAACACCATTACCACTGCTACCACAACAATTACCAACATCACTGTCTTCATCAATAACATCCAAATCTACGCACCATCATTTCTAATGTCATTGCGTCTCCTTGCACGATCAGATCACGACCGCCGGCAGTCTCATACCACCACCATCACCACCATCATTCCACAACCACTACCCACCATCGTCATTAATCCCACCATTCCCACTCCTCCCACCACCGTCATACCATCATCACTACCATTATCAGCACAACAACTGCCACCGCCGCCATTAACACCACCACTCCCACTACCCTCACCACAATCACCATCATATTACAATCACTACCATCACTGACGCCACCATTACCATCTCCACTACAATGCCATCACCACCACAACCAAACCACGTCTACTGCATCCATCACCGTCATATTACTACCACTACCACAGCCACCATGCCACTACCACAGCCACCAACATTATCTACTTTGCCTCCCCAGTGTTGAAGCAATGAAGGAAAAGTCCAAAAATGCAGCCAGAACTCGCCGAGAGAAAGAAAATGCCGAGTTTTACGAACTGGCTAAAATGTTGCCGTTACCCTCGGCCATCACCTCACAGCTGGACAAAGCCTCCATAATCCGGCTGTCTACCAGTTACCTCAAGATGAGGGCAGTCTTCCCTGATGGTGAGTACATTACTCTGTATGTGTGTGTGTGTGTGTGTGTATCTGTCTGTCTCTTTCTCGCTTACCTTCTCTGTCTCTCTCTAGCTCTCTCTTTCTCATTCTTCCTTTCACTCTTTCTCTCTGTGTCAGTCTGACTCTCCCTCTCTTTCTTTCTTTCACTGTCTCCCTCTCTCTCTTTCTCATTCTCCCCCCCCCCCTCTCTCTTTCTTTCATTCATTCTCTCTTTCATTCCCTCCACCCCCCCCCCCACATTCTCTCTTTTAATTGTTATATTTATTTTTTTTATTGTTGTTGTTTATTTTGATTGTATGTTGAGTGTCACGTTCAAATCACACACAGGGAATTATTTAACACAAATGAATTCCAGTGAATGTAGTCTTTACGATATCCATGTGTTAAAAGGGTACATCATATTATGATAGGTAACACGCATGCATAACAACCTTGATCTCTTTCAAGACTTTAAGATTAAACAAAAAAATATTTTAAAAAAGCGGGGGGGGGGGGGGGGCGAGGCGATTAGAATGAACCAGAAGAAAAAAACACAATGCAGTCGGTATTCGAACCAGAGACGTTCGCTGTCCCGGGTGACGGCTCTACCAAAAGAGCTGTTGTCCATCCGGCAGAATAGGTGAATATAACAGTGGTTCTATGAATTCCGATGTAATCCTGTCACTGGCTGAAAAATACCACGATGTGAACTTAATTAGGCAGTGTAAAAATTGTCTCTAAACACTATTAATCCAGTGACACGAGACTTCTCTGCAAGGTGTTCATACAAGTAATACAAAAAATAATGTTCTGAAATATTCCAAAGTTGAGTATTAATGTAAGTAGCCAATAGATTCCGACTTTCTTTTTACCATTACTCCCACGATACCTTTCAGGCTCAAGAATTGTAAAATGTGCAAAAATAATTACCTTTATAAAGCGCTTTAAACATCCATTAAAAATCCTCATGTATACCTAGAGTAATTATACCCGCTTTATTTAATACCAGGGAACACGATTATGGTATGATACCCTTAAGTGCAAGATTATTAGATTACATAATTCAATTTCCTGAAAAACTGGACAATACTGCACTCTCAGGCAGAGGTTAACGATATCACCAACATTATAGCTCTACAGAAATGCAAAAACTGCTCTTCAATGTCGCCCGACACCCAGTATGAATACAATTCAATACCATTCTGGGAAAAACTCTCTACAAAGGCCTGGCGGTCTCTGTCTTGGGTGGCAATCCTCTTGTATTCCGTAAACGCCGGCCTCCTAATCCATTCCCAAACTATCGCTTTCCTCCTCATAAGAATATCAATTATACAAAACAAACTCCGCACATGCGCATTGAATCCCGAGTATCAGTGTCTTCAAGCTACTCGTTTCATCATGAAATCACTTCTCAGCCCCTTCACTTGAACACTTCAATTAGATATCGCAGACCCTTCGATTGGCAGCGACTCCTGCAGTCTGTTCAGCGTATTTTTTCCTCTTTTGTATTACAATCTGTCGCACATTATGCGTTCACTATGCACTCACGATCCACGTTTCCCGGCTACTATGAAAGTGAAGATTTGGGACGACTGTGATCGCTGGTGAACCGAAATTCGGTGGTTCTCAAACTAGGGATGTTAAGACCTTTGGCGAGACCTGTATATTTCTTAGTAAAGTCAAAATTGAGCAAAAAGAAAAGGTTGTATGTTGCAAAACCCCGAGTGAGAAATAAAACCCAAACAATACAAAGCAAACTAAAGAGAAGACAGAAAATACACAAAATTGTCGGCTTTTGCCTTTTTCAAGTGAAAAAAAAAGAAAGAAAAAAAAGCGAACAATAAAAGACTTCAACAGGAACGAAGTGAACCAGTTTACTTAGCTGCGAGTTCTTGCTTCGTTAGCAGCACCAAAGCACGTCCGTCCGCCAAAAGCATGGACGCTCGAAGTGACGCATTTGCGACCCCACAGTTTTTCTGTGGTTTTTATGATATTTCGTGATATTTCTTAGTAGAAATAGCGGGGCCTGTTTCGTGTTTGCAATCAGATATCACCCATAATGGCTATGTGCAATGTTCCCTCTAAGCTGCGCGGGTGCGCAGCCGCTGTATTGGTGACGCGCACATCAGAATGTTGCATAAAAGTTTGGATGTCACGAACTCACTTTGAATTTAAACTGATTTTTGCACAAGGCATCAGAAGTTTCTCTCAGTGGTTTAGAAATTAGAGGGAACTTTGACTATGTGGGTATGTCCGCTCCCCTTTCCCCCGCTTGAGTATCTGTGTAGAGACCTTGTATGCACATGGTAACATTTCAACCAGAGAGTTCTCTCTCTATCTCCAGTAGCAAGAGGCATCGCCACCTTTCTTTTTGTTTTTGCTGTTACCGTGGTCTGATCTTAGTAATTTGGTATTACATGAAAAGTATCTGAGCATTCTACTCTTGTTCTTACCTGCCGTTTCCAACGTATTGACCATTTACCATTAATCGTTTTAACTACAGCATTCAATCACTGTCAATGTTGTTGTTGTTATTGTTGTTGCTGTTGATGATGATATTCCTACAAGCGGGATTACCACAGTGACTGCAATACAAACAACAACAAAAAATAAAAAAATAAGAGAATAAAATGTTGTATCGCCGAAAATATATTGGGAAAATCTGACAAAGTTAGCAATATTTTTCAAGTCAGTCAAAGACACACAGTGTCATTCTCATCATCAATACACATTTACAAACACACGAGAAGGCACATAACCATTTGCGACTCTAGTTTCGCATCTCCCACTTAGTAACCCACACACTCACTTGTATATTCTATACCATTCTACCCATGGGTCGTACCAAGCTCGGATATTATTCAAGTAGCATATCGTGCATACGTTCGAACAGGCGACACTACAGCTGAGAAAAGCACAAAGCCCTGGGTAAGCAATGGCCATTGTTTGGCTCCGTGAGTTCTACCTGCACATATGACCAGCTGTGTGAACAAACACACAAAAAATATCTGCCGTGCATGCGGCAAATCGTTAAAATCGGGGGGTTTCAAGTAGTTCAGAGCACTGAACAACTAGCTTACTCGCCTATGCAAGTTTCAAAATTAGATGAAATCATAAAAAAAAAAGAATAATAATAAAATGACGAAATAGATAACTAGATAATAATAATATTGATGGTTTAAAAAAAAACAACCTGAACCAATAGAAGTAGAAAAAAATAAAAAATAAAAACGAAAATGTAGTAGCAGTTTCTTGCCGACTGATAACAGTGATAAATCTGCACTCGCCAGCATGCGGTCTCTTTGTAGACATGCACAGGGCATCAGCTTGTCCAAGCATTGAAAATCCTCGGTTTGATTTGTCCCAGCTGCATCTCAAATCTTACAGACATGCGCACTCAGATCTTGGACAAACACTACACAAAGACGAATACTTCACTACAAGGATTGAACAAAAAAAAAATTGGGGGTCATCCACAAAGTACGTGCGCTTGATTTTAACGCAATTAATGATGAAAACCACAGAAAGTCTGTGGGGTCGCAGCAAGGCTTGAAGCGGAGTCAAAATATGGCAAAAAAGAAAACGTTGTGTGTATTAGAGTCCTGAAGAATTCTCCATGTCAGTATTATGTTTAACTTACGCTGGTTAAACATAGCAATGGTCCATTCTGGACAATTATAGACCCACATGTAAAAGTTGAACACTCTAATAAGGCCCAAATCACTTCCCTGTTTACTGTCAGTGCACATTGTTGACACCTGCGAAAGCTCATAATTTCTCTATCTCTCTCTTTTAAACTTCAAAAACTGTAGATAAAGAACACATAAACTGTTAATGTGCTGTGTGCATTTCTGTCGTGTCATTCCGTGTTGTATAACTGTTAACAAAACGAATGAGGTACTGTGTCTGAGTGAGAAAGGTGTGTAGCAGTGCCGTGATACTTAGTTTTACCAATACACATTAATAATATGCAATAACAATTTCAGTTCGGGATTTGCATTTGAGAAGAAAAATATATAGACGACCTGTTTTTGCTATTTTCAAAGGAGTCATTATTATATTATATAAGGACTGATACTGAATCATGTTTTCAGTTGTGACAATGCAACAATCTTGACTGTGGTATAAAAATTAGACGAACGAAACTTATCTACATTGGGTATCATCTGTGGGCTTCCCTGTGTCTAAACTTCCTGGAAAAGCAGCCAAGCCTTAGCTATTGATAACGTAATAAATGCACCCTGAGACACTCGTGTAATGCAATGCAGGAGCCTTAAAAAATGGTTGGAAATTTAGAATTTGTCCAAAGCTATTTGGCCTCGTTATTTTCAAATTATCCTTACCCCGTGTTCATGCACGGAAACCAAAGTAGAATAAAAGATTTGTCCACGAGTTTTCTATATGAATCATAACATACGCAGTTGAAAACAAACAGAAATCATAAGCTAGTGTAGAGAGAGAAAAAAAAGTTAACCCTCAGTAGTCCGACTGTTTGATCACACTTCGAAAGGCAAACATTGTATTCTTGACATGTTCTTAAAGCAACGGGTTCAAATTTCTCAAATTTCAATCGTTAAAATTGTCCCAGGTTATAACGTGCGGACTACACTATAACTGTACTGGACGTTCAAGTTCTTGCGAGCAGTGGCTCGAGTGCAGGCTGAGAGAAATGTCTCCAGGAAATCTACAACACACGGCTCGTCTTACTGAACGTGTAGCCAGATTTAGCGCTCTTCGGAAGTGGCGCTTTTGAAGATTGCGTGGTAAAGTGATCCAATCTACAGGTGCTTTTTAAATGGCGATGAATTTTAATGAAGGGAGCGAGCAAAGCTGAGATATTGACTTTGCGTATACGATAAATCTTGACTCTCGTCGAGATCAAGCCACATTTGAAAGCACTAGTGTGTTTTTCGGTGCTGAGCCTTTTGTAAAAATTCTGTTGCATGCATTTTAGTTTTCTGATCCATTTCAATAGGAGCAAAAATGGATCAGAAAACTAAAATGCATGCAACAGAATTTTTACAAAAGGCTCAGCACCGAAAAACACACTAGTGCTTTCAAATGTGGCTTGATCTCGACGAGAGTCAAGATTTATCGTATACGCAAAGTCAATATCTCAGCTTTGCTCGCTCCCTTCATTAAAATTGTCTACTTGAGAATGTAAGACAGACAAAATAATTTAAAAAAAAATTAGTTTCATGGCTTCAGAACTCGGTTGCTTAATGGCGACCAACTGTTCAAACTTGAAGGAACTAGGACCACGAAAGCCTATTCGTATGAAGCGTTTTCGGGGCTGTTTCTTCGCCTCTTTTTCACTCAGTGAACACGCCCGCTATATAAAAATCTCTCCTTCCAGTTTTATTATAGTATTTCTATGTAAGCCTACTTTTGAGATACAGTAATTATAGAAAAAACTAAACAAAAAACACGCCCGTCAAAACATAGGCAGAAAAAAAAACACGGTTCGTGGAAAGAGGCATTTAGTCTCAGAATTTTTGCTGTGTTCTAGCTGAGAGACACAGAAAACATCACCACCGTTTCTATTGTTCGTGTTATAAACAAGACAGCAGTAAACAGGCCTCCTAATAAAAAATATCTGTCGCTACATGGTTATTATGAAATATCTATCTTTAATTTTTTTTTCTCTCATCCTGTTTGCTTTATTTATCCACTCTTCGTACATTCCTTAGTTGAACCACATGAATTGCCTACACATACGTCTCACTGCGCTTGCTTTCTGTATGTTTGGTGATAGTAGGTTGTCTCTTTCGCAAGGCGTACAATTGTTGTACGTAACCAAAGATTTGTTTCAAGAGAGTTGAGAGTTTTCCCTTCAAACATGTAACGTCAGCTTTGCATTGTAGTGATCTTATTAACCGACAAGGCTCACAATACGACGGGGGGCAAGTTCGTCATGTAATCCGTTTAAACAAACTGACGGATTGTCACAAAAGATAAACACGAGATTTTTTAAATGTATTTTTTAAAAGTGTGTTTGGTCGGTGGCAAAGATTTGGGGTACCAGACGTGGCTAATCGGAATGAGCTCAGGCCATGGGGGGGGGGGGGTACAGGGCAAGATGGAGGAAATGTAAATGTATGTAGAGAGAAAATTGACAACTAGATAGATAGATAGATGGATGGATGGACAGACGGACGGACGGACAGACAGACAGACAGACAGAACAGAGAGATGGTATAGATAGATAGATAGATAGATGGATGGATGGATGGATGGATGGACGGACGGACGGACGGAAGGACTGACAGACAGACACACAGACAGACAGACAGACAGACAGACAGACAGAGTGATGGATGGAACAATCCCCGGGTTCACTTTGGCTAGTTGATAGATAGATAGATAGATAGATAGATAGATAGATAGATAGATAGATAGATAGAGTACAATGGACAATGGAGTACAATGCATTATGCTTATATTACAAAAGTTACCACAAACCACTATCTATTTGTAGCGCCTTCTGTAACTGTTTGTTTACAGTGACACTGAAGTGTCTATTCAGTCTTGCTTTCCCACCACTATCACATCCCTAGATTCTACAGTCTTCCACCATTCATTGGTTCTCTGACCAGAGAGGACTTGTGGACAAGCAGATTACAGCAGCGCCTTCACCAAGGAAATATGCGCTTCTTTCATCAAGTCTGAAGCTGATAAGGAAAATTGGAGCTTAAATAATCTTAAACTCTCCTTCAATCAACTACAGGCTTAGGCTGTGTTCACATGCAACTGGAAATCTAGTTTACGGTAATTGACGGCAGGTCCTGATAAAACACATTAGAGGTTCTAAAGTGAAGCGGTCTTGTTTAACAATATCTAATTGACAGTGGCGAAGCTGAGGGTCATTCCTTGTGCCCCGGCACTCTCCTATAGGCTTTCTAGACCCTCTCTCTCTCTGTCCCGTAGTCTTGTGGACGGTTTGGGACGCTACAGGTGATCTGGCAAACAGCACCCTCCTATAGGCTTTCTAGACCCTCTCTCTCTCTGTCCCGTAGTCTTGTGGACGGTTTGGGACGCTACAGGTGATCTGGCAAACAGCACCCTCCTATAGGCTTTCTAGACCCTCTCTCTCTCTGTCCCGTAGTCTTGTGGACCGTTTGGGACGCTACGGGTGATCTGGCAAACAACATCCTCCTATAGGCTTTCTAGACCCTCTCACTCTCTCTGTCCCGTAGTCTTGTGGACCGTTTGGGACGATACAGGTGATCTGGCAAACAGCATCCTCCTATCCTTTCTGTTTTCTGACCTCCTGATTGTATCGCTCAACCTCAAGCCCGTCCATTCTGTGATATTGTCCACCCATCTCTTCCTCTTTCTAGATCCTACAAAATCTAAAAGCCTGACCATCCAACGTTGCAGCTTTTTTTTTCCATGCATAGCGCTGGATTTGCCATTTTGGCTTGATCACAGGAAACCCCACAAACAAGGTCGTCAAAAATGCAGTCAATGTCGATATAAACAACAACTGCTTGATTTACATGTGAACAAAACTTCAGGTTGCTTCGGCTGTGGACCGTGTTTTGTCAGACATACTAGTAGCAGTTGTGAATGACACCCAAAAACCTTCCTGAATCACTTCGTTTGTTCATCTTGTTTGTCAGTTGATGGTTTTTGTCATAGATCCGCCCCACTGAAGTCAACTCGTAAACCATTAGTCCGAGTGAATCATTCCTGCTATTTGCCGAGAGCTTACCGAGCGGGAGATTTGTTAATCCTCACCAGTTTGCTCTGTCTTGGTAAGTCAGGAGAAATAACCCAATCCTACACATTTTTATCAACGCAGTTTTAAAACAGAAGAATGTTCTTCCGCTCGGTTTCGGTTTGCTATACAAGAGTGCAAAAGAAAGGAACGGAAAAAACAGATAGATAGATAGACAGATAGACAGATAGATAGATAGATAGATAGATAGATAGATAGATAGATAGATAGATAGATAGATAGATAGATAGATAGATAGATAGATAGATAGATAGATAGATAGATAGATAGATAGATAGATAGATAGATAGATAGATAGATAGATATTTCTTTTGACAATTAAATGATTCAATTAGAATATTTCGCATACCGCCGAAAGATCTGATAAACCGATACAGGGCGACTGAAAGATTGAAATAAAAAAATATATGCACCTCCAATGCCTTATGTGGTTTGCACTGTGTTGTTATTAGTGTCTGACTCGGATCAGCCATCCGTTTGAACACATACGAAAACTGAAATAATTAAGCATTTGTCGCCTTTTAAGTCGAATTATATACCCTTGGGTTCTTAATTAACATTGTATTAATTCATATTCTAAATGTGTACACATCATTTTTTAGACACCTTGCGTTTAATTAATATAATAAACGGGGGAAAAAAAGGCCTCCACAGAGAGCCAGTCCCTGTCACATTTTTCACCTGGAATTTATGTATTATAAATTCTGAAGACAACCCGAGGGCTCGTAAGGTTATGCAGCAGCGAATAAAGCAGAGAAAAGGATGTTGACTAGGGGAATGTTAAATGGTTTTTAAATGTGAATCAAAATATCTTCAAATAAACAGTTAAGAAACTATGCCGTTAGAAACATCAACATTCTTTCAGCCTGGCGTATGCCCTTAATTCGTTCCCTACACTAACTTTTGTGGGTGTGGACGGAAACACTTTAACACTATGCAGTTTGAAATTTAAACCTTGTTCAAAGATGTCTTTTTCTTTCAATTAGTATAAATACATTAGATATTAATGTAAAGGAAAATCAATGAACCAGGATGGGATTCAATAGTTTGAGAAGTTGGTTTATAACAGTGTTGGAAAATTGGTGTCCACTTCAGCCGAATATTTGAATTTCCGTAGCGTAGCGAAAATCCGGGAGCCCAATATTCGGCTTACCGTGGCAAAATGAGTTAAAACAATTGCTTCTTACATGTGTTAAGGCTGAGCGTTTATGAGCTACAATGTTGTTGAATCCAATACCAGACCGCCTATAAAAAAATCACGTAATTCACTTGCCGACATGATATCTTTCTTGTTGGTTTTTTAAAAACGGCATATTTGACGATTGTTTCCTTTCAGCATTCCCGCCATGTTAGATAGCTCTCTCACTGGACTCTCTACCGGTACCCTAAATAATTAATTTTCCAGCTGCCCAAATGTTCCTATACTTGAGCTTACCCCCAACAAATTTAACACACACAGCGATCAGATAGAGAGTGAATGTAGGCCTTAGATAGGACCAGTTATAACCACTCACAGTTTATGTTCATATTTTCCTAACTACGGCCAGAAACAAGTGGCTATGTTATGTTTGACGCGTGTCGGCGGCAACTCGACACCCGCTGATGGGGCGATAACTCGTTTTCCACATCCGCCAGGGGGCGCAAACTTTGTTGCCAGACATTCATAAACAGAAAAACACAGCTGCACGGCAATAGTTTTCGTTTTTTTGTAGCTTTCTAATTTTTCTTTTCTACTTCCTTCTCTGAAAGAATAATGGTGATTGCGCGGTATTTTATCTTTCTATTTGTGCAAGTGGTTGCCAAAACACAATGAATAAACAAAATGGCCGGTGTTCGCCCCATCCCCCCTCCTCATCCCCTGCCAAGGAAAAAAAAACCGACCTCACACATCCACCACGCTCACTTGATCATAATCTCAGGGTCCAGTTCAGTTTGAATTTGGAAGATTTCACCACAGTGATTTTTTGTTGCATTATTAGTGGTCTTGTCCATAGCGCCCGCTCCGCTCCGCTGTTTTTACGGAAATTGACGTATGAAAAATCTCTTTGCCTCTATAGCGGTGAGGAGCGGGGCGGAACTGATACTGTAGACAAGTATACAGAGGCAAAGAGAATTTTACATTTTCCGTGAAAATAGCGGAGCGGATGCTGTGGACAAGACCACTCATTGGTCTGGCCGTGTAAACAGAACAGAAATCCTACCTACGGAAAACTAGTGGGTTTACAATAAACGGCTCAGCTTACCAGAAACGCGAGGATGAACAGAGCAAACAAAAAAAAAAATGCATGCCATTGTTAAGAAGCTGTGAAATATTGACTATGTCGGGAGGATTAAAATGAATTCACAGTACATGCATATTATTTTCTTGTCATCAGCGAACATCATAGGCCGAAAGGTGTTACACTGTGTAAACTGTACTCCAAGAACGTCAAACGTTTTCACAGCAGAACTCATGCAGGATTTTAGGCCAAAAAACTACCGTTTGAGTCTGAATTTTGAGAAAGCAGGTCGACCCGGTAACTGTCACACTGTGCCAGGAAAAAGCAAGATGACTGAATATAACAGCACGACAGGACAGAAACAGACCCTGCCAGAAACGTAATAATAAAATTTGCTTAATTTTTACACAGACCAGAAACGTTGTTCAGTAGCCAATTTGCACAAACAAATGAGATATATTAAATGACTACATAATCATTCATAGTTGTTAATTTTGATATAATAACACATACTGTCAATCATTAGAAGACCGTATACTAAATTCCATTCAAAGACTTAAATAACCTAACAACTTTTTTTTCTTTTGTTTGTTCACCGGTTTGGCTTTTCTTAGGGGACCGTGTAGTCTAATAACAAATCCGAATGGAGAAAATACTGAATTGTGTGCACTGCTCAACTTTCGCTTACTATGTAATACCAACAACAGCTGTACGGGTTCGTTAGTGAACCTTATCATTCTGTGTACCTGACATTATGGAGCGCGAGAATCTTTGCTAGTGAAATTGCTGAAGCAAAATGATGCATGCACGCTTAATGTTGCAATTCTTTCAACTCCCCACACAGCACAGAATGAGCAGCTTTGTTTACCTGAAATAGATGCAGTGGAAATGAGAAAAAGATGAACTGAACTCTGGAGTTACTAAACTTTTTTCTCCTTACCGAACAAGCCAGCGAATTCCAAAATTGTACATCCTTTTCACCGTTTTGACAGTGTTTTGAGGGCTATTTGCCACATTGTTGTAAGCAACACTTTGCGGATTCTGAGGTTTTGTCATGGAAGGGGTTCTCTCACACCTAATTTTATTAAGTATAAAAAGAGTCATATGGGTGAATTTTTCGTGGGCATTTTTATGCAAGTTTCGATTTTGAAGCGTATTGAACAAAACCCTGATTTTACACAACTCCTCAAACTTTCAATCCTCATTTTCTCGAAAAGGCAAAAGTGAACATACGACAATATGGAAAATTGCCGAAGATTTTGTAGGTCATCGGAGCCCAATGTGGCTGGATGATAGCAAAGTTGAGCTGATGTCCTGAATATGTTTACACGATGTTGCTGTTGTTTTATGTGAGTATTTTTGTCGAAAATTTAAAGAGCAGATAAAATTCTGGCAATTTGTCGGAAACAGCAAATATTTGTGGTGTACTATAGAATGTTGTGGACCTAAGTTGAAGTTTGAACACTTTTGATCACAGATTATCTAAATTCACGTGTTTCCAGTCGCTGTTATGACACCAGTGAGTTTTGCGCCTAAATGTTTCCAGGGGAAACGGGGCACTCAAATATTCTGCAGCAAATGCTGGTCCATTATCCACATGTGGAAGATCTTTGTGTATTATGGGATAGAATTTCAGCTCCCCCACGGCGAGATTGACAGAATCGGAAATCTCTGGATTCTGAAACACGGAAAAACATTTTCCTCACTGGCCAAAGACAAATCAAGATTGCTTTGTGTGTTACATTTTATGTGCAAATCTCATTTTACTCTCAAATCTGGATTCTAGGTGTGCAGGTTGTGTGTTGGTGAATTGCACATGTGTTTAAAATCCACGTCTTACAAAAAAAAATTAAAAAATCTTCGATTTTTTAAAATCTCTGTTCCATCTTTATCTGTTTGGCTTATTCTCGTTTTCTCCTTTGGTTATCCTTCTATCCACACATCCAGCCATTCACTCATCCATCCACCCACCCACCCGCCCATTCATCCATACATCCATTTATTAATCCAACCGTCCGTCCGTCTGTCTGCCCACCCTTTCATCCATCGATCGAGCGATCCACCCATCCATCCACCCTTCCATCCACCCATCCATCCATTCATCCGCCCACTCGTCTGCCTCCTGCCCACCCTTTCATCCATCCATCCATCCATCCATCCGTCCGTCATCATCATGCTCTGCAATTACATAGCCACGCTACCCTCCTCATCCCTCCTCCTCCCCCCCCCCCCCGACTCTCTCCCATCTCATCCACTTCCCCAGACAACCACATCAGAAGAAAGTATCTTCAACAGACAAAACAAATCCACCCGATCAAATCAAACAAATAGACCCCCCCCCCTTTCACACACCCGAGCAACCACCCCAAAGGTTAATAGCTTACAGAAGGTCACACGCCTTTAAAACACATCCCCAGTTAATTATTTTCCATCTCCCACCCCAGTCTGACCACTGTCCAGAAAATAAACTGACCACTTAGTGAGGCAATGATGGATGTTAATGGACCATGAACTAATTGGGGGCCTCCAGATTTTAATGCCCCCCGTTGTCTGTTTGCTGAACTTTGGCAACTGAATCCTTTTCTTTATTTGTGGCGACACGCGCAGGGAAAGGTGTATATTTGTACAGGTTAGGGAGCCCAGAGTGACCCCTGACCCCAGACATGCTATGTTGTGTTTGGCCCTGCACGTGATATTCTGAGGTGAGGAAAAAAGAAGTAGTGTATATTGCTAAAAGGGGAGGGGGTTGGTTGGAAAGGGGTTGTTTTATTTGAACACGTGTGCTGGCCTGAATGGAGGAAAGGTGAGTGAGTGAGAGAATGAGTTAATAAGAGTTTGCATGCCTATGCATATATTTGAATGTGAATGAGTGAGTGAGCGAGTGAGTGATTGAGTGAGTGAGTGAGTGAGTGTGTCAGTCAATCAGTCAGTGGGTGAGTGTCTCAGTCAATGAGTGAGTAAATCAGTCATTCAGTCAGTCAATGGGAGTGCCTGACACGTGCGAGTATAAAGACATCTGATTTTCCACCGTAAAAGTATGTCTCAATGAAGCACCACTTTCAAACTTTGGGGGTGCAAACTATAATAATAATAATTATTTCCTCTCAACGAAGTCACATGTCGGAGAGTTCTCTCAGTCCCACACATTCACCCTTGTCCGCCAATGACCTGTCAGTGTTACTAAAGCAATAATGACTCATCCATTGAAAAGATCTGCGCTGAAATCTTTAAAAGCTACAAATCCAGGAAAACTTCAAATGAAAGCTAGCATAACGAAACGGGACAATGTCTTTGGTCGACAGTAACTGTGCTCAAAAAAGTCTCCAGCACTTGCCCGAAAGTGTTTTATTTCAAGTCGACCAGAAGCTCGTCTGTGGGCTTTGTGGTTACTTCAGACATTCCAGCACTCGTGGTCTGATGTCCACACCAAACAATCATTACTGAATGGGTGTATGTATGTCTCAATTTCTCTCAGACAATTCCTTCATTCAAGGACCATTGCTTACCTTTTGGACTAGCTTTGTCCAGGGAGCTAAGTCTGTTATTAAATCAATATTGGCTGACCTAACTTGACCGAGAGATCCTCTTGTGGACCTCCGGACCTTAAGGACGCAGTCCTCGTGTGCCCAGTACAATCAAACGGGCAGTCGTCATATCGCTAATCTCACTATCAATGGCCATAAAAGTGACCAAGGGCTGTTTGAAACAGACATTCAAATGGAACTCTGAGGGTGAACCTTTCTCTTGTCCTGATTCTCTATTGTATCTCTGTCCTTAACGACCTGTGGCTTTCTAAGACCGGCCTTGCAAGGGTTAACTGCAGGAACCGTCTTTTCGTTTTATTTTCTGGGTGCTTTTTGAGGGGTGTTCGGATAATGATTGGGTAAAGTGTCTGTCCCTGGATAGGGCATATTTATGCATCTATCTATCTATCTATCTATCTATCTATCTATCTATCTATCTATCTATCTATCTATCTATCTATCTATCTATCTATCTATCTATCTATCTATCTATCTATCTATCTATCTATCTATCTATCTATCTATCTATCTATCTGTCTGTCTGTCTGTCTTTCTATCTGTCTGTCTGTCTGTCTGTCTGTCTGTCTGTCTGTCTGTCTGTCTGTCTGTCTGTGTCGATGTTTGTCTGTCGGTCTATATATTTATACTCACCGTCCGTCAATCGGTCGATCCGTGGGCTATATCTGTGTGCGTACATGCTAAATGCATTTACTGCAAACTCAGTTTCACTTTTAGAAGTTGTCTGCGTGTGTACATTGCATTACTGGACAGACACCAATTTTTAATGGTTACCATATACCTGTGTTGGATAGCTGGTCCGGCTGGATAATACTGGTACCGTAACATAGCTCGACTTTAGGTTGGAGAATATTATGAAAATATGAGTCTTCGTACGGATGAGCTCAGGTTAGAGTGCCATGTACGCTCTCAGTCTGTTATACAGTTTGTCTTGACAAACAGCAACAACAGCAAACAAAAATAAACTATGAGGCCAAAGTAGGGCTTATGACATTTTGTCATTTCTGATTTCATTATAACGTTTCTTTACTGTTTCTTCGCGAGGCTTCGTAACAAATAACCCTTTCTTTTTTCCCTCCAATTTTAACTTCGTACACAGTCTGGCAGGGTTAAAGGCCCAAAGATAGTTATTGTAACTTATCCAGCAGAGAAGCAGTAAGTATCAAATTGTCAGAACAACAACAAGGAAAACTAACACAAGAAACAAGTTGCAGTAACGTAATGATGATCAGCGATAGATTGACAAGCCGTAATGGTACTCCACGAGAGCATTAGAATGTCCCCTTATTTTGCTATCTACCGTTCGTGTAAAGGACATTCTCCTGGTGGAATGAGTAAAAACGGTTGTCAGTATGGAGCAACATTTCGTCTTCTCTGTGGAGAGCATTACCCTGAGTTGACTGTAAGGATTAGCTTTTATGGAACACCGCAATGCTCAATTATAACTGAAGGATTAACATGGAATGACAGCGACGGAAACTTGAAAGATAACGGGGGTAAAGTTCAAGGACACAACAAACTGTAGCATGAATGAACTTCTGGGAGTAAATTCACGTCTCCAGATCTCCCCGGGCAGTGTCTACACGAGACATACCACAGGGTTATGATATCACGTAAGAAATCGTGGTTAAAAGTATGTAAAATTCGGCATTTCATCGACTCAAATTCAGGTGGACGGTCACAGGTAAGCAGGGCATTTTATGCCTGCACTTTCCAAACTTCAAAAAAGCGTAGTGGCGTCTAACATACGCGCTAGCGTCAGTTTCTCGCCCCGGGCCAGACTAATTCTCAATGTTGATCATTACAGGCAAGGCAAACAGTGGCTTTTCTTCTTGTCTTTCTGTGTAGAGGATGTGAAAAGTTTGATTTAAGACTCCACGAGTGAATGGCGAAGGAGAGTCAGTGATTCATTAGAGGTTACTGAATGCTTACCGCGTCCATTGACAGAAGGAAGGAAAGAGAATAACAGGATTATTCAACGCAAAGGAAGAATCTCGCTAGGTCGACACAAATTAATGTTGAAAAGAAAGGCGGTTTTGGTGGGGTTGGGGTGGGGGTTTCTCACAGGTAAAGACAAATGGAGAGCTGGGAAAAAATAATGTGATGAATTTGATTTAAGAATTGTCAAATGGTTGAGGAGGTTGAATGAGTTATTTATCCGAAGTCAAGATGATGTAGTCTATCCTTTTGTCCGGACCAATGTGAGTGAAATAATCGGATGAAACTGCACAGTATTCGATGTGACTACAGTAAGAATGCAAGGTAAATAGTCTTGAGGAAAAAGGAGAACGCTGAAATACTATGATTCCGAAGGCCACGATAGAATTTAGAATGGTCATTTCTTCAGTCAGTTCTGTGGGGTTTGATTGAACATGTGGAACTAGAATTGTGTGATTTGATTGGTCTTTTGGTAGAAAAGTAAAATTATTCGAAGAAAAAAGAACAACTGGAAATTCCGCGCAAAAAACTGCTAAGGAAAAAATGCGAGACCTGGGCAGTATTCCACAATTAACTTAGGCGAAAATTCTCTAGTTTGAACCATAAAATTCTCTGGGACGAGAAACGCAGCAAGCACTGACCTTGCACCACAACATCAGCGACGTTCTTATCCATCTCTGGTAACAGCTGAAACTTTAGGACAACAATAGATGCATGTTATCTTACTTTATTTGCGAACAAACATCATAGACACCCCATCCCCAGTTTCATCATAGCTTGTTTTTGAGAAAGAACAAAAAAAAAAAACACAAAAAACTCTCTTGGCTATAGAAATTCACCAGGCCAGCATTGCTTTATTCTATCTCAACCTTTAATAAAAATTAAGATAAGGCCGTACTAAGGCATAATAACGTGTATTCTATCATCCCTGCAAAAAGCGCGAAGTTATCCCACCTCTGGAAGTAGATTTCAAGTGTTAAAAGTTGTGCTAACACTTTGGAAAGTTTAACTACGAACTTTACAAGTAATTTTCTCAAAACACACTCAAGTGGAGATAGAGTCACTTTGACGAGGAGCTGTCATTTACAAGACAGCGACATCTAGTCACCACTAGTGCGTCTTCTTCTAATGGTGGCATCTAAAGATGCAGAATTCGTAACATTATTATTCAGCGGGCGGCTTCGCGGCGTAACAATTGGAGTACTCGTACCTACCGCCATCTCTACAACTGGAAAAAAACCCACAACCCTATAAATAACGAACAATACCACTACCCCTACTACTCTGGTAGCTAACCGACTATAACATCTACCACTTCACAGCGGACCAACTTTTTTGGGACCCTGAAGTTTGAACTGTTATGGGGGCCCTTCGCAACCAGCAACAATAGGGCAACATCCAATATTCACCCATTAAAAAAACAAGTTTCTTCAAGGCCATTCCGGGATTAGAGGCCCTGAAGCTTAACCTTCCTTAGTTTCGTGGTAGATCCGCCACTGCCACCTCATGTACTAATATCAACACTGCCGCTACAGATAGTACTACGGCTGCTTTATTTCCATCTACATTTTCTACCAGTTCAAGCTGTGCAGTGTTTAACCGGCTGGTTCAGGGAGTATCTCCCAGCTGTTTCAATTACTCGCCAGCCTGTCTACTTTCAACATAATCAATACTTCCACAACAAACCTCTACTGCAGACCTTCTAAGTCTATGGAAAACTGGTGCGTCTGGCAATATTTAAACAAAAAGAAAGTGAATAAAACAAAAAAATGGTCAAAGAGTCGAGGCATTTGCCCGGGATTCACGAGATAACAATGGCATCGCTACGCTATGTTTGGAAATTTTCTTTCCCCTGTTTGCTCCCGGCGACTCGCGCGCAGTTATGGAATAGACGGCAAACACTCATGCATTGACGGGCGTTTTCTGGTAGCTCTTTCTGTCCATTATGCTTGTTCGCTCCTTCCTTCCACGCCACGCCTATTTTCTCTTATTCGGGTGTGCTTTCTCGCTGAGGACTGAGCCTAGTTCTACATGTATGTGGCGTGAAGGCAGCTGATTTTGATAAAAATGCCGTCAGAGATGTACAAAAACGGCAATTCTCATGCATCAATTTGTCCACTTTTTTCTGTTATTCACTTGGTCAGCAGGCTCGACTTTCACTTAGTGCACCTGTCCAGTTCATCCCTGCTGCGACTCATCACCCCTTTGTACTCACCTGACTATGAAATAACAAGTATTGATTTCTCATGCCAAATGGAAATCGGGCGTGTTCTAGTTTCTTGCGAGAATGAGCAATAATTACAGTAATGTTGAGCGCATCCATTCACAACGATAGATATCCCTGCAGTAATCATAAATTTCGATTCGACAAATACACAGAAAATCTTAAGTGCGGAGCCAAATCTGCGTGCATTTTTAATTCATCCTGGAGCGTTTTGTTTTTTGTTTGTTTGTTTCTGGCCGTGTCCAGAAAAAAAAAAGCGAACAACAAAATCACGAATATTGATTAAGCTGTTACGCTAAAGTAATGAAAAGAGACCAGAAAGGGCTAATTTTCCATCAAAGTCGTACGTTCAAATAACTAAAGCATGTGATTTTCTACAAAGTACACATCATTCTATAGTGTCTTGTGACAAAAAATGTTCACCATCATTATTGAGGTCGAAAGTCAGAATTGCCATCTTCCATTCGTCATAATAATTGCAAACGAAGGTCGTTACTATACTAACAGCACACGACTACATAGATTTGTGAAGCTCCGATATTCAGTTCAACGCTAAAACTGTGAACTTTCAGATCGTATTTACGGGGTAAATTTAACATACTGATTAAATTTTCACTGAGATCAATTAATTTCAGGGATATCTTTAACTCAGGAGACTTGAGTTAACTAAAAAATCTACATTTATAGGCCAGTTTGAACACGAGTGTGCAGTTACGTTACCTATTTCAAGATGTTACAGTTTCTGCCTGAGCTGAAGTCTTCCAATCCAGACCGTATTTTCTTTCCGACGTCTTCAATGTTTTCATTGCCCTTCTAGTGAGGAAGATTCATCAATTTCTTGGCTCGGTCCTTCGTTCTATCATCCTCCATCCTCCTCCCAACTCCTTTTATTATGGTTTCTTTTCTTCAATATTTGCACCCACCGTTTGTCAGCGACTTGTGATATCATTGATCTGCCAGGCTAAGGTAAACTGTGATCAGCGCCGATCAGGGCAAGAGACAGGCAAAAACTGTGGACTTCATCGTGCACTTTTATGCTTTACTGGGTTTAGGATTTTATATAGCAGGAAAGAAATTAAAAAGTCCCATCCACAAGTATTTGAAAATCAGTCTGACATGAATATTAACCAGACGGCCATTAGGGAAAACGAACTATCTTCATGATCACCGCCTTTGATTTAGAAGGACTAAGTGACCACTGTAACGCAAAATGTTACTGCCAGCTAAAATCTAAACCATGAAATACCTGATAATTCTGCAAAGTTCTGGGGCCGAATTGATGACAACGAGATGTGATTTTATTGTATTCATTTAATTAAATCATACAATTGCTTTGTAGGGATAGCTAAATCAGTTCTGCGGATGTGAATGTTTCTCAGATAGAACAATTATTTTCAAATGGTGATAACAGATGGGTCACTTTATGGTTTAAATTTCTCAGTCGTGTCTACACGCCAGAGAGAAGAGGGAAACATGTTGCTGTAAGAGAGTGATTTTTTTGTGTGTACGTTTCATAGTTCACCACAATTCCTACGGGCTGCAACTGGTAATACATGAGGTCCTATAAGTCTGGGAGGAAGTTTTGATGAAGACTATCCTATACATTTATTATTATACTAGCTGACGTCCCCGGCCCTGCCCGGGATAAATCGGTTTGAATATGGTTTCAGTTCTGGGTGGTTATTACGGACCTGCTTCATCTGGCCTGTTCCTATTTGTTTATTTTATTTTTGTTTGTTTGTTTTTAAATAAGTCTTACTGCTCTGCCTTTGTGAGTTGACACCCTGCGCATCCCGTACAACAGTATGATTTGCGCACGGGTTAGTGTGTTTGATAGTGAACCATGGAGGTTATTAATAGATCCATGTAGTGAACACATCGCAGGAAGTGATAACGAAACCTTAAAATGGCGAACCAAGACTCGAAATAGATCTAAATGATGGCGAAACAATAAATTTCCAATAAAAAAAAAGTACACCGATTTGAGACTTCTATTAAAAACTGTGCACCCTTACATCCATTCTGATGCACCATATAAAATTTGAAGTCTGATTGTTGAGTGGTTCAGAAGCCTTTTGCAACGAAAAATCTCAAGTCCACAAATATATATAGTATAGATGTTGAAAATGGTGTTTTAAAAAGATGATTGGAACTGGTAACAAAACAAATGACTTCATAAATTCAGTTTGTACATTTCCACACATTATATCTTCAAAATGAATGTGTAAAAACCTAGTAGATTTTTTAACTAATGAGCACAGAAAGTTTGAACTTTCTACGTTTAGCCGTTTTTCTATGCATAGGGAAGGACCGCTCCAAGTTGTCCAAATATATATATAGATATATATATATACAGGCCCTAAGATAGCGATGGAAGGGAAAGAGACCTTGCACTCATGCGCATCTGTTTCAGCTCGCGCGTGGGTAGTGCGTGACAAGACAAGTGAACTGGGCTCGCAGCCACGTTGTTTCTACCCCATCGTTCCCGAGCTCTCGCTAGATCTCGGGATTAGGCACGAGACCGGGATTACGGAGCTGCCAGATTTCCTGATTTGCCTCTGGGGGATTTTGAATGACCAAACCTGTTTGGTCGAGAGAGAGAGAGAGAGAGAGAGAGAGAGAGAGAGAGAGAGAAAGAGAGAGAGAGAGAGAGAGAGAGAGAGAGAGAGAGAGAGATCGCCAGGTATAAATAAGAATTATACCATTCTACAAATTCGATAAATAGTAAACAAGCACATTTAATCCACTGAGAAAACTGCATTATCACAGCGGATTTAGAAAAATGGGACAGGTTTTGAAGCTAGGTTTACAACCGAGGAACATGTACACTTGGAGATTTACTCTCTGCACGATGATTGGACTATAATCGCCGACCAGTTGACTGTCTAGAGGGAAAATACCCCAACAACAACCAATAGACACAGGCTGCCTCAGCCAACCAGCCATTCTTTGGCACAAGCATCCAAAGCCATCATGGACTTAAGCACCCTTCACACGAGCCGTCAGCAGTGGCAGAGTGTCAACAGTTGAGCCGGCCGTGGAGGGCTGATAAGGACCCAGCCTCGCCTGTGCAAGGGGGATAAACCCTGATAACCCCTTGATGACTTTCACAGGTTGGCAAAGTTAACAAGCCCCCGCCTCTCTCTCATCAGCGACCTTTTATTACACTTTGATTGTCCCAATAGCGAATGTTTCCTGTTTTTTCTATCATTTATCAAAAGATTATCACAGAAATTAGCTCTGAAGTCTGAAACAATCAGACCACAAAAAAGCCGAAACCGTGAGGATTTACAATCGTGTGTGGCACAGGCGCTTTCCTGGCAGCTTTAAAGGCAAGAATATAATTATGCAGTGATCACACGTGTGGTTGTAAAACTTTTCAGAAAATCATCTTATTTATTGTGCCAGCAAAGAAGAACATCATTATTTTTGTCACATGATAAAACTTTTTGATCTCAGTGATCAAAGACGTTTGTGCAGCCTGGCTTTTTTCTTCCCGTTTACCACATGACGGAGCATTGGTGTGTTGGACGCTACTCTACGTAGGGCAAATATTCATCATCGCATAGGAAGAACCCGCTTTGTTTACAAAGATAACTGTTTTTGAAACACGTGTTTCTGAATTTGATTTTAATCCCGTGACCACTTAGGATATTTAAAAAAAAAAAAAGTATTTGTGAAGTGAAGCAAAAATAATGACACCAATAACGAGATTACGTCCATTCACGGTAGCTCATCACACAAACTGAACTGTGGATCTCAGCAGTGAGTTGTTTGTGACAGTCACTGTCTTTCTTCAAGTCTCTTCAGGACAATGAACAAACCAAAGAGATGGAATCCTTAACATCAAAGTTTCAGAGGAAAGGGGTGAATCTGGACGAACAAAATAATGTAAGGGGAACGAGATGATCTAGAGGTAAGGTACTCGCCTCCCATGCCGAAGGTACCGGTTTCAATCCCTGGTCAATGCAGACATGTAGGATTTTTTGGGGCGGGGGTGGGGGGTGGGGGGGGGGATTCCTATCCCTGATCCTATGGTAGGTAGGATCGAGCACCTAGTCTTCTCTGATAGGAACGGAAAACTCGGGGGACCCGTGTGCACGTTGCGCACGTTAGTACTATAGTGATACCTTGGCAATTGAAAATCGAGACGAGTAAGGGATTTCTTTTCCTATCGAACATTGCCATGGTGCTGCAACCTCTGGACTGTGCACCCAAACCCTAACCCTAACCCTAAAATGACTGAACGTCACTGAAAATCCCTGGGATGTGAGTGTGTTGCTGCCCCGCTCCTGAATTTGCTGATCAGTACTGCAATCGGCAAACACGCATCCGGGCCAAATTCTAAAAAACTACTCTCTAGCACAAAAACACACAAAAACAAGAACAAGAAAAATAAAAATAAAAGTGAGGTGTAAATGTCAAGGGCAGCGAAACCTCCTAAACTAAAGACTTTTACATAAGATAATGTGAGAATGAACAAGTGACAGAACCAGAGAGAAGACACAAAGAAAATAAAAAGGGAAACAATGAAACATTGTAGAAGGAAGAACGAGGGGGGGGGGGTGGGGTGGAAGTTAAGCCCCATTTGATAAAGCGCGATAACTTGTATCATACCGGACTATCCCAGTGAATGTCAGGTCGTCTGAGAATGACATGAGACAACTTCATCATTGCGCCCGGGTCAAAAGCAGCCCCGTCGTTCACTGACGCAACGCCAGTATCATCAGCTGACCCCGCCTCTCTTGCCAGATGACCTCCTCAAGTGTTGTCATCGTGACCCCTGAACCCCAACAACACCTGGAGTAGTACTAGGCAGATACTTAACTCGGACGGGTTGACAGTTACTACAAGCAATGTTTGCCCGTTGGTTGGGTCCCTCTTGTGTTCTTCCACACTTATCTCCTTGTTGACTCAGTCCAGCTTGTCTGTTTGTCCACCACATTTTTCACACTCTGATTTTTCCCTGCACATCTTGACAGGATGTAAAAAAGCAAAGCCAAACTTCACAACTTGAGAAAACGTCTTCACGAGCACTTTAATGCAGACAAGATAGTCCTGAATGGGCCGATCACTGATGACATGACAAGTATAGTTCTTCAAATGATAAATGAGACAACACGTTCAAGCCAAACAGTATAACATTTAAGTATTCTGAGACAGACAAAAAAAAAATGTTCACCGGAAATGACAAATAAGGACCATTTTTAACAGGCATAATTCCATGGTTTAAAAAAAAAGGGGAGTTGGGGAGCGTTGATAAGCAGTTTATTTTCTTTTGGAGGTTATGTGGACTTAGTTAGAAACTGGTAACTTTTACGGCGTGAAAGTGACTTATTGGATACTCTCAGCGCCCGATTGAGAATTTGTGTTTTGTGTTTGTTAAAAATAGAATAGCCATGGAGATGGCAAAAGCATTGCAGAGCCAGCCGAAATTTTTAAACAAGACACTCGAAATAAGAAGAAGAATGGCTCAGCAGCTTTTGTGCTTCGCATCCAGTGTTACCGGCACCACAGCCTTTTCAAGTCTGACTTTAACTAACATTCCTCTCAGAATCGAGGGCTGGCTTTGATGCTCTCCACGGGACCCGGTTGCCCAGAAGTTGGCCGCTTTTCAGGGCCGCCGCAGTACTTCAGTTAAAGCAAAACCTAATATTGCTGAAACCTGGTCTTTTTGAACACTGTTGTTGTGAAAAACACATTTATTAGGTCTTATCATTGAGGAACAGCAACCTCGTAGACACAGTTTTGATAGACCTTGTCATCACAATTAATCTCTGGGAACCAATGGAGGAAAACTATGCCTTTCCTATGTCACAGCGAAAGAAGAATACCTTTTGCACATTGCCCAGTTGACGATGACTTTGCTGTACTTGGAGAATATTACCAGGGCTGTCGACCACATTCCAACAAGAATGAGAGTGAAACCCACACAAAAATGGAGCAATACTCCAGTAATTGTTGGCTACAAAAGAGCATCAGCCACACCTGAACTAAACCTATTTTGTACACCTTATGGGGTCTTTATCAACATCATGATAGTCTTTAGAGCAATGGTCGTGTGTCTCTGATGTAGGCCGGAGTTGTCAAAGTAGGACGAGCCACGGTTGGAGGGACTTTTAGCACTGGCTTAAATGTTCCCCTTGACTCACTGAAGCTGGGCGGCATTTTATTTTTACTGGTAGAAATTATATACGAAGTTGAATTCATCAAAATCTCACCTGGCAACATTATCCACAGTAAATAAAAGACTGTCAATGTATGTTAATCTCATGGTGTATGTGCAAGCGTTCTATGTGTGTGTGTGTAATCAAAGTTGGTTTCCACTGCACAGAAATTCTATCTATCTATCTATCTATCTATCTATCTATCTATCTATCTATCTATCTATCTATCTATCTATCTATCTATCTATCTATCTATCTATCTATCTATCTATCTATCTATCTATCTATCTATCTATCTATCTATCTATCTATCTATCTATCTATCTATCTATCTATCTATCTATCTATCTATCTATCTATCTATCTATCTATCTATCTATCTATCTGTCTGTCTGTCTGCCCGTCCGTCCGTCCGTCTGTGTATGTATGTATGTATGTATGTATGGAAAGAAAGATTCGTTCATTCAACAGAAACAAGACCATATTGAAAGACACTCCCCTCAAACCATCTATATTTGAAAGTGACTCTATTGGTTTCCATCGTAGAGAAGTGCGGCCAGATATAACAGTGATTGACAGAAAAAGAAAAACAGTCAAACTAGTAGAAATATCGATACCATTTGATGCTTATATTGATAAAGCTTACAAATCAAAGTTTGATAAGTACTATCCATTTTCTTTAGAGATCAACGCCATAGGGTATCATTGTGAAATCATTGTGCTAATTATAGGCAGTCTCGGAAATGTCCATGAGAGGTTTACAATAATAAATGGGCCAGTCTTAGTTATTGTCCACTTTTACCATCTATTTATGGATAAAATAAGCCAAGAGCCAGCAGTTATGTTCAGTCATGTAACGGATTAATATTTACAATGCCATTCTATGGTTTCCTGTATGGGTATCGTGTGTGAAATACTGTACCGACTAATTGGAAATAAAGAATTATATGTATGTATGTATGTATGTATGTATGTATGTATGTATGTATGTATGTATCTATCTATCTATCTATCTATCTATCTATCTATCTATCTATCTATCTATCTATCTATCTATCTATCTATCTATCTATCTATCTATCTATCTATCTATCTATCTATCTATCTATCTATCTATCTATCTATCTATTTGTTTGTTTGTCTCTCCGCCTGTCTGTCTGTTTCCGTCTATCACCCCATCTATCTCGGAGTAACATGCGATCCCGTCCCTATTAATCTTCAATTCTGCCAAGTTCTAAGCTTGAACTTTAAACGAATTAATATTCTTAGTTCTACAAGACTTTCTTTGCACACCTTTGGCTATTTGGGTGGTCGCTCCTGGCAGACAGTGCGCACTGGTCCCCTGTGGTGCTAGGGAAATAGACTGCACTGTGACGGGGATTAGTAAACGGGAAAACCCACACTGCATTGACTTGAGATATATGTAATTATTGTGGTGTTAGATTTGTGTGTGTGGTCTGATAAATAGACAGATAGGCTGAAAGATAGACCACATTATTACATACAGGTAGACATAGTCTGCAAATGTCTTAAAACCAAATAAATGAAGGCATAATTCTGGTTCTTGCCAAATTTAGTTGCTAGAATGTTTTATTCCTAGTTTGAAAATTGTCAGTATAGTTTTCCCACAACTTGGCATGTATTTGTGTCCCAATTCTGAAAAGAATGTTGCTACAAGCACGTAGGTCTGCCACGTTTTTTTGCACTAGGGGTACGTATTTTAACACGCCTTCTGAGCTGCAGAGACCCTCCCGAAATACTCCTAAAAGCCTTAATTAATTATTCTTTCAGATTTTCTTTTCGTCTTCCTCCTGTTCTTTGGTTGAAAGGGTAGGGGCCAGGTTTAGTAGTTCGATCAGATTTAGGGTTGAGGATAAGGATAGGTTAGGGACAAGTACGTATACGTACGCGCCCTTAGCGCAAAACGCTTGGGGCGCATACGTACTTATAGTAACAGCCTTCTGAAAAAGACGTTATCTGTCTACAGAAACAGACGTTATCTGTCTACAGAAAATGACGTTATCTGTCTACAGAAAATGACGTTATCTGTCTACAGAAAAAGACGTTATCTGTCTACAGAAAAAGACGTTATCTGTCTACAGAAAAAGACGTTATCTGTCTACAGAAAAAGACGTTATCTGTCTACAGAAAAAGACGTTATCTGTCTACAGAAAAAGACGTTATCTGTCTACAGAAAAAAACCTTGGTCTTGCATAAAAACCTGTGAGTTGTTATTAAAAATGGGGCAAACAAGAGTAAAACATCGGGTATTTTCCATGTTATATGATTGTGCATTTTGGCCTTTTCGAGAAAGTGAGAATCGAAAGTTTGAAGATGTGTGTAAACGGAGGGCCAAAACGCATACAACATCACATCACAAACACATATCTGAAAAAGTTTTCAACCGATTGGAATGACATTTCTACATAATGAAATAAGAGTGAGAGAAACACTTTCGTGACAAAACCTCAAAACTGGCAAAATATCGCATTCAACAATATGACAAATACCTCTCGAAAATATTGCAAATAATGAAACATAAAAGGGGAAAGATGTCAGTTCATAGTGAAACAACCACAAAAAAATCAAGTCATCAGTTCTACAATTCCTGCATTCCTCAAAGATGACAATGTATTACCCCCCCCCCTCCCCTTCCCCCTCCCCAAGCAAAAAAAAAGAAAAAGAAAAAAAGAAAAAAAAAAGCCATGTGTAACCTGCCAGTTTGTCAAGTATCCACCCATTTCATCACCCGGGGTGTGTTTAGATAACAGAGTACTCAACAATCAAATTTCCCTAAACTTCCTGAGTTACCTGAAACCCCGAGAGAGCTCTTCATTGAAGTCCTTGTGATGTTTGGCCTCAGCCACGCTTCCAGTGGGCGACTCCAGCAACCTGGGCATGTTGCTGACATGTCCCGCTGCGTGCGCCGTCTCTGATTAGCTAATCCTTCCAAGTGTCATCGGATGACATTTCGTCCCCTTAGAAATGACAAGGTCCTAACTCCCTTCCGTGAACTTTTGAAAAATTGATGATTGAAATTTCATGTGCTCATAGATTATAGTGGTACGATATTTTTTTCTTGTCAGTAATACTTACAAATGACACATCGTATCCGCTTGGTATTTTGGCCTGCAGCGGAAAAAGGACTTTAGAAGTAGTGTGTAAGGCGTAACTCAGTTCAGCTAAAAGGTGGAGATAGAACCTTGTCATTCTAAAGGGACGATTTCCCGTGGACGACCAGGCTCAGCTTCAAACTGGCGTCGGAAGTGGTAAATCTCGCGGTTTAAGCGCGAAGTCTGCTCTGTTTTAACAGAGATCTCGTTTCTCACTGTTCTCCATCAGCTGATATTCATCCCATTCCCCCGTTTTGCCAGGTCCATTTTAAAACAAACACATACACGTTCAACACAAACAAAAAAGCATGCTTGTTTTCGTGTGAGGAAGGGGTGGCTGTTATCAACATGTCAAACATTCGCAAAGGTATTTCGAGAAGATTTTAACAATTATTCATTTTTGATAAATTGTGTCACTTTTTTTTTAGAGTCGAGGAAGGGTAAAGGGTTTTTTTCCCCTTGGCTTTGGTGGTGGTGGGGGGGGGGGGGCGGTGATGAAGTGTATCCGAAGCTGAGCATTTACAATACAATGATTGTAAGAAATAAAAAGGGGGGGGGGGGGATAAAAAACCATAGGGGACTTTAACCCTCTAGTCCCCAGCAACTGATTGTCTTGTCAGAAAAATTTTGAAACATATAATTTAAAGATTTAAAGTAGTCAAAAATAAATGCAAAACTCTACAAAATATAATTATATTTTTCATCACTAAAACTTTGGGCGCCAGGTGGCATGTTTCAAATATGGGACATTGGGCACTAGTGGGTTAAGGATGACCGACACGTTTTCATTCTTAGATTATTTATTTAGTTTTTATTTGTTTATTTTCTCTTTATTTATTTAGTTAGTTACATATTTATTTATTTATCTATCGACATTGTCTGTGAATACTTTTTTTTGCAAACATGACGGAAAACCAGAGGTAGAAATGCCTAATGCGTACATACTTTTCATGTTCACTCCAGCAGGCAGATAAAAACGTTTGACACAAACAAAATAACTGTCCCTAATTGTAATATTTACACAGCTATTATCTGGTCGCTGCACCTGGATTACCGAGCATTACAGCTAGTTGACCACACTTGTGAGTGGGAGAAATTTATGCAATCAGGCCATTTCTCAGAGATCGGTCAGATTGTCGCCCCCTGTTTGTGACTTCAGATTGACAAGTGATCCAACTACATGTTTATTCTATCTTATACATGCACTTGTCACCTGGAACAGTAAGGATCTAAATACACCCATTACCTGGAACACAAAAGATCTAAGATGTCTTCACTCTCGCAAATACGTGGTTTGCCTCACGTAGACATTAAGGACCAGCATGGAGAACCAGTTTACTTTCTTACGTAAAACGCCTTCACACATTGGGTCCATTGACCGGGTTTGACAGGTGGTTCGGGAGAAGAGGGGGATGGAGGAGAGAGATGAGTGGGTGGGTCAAGCACGACGTGTCATGTCCATTGAAGTTGGACTGACCATCAAGGAAAGGGAGTGGTGGGGTTAGGTGAGCTCTAATGAAGGTTCTGAATAGAAAAACTCGTAAGTTTCATTTGGAAATGGATTCACCCAAGTCAAAGTGTCTAGCACCAAGGCGGGTGATTTGTCTGAGAAAGTTCTAACTGACAAGAAGGGGTATTATGGTGAAGACCTGGCTTTGGTTGGCCGACAAAATTATTTAGCTACAATATTTCATTGGACCAATTTTTAGTTCTTAAAGATCAGAGATATTTTAAGGGGCGAGAATCCAGTGTCTCCGCTGCGGCAACTAGGAAACAGTGAGAGAGCGAGGAAAAAGAAGAAAAAATTCAATACTGCTTTGGCCTATTTGGTGTCCACATCATGGAACATTATTGATGGACTGGTTGAAGGAGAATATTTCTTGTTTTTGTCCCCGCGTTGAGACTAAGGGATAAGTATCACTTTTAAGTTGGCTCTAGCTTTATCAAAGTATGCCTATGTGGTAGAGACTGTTTTGAGTTGCACTTGTCCTTACTGTCATCGATCTTGGAGAAATGATGGGAGATTAAGGATGGAGAGAGTGAAGAAGGGTTTGGATGAGGACAGTCCCAGTGTACAGCTGTATTGAACATTCCAAGTGGACTGGGCAGAATGGTGCCCGATGAAAGGGGCGACGGTTCCGTTCCTGCACACCTGCACCTTGAAGTATCCTACACTCCAATACTTGACACCCACGAGGACCGAGCAAGAGTTTTTCACAAAAAGAGATATTTGCTATGAGGGCTATTCAATACACCAGGACAGGATGACTGCGGCTCATTCTGATAACCGATTACTGGATTCTGTATACGAACGAATCTTTGATAACATTTTTTTTTTTTTTTTAACACGAGAGACATAAACTAATATTAAACTACAGTGTAACATGCTTTGTTTCCACACACCGAATGTTTATTGCACATTATTACTGGAGAATATCAAATAAAATGTTTCCAATTTAATGTCATTCACATAATTAATATTATGATGTTAATACTCAAGGCCATATAATTATTTTTCTTATGCTAACTGAGTGTTTGCGAGTTTGCCATAAGTAACTGATCATGGAACTGTCAAACATAAGCAGAAAAAATGGAACTGGTGCCATAATTATGGGTTCTTTCTTCTAATGTATAATGATAGACTGCATGGGGCTTGGGGAGTGTAAAAAAAATGGGTATAATTTAAGCAAGCCCAGCTTGGTCATTTCGGTAATACTTTCGCAACGACAGCTTGATTACTGTAAAGTTGTTTTTCTATAATGGTACATGTCAGCGGCCAGTTCGTATATACTGGACTACTCCTAAAGTTAATGGTTAGCATTTTTAACTAATTTGACCATATTCCTCACAGAAATCGAATACGTGGATTAGTTCCATGAAACTCGCCCACCGATGCCCGCTTATAGGACCCCATTGACAGCAGCATGGACGGAAGATAACAATATGACTTACTACCGTCACTTTGTTGCGATATTTGGCCATTCCTGGCCACTGATAATTCTCAAGTGGCTACGTCTTCACGCCAAGTGTCCCCCGTACACAGAGTGCTGAGGACTGGGTCATTTATTGCAGGATTAACCCTGTAGGTCCGGCCGGGCATGTCACAGATGATACATGTATGTTAAGGTCAAGAAAAGCCCAGAGTTTACTAAATCAAAACGAAGAGGATGAAAGTCCAGGTGGGAGAGACATGAGTTCTATCTCAGCTGGACTCAAGTTTACGTAGAGTCTCTGAGCATGGGTCGCTTCTGATCCAATGGATGGGATCTTAGTGTATTCCGTCCACTCCTCCACTGCAGGAAGTCGAGCTTCTTGATCTCTTAGTCATGTGTGCATTACAAAACATTTCATCCATCATCACAATCATTACCATCGCCTCATCGACCAACTCTACCATCAGAATCATCAACACCAGTGACCCATCACCTAAAAGACAAACCATGTCTAATAGTTAGACACATAGAACCAGTTAACACTGGCATAGGTAGCATATCCCAGGTCACTGAGCCAACAGATTGTACTTGCATTGATTTTATGCTGTCAGCAATTGCTATGTAGGAACTATTTACTTCTACTTGAGGAACTTAAAATATGCTGAAACTCTGAATACCAAAAGATTAAATAGGGTACCCAAGATAGACCATGAAGGCGTAAAGTGGCCTTTATCGTGCCGAGGCGCGGTAAAAGGCAAACGCGAACTCTGAAATTTCCCAAACTAAATCGCGTCCTTTAAGAAAGAAACGGATACCACTTTACTCTTCAGGGATGTGCTAAAGCCCATGGCTATGATCGTCTCTGAATAATGATCTTCAACCCATCTTACCATTCAGAACGAGCCACTGAATCACCAGATTCTCCATCATTTTGGGACATTATTCGCAGGACCCAAGACTAAGCCCGCACACGCGACTTGCTATTGTGTTGCAATCGTGTCTTAGTTTCATATTTCCGTTGGCTGCATGTAGACAAATTCCTATTCATGCGCCTAGATTTTAAAACAAAAATGCGAAGCGACTGCAACGCCACAAAACTGCATATGCGTTCTTACCCTAACCACTTCCCTGCGTTGAGAGCGAAAGCTCTGACTCTCTAAGTCCAGTAAAAGAAAAAATGCTCCAAACAGAAGTGAGTGATAGAGAAATAGATCAGTCGTGGGACAATGGCATTGTATGGCATTTCTTGGCTTTCTGAGGGTTAAACCTGCGGAACTCGGCCGGGACCGGTGTCTGTAGCGCCGGGTCGCCTGACGCTTGTCGTCCCTGGTTGTTGTGTTTACGATGGAATGTTGCCCAGGTGCGCTCGGGGGCTGGACTCGGCCTGGACAAGGTACAAAGCCTGGGGTACTTGAGGACATGTCCAGGTGAAGGGTTTGGTCATCCTGAATGGACGGCCCCGCGTTTTCTCTTTTCAAGTTTTTGTCGGGTTTATGACCCTTTGCAAGGCTGGAGCACATACCGATGTAAGGGGGAATAATGGCAGGGGAAATACCAGTAAATACCAAACCTTTTGGTGCTGTTGTGGCTCGTGCGCTTGCAGCACCCCGCCTTCCCTTTCTATTTCTTTTCATCGCCTGTCCTCCTTATGAAAAGCTCAAAGACAGGGAATTGTGGGTTGATGTTCATTGTCCGCGCCGATTTAAAAAATGAATCCGATATTTCTTTTATTTGGTAAATGAATATGAAAATTTTTTTTTTTCAAAACGAAGATGAGAAAATTAAAAAAAACAACAACAAGCCAACACAAGCATATTTATTTAGAGGTGGATCTATTTCTCATGACTGTTTTACAAGGTATATAACATTGTGTGGTTGTGGCTGTGTTTTTTAGGTCTTTATTCTAAGAGGTTCGCTGCTTTTGGTATTTACACATCACTTTACTTGTTTTTATTTTTCTTGTTCTTGTCTCTGTGTAGTATTTTGGTAGGGATTTTTTTTTTCTAGAATTTTGCCCGGGCAGCGGTCTTGTTTGGCCGCTCTTCTCGACGTCCAACTGCCTAGGTATCTTTAACATGCGCAACGTGCACGTGGACCCTCCGAGCTTTTCGTCCTTATCCGAGAAAATTAGGTGCTCCATCCTACCTGCCATAGGATCAGGGACAGAAATCCTGCCCCCCCCCCCCCCCCAAAATAATAAAAAATAAAAAAATAAAAATCCAACATGGCTGCACCGACCGGGGATCGAACCCGCCACCTTCGGCATGAGAGACCGCACCTTACCTCTAGACCAACCTATCCCCTAGGTTTGACTGTGTTTGTCGTCCTTTGTAAGTGCTAGCTGCAGATGGTGTCATGGATGTTTACGTTTCAAAATGATAAAGATTGTCGACAAGACAAGACAAGACAAATGGTGTATTAACTTATCATGACAAATATTTGACAACGCAAAGAAAAAAGACCAGGCGTGAGTCTTGAAACTCGCCAGACGAAAGCTCTGGTAATAGAGATAAACATTTCTGGTTTGTCTTGAAGATCCACCTGTCATCACCCTAGAAAAGTTATTCTGATGTAGATTCCAACCCCTTGAGGGAAATCCCAAAAACGACATGAAATTATTGTCGCTCTGTATACCCGAAAGTAGGTCATTAATGTATTTCTGAACCAACAGACTCCAGAAGTTAAATTCTTTAGTTGTTACTATCCAGAAGTAAGATTACTTTTCTTGTGCTTTGTTTTTCCCACTATGGACCCATACTTGCTTACATTACATCGTTATCGTTGTCATTAATAGAAACACATGTAATCTAAAAATAATGAAATGTAGAAATGATTGTTAGATAATAATAATGATAATAATAATAAGCATATTAGGAATAATAACACATTTATAATAAACAGATGAAAAAACTTATAATAAATAAATATATAAAAAGCATAAAATACAGATAACATTGTAGATAGCCAGAACAATGATGATAATAATAATGAATATAAGAATAAGAAAACAAGCTCTGAGTGTAATAAATAATAGAAAGTTTGAGAGTGGCCTCACACAGAGATGTGTTAAATAGCATTCCTCGTTGTCAATGAAAAAACAACAACACCAGATCATTTCCTGTAAAAACGTTTGTGTGCCTAGCCTTTTCTTTGTTCATAAGCTCATTCTATCTCCCCGCTCTTCTCTCCCCCCCCCCCCCCCCCCAACCTTCATCATTCACCTTTGCTAAGTTCCATGCTGGTATATTATTAACAAAGCTCGTTTTGCTGACGTCTTAACAGGGGCAATTGAACTAATATGATATGTGTTACTGGTATCACTCGCATTTCTCCCCCCCCCACCCCCCTCCTCCTCCCGTATCCAGCAATGTTTCAAATCTCAAATCTTGCAAACCCCGTCACACATGTAGGATGATCCACTCACGAGATTTTTAGCCCCAAACTTAAATAGCTCTGTTTTTTTGTGTGTGTGTTTTTCTGCTGTCATTAATTTTACAGGTACCACACAAGTACGACTGTACTATGAAGGATTTTCAATTTTGTACAGAAGCCTATTATGTGATCTTTGCTGTGGTTAATGCAAAATGTATATGAGTGATATAATCCACTGACTCCTGTTTTTCAGGGCGAGTTTCTTTCCCTGTGTCGGTCATTCTTGTGCACTGTTTTATAGTCAATCTCAATATGGTTCACGGATAGTTATTGAGATACAGCCCTTTAAACTTTTACCAGCAGTTGTGGGATATCAGTCGAGGTGAATTTTCTCAACACAAAAGAAGTAGATTATTATCGAGGGCCTCACCGTAAACTAAAATGCTTACAGCCCTTGACAGCCCCCAGGTTGTGTGTTAAGTTGGGAGTTAAATCCTGAAAACTTCGGGTTAAATATCGGTGTTTTTTTGGGTTTTTTTTGTAACTACTTTCAGCCAAATTTTAAGAGCATGTGTGGATTTCGCCCACATCGGAAGTCGGCACAGTGCCTGTGGATCCATGTAAATAATTATTTCCTGGCTTGGACCGGCAGCACATCTTGTCATTTCATTTCATGAAAGGGGCCGAACGCTACAAGTTGATTTAACAGACTTTTGTCATATTAATTTACAAAATTCATATTACACATACTTTACAGTACAGGCCTTTTCCTGTACGATTTTTTACTTCACTTTTATTTTGATCTTACCTACAGGCATCAGCTGAGAGCTGAAAGCTAGCCCAAAGAGAGAAAATGAAAAAACCGTGACAGACGCCACAGTGGCCGCTATCGTGCTAACGCGCCATTAAACCCAAACTCAAACCGGTAAAGAAAGTTATTCTGTTGCTGCTCCTGAAAAAATTTGCAAAAACCGAGTTACGATAATTTGCCAAGCGACCCTCGATATGAAGAAAAGTGAAAAAGACGAAGATCTGGAGAAGTTTGAAAGTTTGAAAAAGTTACCTCTCCGGGCCTTCATACCGTGAATGCACTTCCCGACATTTTACTGTTCCATCCATTCAAACTCCTTATCTTCTCCACCACCGCAGTAAAGGGATACATGGTTATGAAATGTTATTGGGGAACCTGTTTACAACACAAAAGATGGGGAGAGCGGCGGGGTGTCGCACCCAGGGACCCGCTAGTGTCATCCAGGGATTTAAACCCCTCCCAGATGGCAACTGAGCCATGATAAAGAGCCCATCTAACATTATTCCACTGTACAATGTGACACGCTTTGTGCAGGCCCAGACCATGATATTAAAAAACACCTATTTATCGACTTCTCTTCACTTTTTTCCCGGCGGTCTAATTCATTTCAAGTTTTCATTTGCCACCAGCTAGACGGAAGGCGGCTAATCGAAACTGTCAGGTATATGATAATCACTGTCTAGCTGATTATAAAATCACAACACAGAAACAGTGATCAACAGCTGTGATTATTTAACAACGTTATTTTCCCAAGCAAAGAACAGCACACGAATAGAGAAGGTGAACACCCGGACGTTTTGTCGCTGTAACGTCTCCGCAGACGATAGAGAACCCAGTGATTTCAGTACAAAAAAAACACAACAACTGTATTGAATGGTTTCTTACCAAACACAATAGTTTTTGTTCCTTTTTCCTGTTTCCTTTAAACACATTGTCATGTTTTCAATCATTATAAGTAGCGTCTCAAACGCCAGTTGTGGCTACAAAAACGCATTCCACTTGTCTTTTCAGACGACTATGTCTCTTAAATTTACTGGAAATAAAGTAAAATTCTGTCACCCAGTTTAATATTAATGCATGGGCATACCCACTTTTTTTGGCTTTTCTTGCAGCTCATTCTTGAAAAGGTATCTCAATTTTACTTAATTTTAATTTTTTTATTATTATTATTATTTTTTTCAATTTTATACTTATTCTTTAACTTTCATGGATACAATTTCATTGGTGTTTGGAAATTAACAAACACAATTATCATCAGTGATAAGAAAAATTACAAAATAGCCAACAATATTCACAACAGACAATAGATTCCACACATTCCGCCTAGCAGCACGCCCTTGACGACGCCGTGAAGAGACCAAGAAAGACACGTGACTTTGCCGAGTGGCCAGAGTTGATTTGTGTATTGTGTTTGTGTGACACGCTGAGCTGCAGAATACGACAGGTACCCGAGTGAATGCTCGCCCACCCGTAAGGGATTAGATTAGAGGTGTCACAGAAGTACACACACAACAACTGTGACAATAAAACGGGAAAACCCCAATGGGCGGACGCCATCTACTGTCATAATCACCGGGCTACTATAAGTTTCGTTGCATTCAGAAAACAACAACAAAAAAGCAACAAAACACTGAGAAGTCCGTGGAATATGAGTTAGTAGAGATATTGGATAATGATTTTAATGAAGTGTGATAGTGGGTTATTGCCTTATTCTGATTAGAGTTTTAAATGTATAGGATTTGAGTCGTCCAGAGGAAGGAAAGAGACAGTAGAGCGCATGGCAAAGACCTGTAGATAAAGAAAGACAGAGAGAGATATAAGACTGGGTCGGGGAGAGAAATAGAGACAGACAGAGGGAAAGAAAACGACAGAGAGAGAGAAAAAGAAAGAGAGACACAGACAGACAAACAGACAGAAACAAGGATGGAGAGACAGACAAATACAAAGGGAGGGGGATAGATAAAGAGAGAGAGAGAGAAAGAAAGAGAGAGAGAGAGAGAGAAAGAGAGAGAGAGAGAGAGAGAGAGAGAGAGAGATTCAGAAGCAGCACTTTACTACAATAACTACAAGACAAACTGTCCAAATGTTTTAGACGCTACCAGAGATCACGTGACCGCTAACGTTGACCACGTGTCCATTCACAGTCCAGACTTTTTGGTGACGGAAGGGAAAAAACAAATTTAGCCAAAGGGGCATAAGCAAAGAGCTAGTTTTCCGGATGTACTAATTGTCCTGCAGTGTGGAAGTGCGCGTGCGCAGAAATGGCCGCCCGTGGGTAGGTGGGTAATGAGCGTGTGGGGGTCAGGCTGTCTAGTCTTAATGTGTGGGGGCATTCAAATGGAAAATTGTGGGTGGTCACTAATGAGAGAGATCGTGAGACAGAAAGAGAGAGAGAAAGATATAGAATGACAGACAGGAAGAGAACGAGAGAGACTAAGGAGGAGAGAGAGAGAGAGAGAGAGTGGGGGAGGGTAGATAGATAGATAGATAGATAGATAGATAAGATAGATAGATAGATAGATAGATGGATGGATGGATGAATGGATGGATGGATGGATGGATGGATGGATGGATGAATGGATGAATGGATGGATGGATGGATGGATGGATGGATGGATGGATGGATGGATGGATGGATCTATAGATAGATAAGGAGGAAGGTCACCGGGATATGGAAAGGTATGGACAGGGAGTTTATGGAGTGAGAGAGACAGAAAGGAGAAGTGTGGGGACATGTGTAAAAAAAAAGAAATGTGTTCAATGGACGGCAAACATCAGCTTGTTATTTGATCAATATGTGGCAACAAAAGCTGCAATATTAGATCCTTTGACATTACATGATTGGTAGGAAATGAGAGAAAGGGAGCATGAATGAGCGAGGGACGGTGAGAGAGAGAGGTGAGAAAGCGGGTGATAATGAGAGACAGACAGACATAATCAGAGATAGAACATGAGAGAGAAAGAGGGGGGAGCTGGAGGGGGGGGGGAGAAAGGGACGGAGAGAGACAGAGAGAGAGAGAGAGAGAGAGAAAGAGAAAGAGAGAGAGATAGGGACACAGAGACAGAGGGTGACAGAGAAAGACAGAGAGAGAGAGAGAGAGATAGAATATGGAGAGAAGGAGAGATCAGTCAGGACATTAACTGCTTAGCAGAAAGAATTACACGTAGTAATTTTTTTAAAAAAGTAGGTGGTGGTCACTGGCGTATGAACGAATAAAGGAAGAGGCGGACAAAAATAAGGTCCGAATTTAAAATGTAATTGTCGTGTTTGTGTGTGGTATAAATAGCGTTGATTTTGAAATGTCCATAATAAATATTCTGTTTCAAGGAAGCCCAACACATCATGAAATTATTCCTCGCAAATTTCTGCCTGGAACATTTTTGTCAGCTGGACTCTGCTTGTCCATTAGTGTGTGTGTCGGCACGGCGCTCTATCATCCCGTGTTGACCCAGGCATTAGATACAGGCTGCAGCCTTTCAAACCCGGACATTGAAGAGCTTCGCTGCCAGCTTCAATCGCTATGGACGCCGGGTTTAACCTCAAGTTGGCAAAAATTTGCTATTCTTCCCGAGTGTTGACATAACTCGTCCGCTGTGTTTAGGTTTGGAAGTCGGTGATGATTGAAATTTTACTTCTCTGCCTTTGTTTGCCGGTGTTCACCGAATATTTGTGTCCCGGAGATTGTTATCCGGTGTATACTGTGATCCTAACCCCAGTTTAAATTTACATGTATCTCCCTGGTTAAATGTGTTATTTCTCCCCTTTAGATCAAGAGATTTATCCTGAGCAAATCTTTGTCAATTTTAGCATTAGTACAGGTTTCAGGAAACATAATGGGGTTGGTGAACAGGGAAGCGTTAAAACGTTCTAGTACAGTTGCACTGTTAACGTTACAGTCTCTCTCTCTCCTCATTGTAAAGAACTGAAAATGAATTCAAAGACACCTAATGACTGAGGACCGAAGTTGTAAGCAAAGTCTTTTGGTCGCAGCGTGGCATTCTATCACGGACGTCATAAAATTAAAACAGTGCGTCGGAGAAAATTGATGTAGCTTGAGCGCGCTTGGAAAATTCCACATTAAAAAAAGTCTGTTCCCACAAAGTGTGTTTTCGGGGCTTCTTCTGAGTGTCTGTTTCACTCAGTGGAAACACACCCGTGTGTTCTAGAAATTGCCCTCTCTCTATTTTTATTGTAGGGTTTCCCATGTAAGCCTATTTTTGAGATATAATACTTTTCGTAAAAACAAACAACAACAAACAAACAACACACACACGCTCGTCAAAAACATGGGCAAAAAAAACCCAAAAAACCAAAAAAAACCCTTCATGGAAACAGCTTCTATGGATTAAGATTTATTTGATCCCTCCTGTCCGATAGGTCAAATTGGCATGGTGGGGGAGTTCAACTCAATCAGTGCCGGATTTAGAAATAATTTGTATTTTTCACTTCAGATAATATATTGCTATTAAACACTATTAAAGACATAATGGTTTCATTTATTTATTTATTTATTTGTTTCTTTCTTGTGAGGGCCCAGTGTTGCTCCATGGACAGTCCTTCTGGTGTAAATTAAAAAAAAAAAGACCTCCAAACACTAGAATCGTATATCTTAGGGCCTAACCAAGTCGAAATCTGGCACTGAGCTCAGTCATAATGATATTATGGTTACAGCTACAACATATTTTATTTGGTCAATCTAAGCAGGTTTTGATTCCGTATAATAAATCTCTTTTTGTTACTTCTTGACCCCATTTTAATTTAAGTTCTGATTCTGCTGAGGACTCTCTTGAGCATTTCTTTCTTCTTTTTTTTTGTTTGTGGTGAGTGAGTGAGTGAGTGAGTGAGTGAGTGAGTGAGTGAGTGAGGCTCTTCACACTTTTCTCTCATGTTGTCGAGATGTTTTTTCTTTTTTAATATTATGAGGACCGTGCAAACCTACAGTTTGTGCGTTGTATTGTGTTTAATTTCATTTTGAAGTCATTATAAAAAAAAAAAGAATATACGTTTTAAAATATCATTATCATCATTATTATTGTTAATATTATTATTATTAAAATTGTTAATGTTTAATGTTTAGACTTTGCAAAATACAATGAATTTTGTCTCCCCCAGCCCCCCTATTATTTGCACATTTCAACTCTATTTTCATAAGTATTATCATGAATATTATTTAAAAGTAGGAAAATGTTGGGGGGGCGGGGGGGGGGGGGTGGGAGACTTACTATTTCACCAAACCAAGTTCCGGGTCAGTTACAAACTGAAATGTCAGGAAATCGGAGATGGATCCGAGAGATTCACAAACCACATCTTAACGAATGCTCTATGAATGAATGGGATCGCGCGATATGTCCAGGTTTACTAAATGGATACCCATGTCTCTGTTTAAACCATCACACTTTCCTTCGATGTGTAGCCTTTAGTTGTCGCCCCTTTTATTTACATTTGATTCTTTTGTAATTAGACCCCATGTTTGACCTAGTTCTACATGGCGTTACAGGAACTTGGTATGTAGCAGATGGTCACATGGCTTCTGTCAAAATGGTTCCCAAAGCAGGGACACTGTCTGTCGAATTTATATACATTATAATATGACATAGGAGTATATGATATTTTCTCACAACATTAATATTGTAAGTTGCTTTGAACCCTTGCCACTAGAATCTATTTGTTTTTTGTTTTTTTAGGTTATTATTAGTATTGTTTTGCGACATGCATCACAAAGCTGATACGAGACTTCCTTTAGTGGGACAGGATTTGTGAATTTAAGAGAAAAGTTGACAAACAGCCTTTCATAAGTCAACATATGGCAAGAAGAAAAAGTTGTATGTTGCAAAATCTCGCAGATGAAATAATACAGAAACGATGTCATAAAAAATAATAGAAAAAGGAAAGATACCGTAAATCAATCTTTCGGTCAGCAGACCTTCATCAGGTAAAAAATAACAGTATAAAAAGAAAATTGCATGAATGAAAAATATTTTTAAAAAAAAATTGAAATTGAAATCTCACAAATGGGGATATTTAATGTATTGTACAGCTTCCAGACTTGGATTTTCGATCTTTTTTACCACGTTAAATCCACTTTAATAATTATGTGATTCTTGATTTCACCTGTGCTCAAGATTGTGGTCTAGCCTGGTTGGGAGGCCCTTAGAAATTTGATTTTGCTGGAACAAGCCCAAAACACAAACAGAAGAGAAAAAAAAACAACGCTATGACGAATAAATACACGGACAAACAATTCCAAAATGAAGCGGACAAGCGGATGGCAAGATGAATGGATGGTGTGTAAACAGACAACTAGATAGACGGCCACTTCAAACTTGATAACATTCATTTTTACATCGATTTGTACAGAACAAACGGCAGGTGCACATTCTAGTCGAGCCGCAATCGAACTGCAGCGAGACAGGAGAAGGCTGAATTAATCGAAAAATTATTCTTTTAACAGCCCAGAAACTCTTTCTCACAAAGGTGTTTATTTTTATCTCAAACATTTATTCTCTTTTGTTATTTTGAATCCGCAATTTCTAAAAGACCAAAAAAGAAAAGAAAAAAAAAAAAGAGAGACGGTCGTTCCAGAGAGGTTTTCCAGTTTGTGGTGCGCGGGGATGGGATATGGAGGGGGAAAAAAAATTCTCACCACGGAGACAGCGATAGGCGTCAGAGACAGGAACAAAGGGGGTGAGGGTTCAAATCACACTGCGAGCAAATATGAGCTTGGGTAAAGTGATACCTCAGAGTACGGCACTCGGAAACTGAGCGCTTTTTATCGTTAGAGGTCTGTTCAAATACAGCGGCTACTGGAGTAATTTACGGTGTTCGCCACGTTTTTGTGCCCCTCGATCAAACAATCCGTATCCTTTCCGCCTGGTTCCTATAGTTTTCTACGTTGGGTTCGCGTCTTGTACCCTGCAGGCACCGCCAGCGGAGTTACATGGTGACGCTAGCCTTGTTAACGGTGAAGATGCATGACTTGAGACCAGCAAAAAAAACAACAAAAAAAACTGACATTCCTTTTCATCGTATTGCACTTATTTCAGATATGCGAACGTGTCATTTAAGAAATTCATGTGGAGGTCACTCTTAATCATGATCTCACACTCGTTTACATCAAAGTTTTTACCAGTTCAACATCCCATGTGATTTCTTACACATTTCCAATTAAATTTCGAGTCTTTGAGTCTCCCGGCAGCAATCTATGCCATTGTAAATAAATTCATTTCATGCTTCAGTCTCTATTTCGAAAATGTTGAAACGAATTCAATGTAAAAATAAATTTGTTTTATTACATCACTGTTAATATTCTCATCACTGATTTTAGCACCATCCATGGCAGATTATTATTATGCAATGAAATGGTAAGCCAAAAATTGAAACAGTCACTTTGCATAGAGCTATAAACCCATTTTATAGTAAATTGGGCTGATGAATGTATCAGTGAACAGAAAATTCCCAAGGCAAGGCAAATTCGAACCCACGACCCTCTTTGATCAAAATATGACATGTGGACATTAACCTTCGCCCACTGCCCTATAAACCAGCAGCGCGGAAGGGATCTGAATACATCGCGTTTCCTGTAGCTTTCCCTGCAATCGTCCAATGCAGACAACGCCTTTACATAAAGCAAACCAGATAACCCAACTTCAACCCCTAACAGTCCAGTTTTCATATTTTCAGTTGTTTTGCCAAATTCCTAAGTGGTTAATATGTATTTATGTCAGTAGGGTAATATTGCGACTGATTCCCAGAAACGAAATCATCTTCCTGTCTACTTCTGCCTTCCTGTGTTCTCCCACTGTGTTCGCCAAGAATATTGATACACCTTCTCTTTGCCAACACATAGTTTTCTTCTTTAAATTACTATATCATTCCCTAACTGTGCATTTACATGCCAGAGCTTAATGCTGGGTGAATGATTTTACTTTATAATGTCTTACTGTCAGACAGACAGCCAAGGCTTGACTTCGATAGCACCTTGGAACATGACTGAATACTACAGCAAATTCTAACCAAATTGCACTGACTTCCTGCGTACATTTCCAGCTACCAAATTTTTGTGCTTATCAGGATATTAATGATAATATCACATGATTACGGTACATGTATCCGGATTCTAAGAGTTAAGCAGTATAAGGATACGCCCAGACAGCGCTACACTTACGTCGCATTTGAATAAATCATCCAGAGCTCTCCCCCCTCCTCACAACCGATATGAGATTAAAGCGTCATATCGGATGATCAAAATGCTTAAAATTTTAATTAACTCGGCCAAAGTCCACAAATAATTCTGCAGCTGTTTTCTTCTTCTGCACCCCCCCCCCCCCAAAAAAAAAGAAACCAACTTCTGAAAGTAGACTCAGCACATAGAAACATCGTAAACAGTTCGAAACTCCACTTATAGGCCTAACTAGATCTACGTCACGGAGGGTGTAAACATTCTCGTATCAACATTTTACGAGCCGACACTTTATGTCCCCCGAGGGTAAGGTTTGAGAGATACAGGGTTAATTCCCTCCAGTGTTCACTAATTTTATGTCCTATTTCTCACACACGGAAGAAATTGGCGTGCAAAAACCTATTTATCGCAATTCGATACTTGGCCAACATCAAACGCGACCCTCGACCTCCATTTTCTTTGCGTCGTCCCCAAAATGATTCGCCGTATACTCATACTTGTCGAGGATCGGATAAGATAATGAACAAGGGTGATTATCTCAGGAGAGCTGTGTGATTAATGAAGGTGCGCAGCTAACGGGCTGGATCATTGCTTTGTTTATGTGAACACGAGGAGAGGTGCGTTCACTAACTCTTGCAGTGTGAAATGGTGCGAAAATTGGTTGGCAGTACCTTTGTTGCTGGGTCTGTGGTAACTTCGTTCAATTTAGTACAATCTCACCACGATGACGTCTCCAAATTACCGCTAATTTTAAAGCGTGTCGTTGCATTTTTATTTACCAGATTTATAACTTCTGATATCAGCTACCAAAAAAAAAAATATATTTTTTTTCGTGGGAAATTGACTAAGCCAGGTTTTCTTGACTGAGAGTGGGAAAGGGAAAAAGTCTATGGAAGAGAATATGAAAGACGAGAAAGAGAAAGTTAATTTTCAGTCCCATGTTAGAGTTTGTTTTTTTGTTTTATTCCCCTGAAGTCTTTAGTTAGTGAATACCCCTTCTACCTCCACGTTATTAATTTTAAGCCTGAAGGTAATTAAATATTTAAAGTACATCAACTGTGTGATTTCATACGTCATTGTGAGTACTTAGTATTGATTCCCCCTTCCCCTTCGCGAATAATTACACACACACAGCGCATTGATTTATGAAAAAAGAAAAGAAGTGAACAAATGAATGAATGGATGAATAAATTGATTAATTATCCATTTCCTTCTTATAATCATATTGGTGTTGTATTTAAATCCGTGGAGTTTTTCTTAACATAGTTGCAGTAGAATTTCGCGTCTGCTATTACTAGCTTTTTTCGATTTTTCACGTTTTCAAATCAGCTGATGTATTTTTTTTTTAAATGAAAGATTGGGAGATCGGCTGAATGTGAAATACCACCAGAGCAAAAAGGAACCCCCCCCCCCACCCCAACCACACACACACATACACAAAATGGGTTTACGGAAATTCACAATCCTGAACTATTTACCTACAAGTCTTACCACAGCGAGAATTGTCACAATTTTATCATGCTAACATTGTATTGAGCCTGTCCATATAACTGACCGATTGGCCAATAGAAGTTCAGACTGATGTCAAATCACGCTGCCGGAAGGCTGATCTTTGCCCTATCCCTTTGCTGGAAAATTGGACGCTATAACTCTATCTGGCAAGTCATGATAATGTCAGATTCGTAAACACAGAAGATGTGAAAGCTTCGTCATCAACAATTTTAGTAAAGCTGTTTTAACCCGGCTATGCCCATCAGCCAAGTGAATTCGCTAACCTTCCTGCAAATATTGTATTTATTATGGTGGAGTTTTCAGGTACTTGCAAGTGTGAAATTCAAAATTTGTGAAATCACCACTTCCAGCTCATAAACTTATGGGAGAATAATTCCCACCTGGTGAGAATGCGGTTAAAAGACGAACTCTCAAAATTTCAAGGAAAATAAACAGTTACGATTTAATTGATCCACTGTTCCACTTCCCAAAGAGTGCAGTCTTGTCAGTGAACAACAATTATCATTAGAGGTGCAGCAATGCCACGGCACTACCCACAGATTACACAAGGTGTAAATACAGGTCAGCAAGGTGTCAAATCGAGGCTGAGCCAGCTAGCGGCTAATGACAGGGGCGAGAGTACTTTTGTCAGCTTGGGAAATTGGCTCAACGGTGACGTGAACAAATAGTTTCTCACCTCGCTAATTGGTCCTTTCCTGCCGGAGTGACGTGTACATTTGTCTGGGAGAGGACTCCTTCATTTGTCTCCTCAAAGACCAGAGTGATAGTTTAGAGTTGAGAGTATCTCTGATAACTTCATTAAGTGACAACTCGAGGGGAGTGACTGTTTAATTGATGGGACAACATTTTTTGCCTGTTGGTGGTCTTTTCTGTACAGCTTCATATAATAATGGAGCTTGGGCCCAACTTTGTTCCCGCAAAGGCTTTTTTACTACGCAACGTAGAGAAATGAAACTTGGCACATGTATGTAAAATGTATAAAGCCTGTACGTGTCGTGCTCATTTTTTCCCGAAACTCTTTACTTTTTCCAGAAATTCAGTTATAATTATCAGTTATCAATTCATGATTGCGAATACGACGTGATAATGTACTTCCGTCAATTTCGTCATTTCCGCCTCTTACCGGAAATGTAAACTCTCGAACTAGAGTCCACTTGAGATCGAACCACGCCAAGAACATTTTGATACCAAGTATCATGTTATACAGATGAGGTGAGTGCCATTCATTCATACCAAGAAAACTGTGTAGAAATATTTATAGTGTGCTTCAAGCTCGAAATGAAATATTTTTATTATAGATCGCGGAGTGTCAGTCATGCCAAGAAAACTTTGTCGAAAGGCTAGGCCTCTCACGCCTCGAACTCTAGAGCTTCTTCTTCTTCTTCTTCTTCTTTCGTTCACCAATCTAAATCTGCAGATTTGTTCTTTTAATAAAATCTACTCTAGAGCTAATGCTTAAAGAAAGGAAAATGTAATAATAATATAAAAAAAAGAATCACGGGATTTTGAACAAGATCTACTGCCGCTCACACAGCTCGGATTTGCGTGAAATTTTACATGTGCCTGCCCTGCGACCCGCAAAAGGTTCTTTTTTAGATTTGGAGTCTTGAAAAGGTGGGGAAGTATTTTTTGAGTTTCCTTTATGCCGCTAATTGTCTACTTTTGATCCTCCATTTTTTACGAACACATGAGCCCATGACGTCACCATTTCCTGAAAAATTCTCCTATCAATCTATTAATAGCCAATTTTTTTGTGGATGACCCAAAGTGTCTCGACATCAATGAATGTCTTTGTGCTGATTCCTTTCGGTCTGGAATGCTGTGCTTAACTATTCGAAGAATGGGGCAATTACTTGTGTAGAGAATTGAGATACATAGAAAGATATATAGATAGACAGACAGACAGGCGGAAGGACAGAGGGACAGATGGATAGATGGATGGATGGATGAATGGATGGATGAATACACTGGGAGACTGTACTACCATGTAAGAGCTGTTGTCAAATTCAGGGATATTGTTATTAATAATATATCCCCCCTTCGTATCTCTGAAAAGTAAAATCCCTAAGCCGGAAAAAAAAAGATAAAAAAAAAGATAAAAAAACGTGAATGAAAATGATAAAACAAAACAAAGCAAAAAACAAAACAAAACAACACATTATGTAAACTTTGGTGATGTGACCAGCCGCTGTCGTGTAGCTCTAGTGGTCTAACAACAGATTCAAATCACACACAAATCTCTTCAGTTCCCCGTAAAAACATTCCACGATACGACGTAGTAGAATTCATAATTCACATTTCGTTTGTTCCTGTTATTCGTTGTTTGTATTTTTTGCCTAATCTCAGGCGACAACAAAAACAGATTATCCCTACAGCGTACTTAACTGTCCTGATAACGTCGGGTTTGGAGATAACTATGACGTCTTCCCGCGCCGCCACATCATCATACTCTGGCTTTTTTTTTTTTTTTCATTTGGGCAGATATAAGCGATGTTACGTTCTTACAGTAACCGTCTTACATAATAATTACATAAATTACACACACAAAAAAAATGTATTTATCACCGTTGTCGTAGCAACCGCTGCACTAACAATACCATTTACATCGGTAACACACACTCATCATCATCCGTTTATTATCAAAATCGCCAAGGAAATGTCTGTCTTCAAGATATAGAAATAATATATAACGACAGCATAAAAAATCTGGTATTTTTGTTGTTCGAACTTTGTCAGAATAATATCATCGTCTCCATCATTAATGTCGCTGTCACCATCCCTATCTACACTGTAAACATTATACCGTGTCCACATTGAAATGTATCATCTTATCTTTCGTGACAGACATGTACATATTGTATTATATATCTTTTTTGCACTTTATGTGTTTCTTTAGTGTATGGGATGTTGTTAGGGGCGCGTACTGTAATTACAAAGCCAGATAGAAAAAAATACTGAATTGTGTTCACTGTTCATGTATAGCCTATAATGTAGAACATTACTGTCAGCTGATAGCCGCAGTGTATCTTATGTGTAAATACAATAATTATGTGTGTATGTATTTGTGTGTGTTTGTGTGTTTAGACTTTAATTATGTTGGTATTTCTTTGTTTGCTTGTGTTTTTTTTATTGTACATTGACATACTGATAAACTTAGTTGTCTTTTTCCATGTTTTCCCAGGTCTAGGAGACGCCTGGGGTCAGAGATCTCCACCTAAAACACCACTAGAAAAAGAGCTGGGATCTCATTTACTGCAGGTCAGATTTCTTGCTTTATGGAATATTTATTTCTAAAGCCATTTATCCCATCATGTAAATTCATTCATTTATTTATAATATCCATTCATGCATCTTTTATTTGACATTTATTTATTTCAGTTTTGACGGTTCATCATATTGGTTCTTATTAATTGATGTTTCTGCAATGATTGTATTTGAGTTTTGTGAAGCATTTCCTCTCTTCGTCTTTCATCTTAACCACTATTGCCTTCTTACCTTGTAAACGTGGGAAATTAATTTGTTTAAATAGGGATTAAAATCAATAATTCATTTATCTAACTATCAGTTTGTTTTGTTTTGTTTTTGTTGTTGTTGCTAAAAAAAATAAATGATTTTGCGAAAAAAAGTATAGATCGGTTTTCTTTATATTTGCTTGTTTGTAAACCAGGCCCCAGGTACTGTTAATTACAAAGCCACACTACCATTCGTGTCCAGCCAGAGGTTCCGCCTTCACTCGTCTACACTGGCATATAGAGAAATATTTTGTTGTCGTGTAACCACAGTGATGCCGATGGTCATTACATAGAAACTTTCGTTTGGTAGGTTGAAAAATCGAGAGTAACTTCATATTTTTGACTGCCTCGGTGTAACACGTCATTCACTATTGGATCTTTGATAGGTAACGCCCAGTTGGAAGGCGGAGTCAATCCGCCCACTTATTTAAATAGCTTGTAGACTTCCTACAAACAAAGAATTCATGGACTTGTATTAGAAACTACGCCAACCTACGGGCATGTGAAGTTGACTACTGGCCCACATCAAAATGTGAACTATTTTTAATTCATAATCTCTGACTGGCACGGAGGGTGAGGCGTCAGTGAAAACCTGCTTCCAGGTCAAATCTGGCTGTCATCTTTGCTGTTCTGTTCCATCTATTGTCCTGGCTTGTGACATGTCACTCACTACATGCAGATTAAAACTTCCACGGAACTCTTTACCTTTATGTAAGTCTATCAGAATCTACACCACATCTTTTATGAAGGGTGGGGAAAATGGTAAAAAAGTGCAGCAGCGCCCAGTGTCTAGGATCAAATTAAGTCGGTAGATGGAACGTTTGGAAATTGTCAGCCAGCACGGGTGTCAGGCCAGGCCACAGACTTCTGGGAAAATTAATCTGCTTCCCTTTTGCTAGCGCACGTTCTGCGATTTGATTGGCTGAGAGCTGGCTGTCTCTGAGTTTCGTTCTGGGGTGTGTGGGTAGCTCTGATGAGAGCTGCTGGCCGTCTCTCTGGCGTAGATAAGGATAGGCCGATACTTTTTTTAAAACTCTTTAATCTGACATTTCCTTCTGTGTGTTGTGAAGAATTGTATGTCTTTGAGCCTGTTTGTTGTACAGATCAAGTATACAATTTTGTGGCACTTGCTGTGTGAACTATGTGCACGCATTTCTATAGAAATAAATAGAATGAATAGAACTGGTAAAGTTGTTGGAATAAAATAAAGATAGAAGAAAAAAAACAATTCTATCGGAAAAAAAATAAGTATCGCTACTAAAACAGAATTTTTGTTGTTGTTTTTTTATTTGTTTAGAAAATCAGTATTCTTTGCGGGCATTTTCTGGATTAAGTATTGTTGTCTTTCTACTAGTTCGTGTTAAATGGGTAAAGTAAGAGTTGGAGTAAAGTGTTCTCTAATTTCTCCAGGGAGGGAATGTGAGAGAATGTGTGGGAGAGAAAATATTACAGGCCTATCAGCAAAAAGAAAAAAAATAACGAGAAGGAAATAAATTCCAGAAAACTCGAGAAGAACCCGAACAAAAAGCAAGGAGACTTTTCTTAAATACGTTCGCTTGGGAGGGGGGTGGGGGTCAGAGATAGGACAAAATAACGAGGAAGGTGATTTGTGACACTTTGTTTATGTGCTGTTTCAAAGGGTTATCAGATTGTGCCTATCAGCCCCTGTGTGTTGTATGAATGTTTGTTTTTCAATCATATCACATCATTATATGTGTAGATCACGACTGATCAGATTTAGTCTCTGTGTATTGAAAGAATGTATGCTTGTGTTGTTGGTATGTAGCTTTACATTATTTTGTATGCGACGCTTGTGCCTTTTTGTTCCTAGACGTGTATGAATGTGAGTGTGTGTCTGTTTGTCTATGTGTGTGTGCATGCATGAGCGTGTTCGGACGTGAGTGTGTGCGTGCGTGTGTGTGTGCGTGTGTGTGTGTGTGTGTGCGCGAGCGCACCCTCGCGTGTGTCAGAATGTTTGAATTATATGCATCTCTGTATGTGATTATTCCATTATATGGGTGGGTGGTTGTGTATGTAGATGCGTGGGTGTGTGCGAACGAAGTTTATGTGTCTGTCTGTGTGTATTATTATCGGGTATCAAAGTCTGTGTATTTGTGTCGTTCTGGGTGTGTACGTGTGTAAATATGTACAATGTTCTGTGTGTGTCCGTGTGTACACGTTAAGTTTCTTCTCTGCCTTGTGCCACGCTATGTGTGTTTAAGTGGGTGTGTACATCCATACACGTGGGTGTTTATGTGTGTGAGAGAGCGCCTGCCACCCCCCAGTTTTATCGAGAGCCAGGCATCCCAGCGCAGAACGTGACCAGTCATAGACCGAGCTCGTTGATGCTGGAATTATATGCACACGCAGTCTCACAGCAAAAACGTGTCAACTTCGACCACCGCATTTCCCCCTTGTAACACAACACAATTTCAATCTTCCGCTCTCTGAGAGATGCTTTTAGGAATTACACACGATATGGATTTTCAAAGCAAAAACTAATTTACCGTTCACGCCCGACAATTGTCGTATTGAATAACAAGTAAACGTGCTGATATTTTAGCCAGTATTTCAGATACGCCTCTCTGGCATAGATGTTCTTGGGCCTGGTCTAGATTGGTATTCATGGGGTCGGAGAGAAATGTTCTGTTTGTTCTTCTTTAATCGCATCCAGCCGCACCCCCTTTCATTTCGACTTTGGCTTTGCGTTGTTAATTAGCGGTACAAGGAGACTCTGAAATAGGCTTTGAAACAAAACCCCACCTTATTGAAATCAGAGATCTCAAACAGTTGTCTAAAATGGTGTAACCCCGTCACTTTTATGTGATTTTCCATCTCTGCTTTCCGGGCATACAGAAAGATCAAAAGAGAGCCAAAAGTACTTCTGTTGGCGGATTTGGACAGCAGAATAAGCTAACACTTGAACTAATTAAGAAATTAACGCAAATTAAAAATCCTGTGTTTTAAAACACGTTTAAAAACGAAAACTGTGTGTGTATTGATTGTTCTTGTTTCTATTTACCTGCTGTGTGACAATGTGTCCGTAGTCAGTGTGTGTACAGATCAAAGCAGAATAGATACGTTTTCTACAACCACATGGCATTATTAAAATTATATCCACCACAATTAACCATAATTAAAAGCTTGTTCACATCAAGCGTATTTTATATTGACGAGCGTGTTTTTTTTTTTCAAAAAGTTTTATATCTTAAAAATGCGCCTTCACGGGAACACCTACAATAAAATAGAAGGAGTGATTTGCATAAAACACGCGTGAGCTCATCGGGTAAGAAAGAAAGGTAGAAAAAGCCCTGGAAACAGGCTTCATGGGAACGTTTGTAATAATGGATCTATGTCTATTACTCCACCACTAACTACCACGTCAGCGCTGTTTTTACTGATACTGCACCAATATCTCCGTACTCACTGTCACCCCCCCCCCCATCATGATCAGCAGCAGCATTTATTGTCATATTCCAAGAAACTACACCTTCCAACCATCCACCCCCCCCCGGCCCCCCCCCCCCCCTGACAGACGCTGCACTGTGGGAACGACGTGTCTGCTCCACTTGTAACTGGGCTGCAATGACATTAAGTCAAAGTTCCCACATGGGATCAAAGCAGTTTCACCAAAAACAAAAACAAAATTCAACATTGTCATACCAGCCACTAGTACCTTAGTTAAAATTTGGCAAAAGAATGCCTTTTTTTTTTTTTACTACTGTCGCCAACACTTTCCCCAGCACCGTCTCTACTGTTTAGTTCCACGCAAATAGTTCTACACATCTCTTCTTCTTCCATCCTCCCCCACCACACAGTAACCCCCCCCCCCTCCGGACGCCGTCGTTATTATTACCTTCTACATCTTTCATCATCATCATCACCACTGCCACCACCAACAGCATCGATATCTTTACCACATTCTTCCCCCCTTACAGACGCTGGACGGGTTTATCTTTGTCGTGGCCCCAGATGGAAAAATCATGTACATCTCAGAGACTGCATCTGTTCATCTTGGCCTGTCTCAGGTAAGGGTCACTGTGGTCAGTCTGCTGACAATTCAATAGATTTACGATTAACCAGACTGACTGATAAACCAACTGATTGATCGGCTGACTAATTTTGTACTATGGTTAAATTAATAGATTAGCAGAGGAAAAGCGGGAATGATGAATGGATAGACGAATAGATAAGCGGATGAAAGAAAAAAAAACTAAGAAAGAAATACTTGAAGTTATGAACATTGCTAAATGCCATTAGCTTTTGAAGGTTTCTGGAACGACTGTGTTGTCGTAAAGCTTTGAATAATTGTCTAGGCTTTTTGTCTATGTGTTACGTTACTGTTTTAGAACCGTTTTTGTGTGTGATCAAAATGTCCCAAACTTTGCTGGCAGATTTGGCTCTTCGTGTTAAATATGTTGGCTGTTTCACTACATTATTGCTGCAGTATTTCTTGCCGTCTCTTTTCCCCCCTATTCCTTCATTTATTTTCCTTTCTCGTTTCTTTTCTTTTTTCTTTTCTTGTGTGTTTCCTTAAAAGTGTAAAATGTTTACTATTTTACACTTTTCTTTCATTCACTTCTTTCTTCCCCTTCCCTTTATTTTGTTCCTTTCCCCTGTTAAATTCATTATGTTCTTTGCCTTTACTTATTTTTATTTCACTTTATCCCTATTATCTTTATGATTCATCCTTTTTCTCACTAGCGTTCTTTCTCTTATTTTCCCCTTTTTTGCTAAACTTGTTTTTTTATTAATCAGATATTTCACTTTTTTTCGTTCTCTTTTCTCTTTTTTCTTGTCGTTTATTTACGTTTAACGTATTTGTTCTTTCTTCTTGCTTCCCGTCATCCCTTTGTATTTTGTATATTTCTGTCTCAAATCTCAACAATTGCCCATGTGTCCACAGGTGGAACTGACAGGAGGAAGTATCTATGAGTACATCCACCCGGCGGATCATGACGAGATGACAGCACTACTGACGGTTCATCATCCATACCATACACATATACTGCAAGGTAAAATATCCACATATCATACACATATACTGCAAGGTAAAATATCCACATATAATACACATATACTGCAAGGTAAAATATCCACATATCATACACATATACTGCAAGGTAAAATATCCACATACCATACACATATACTGCAAGGTAAAATATCCACATATCATACACATATACTGCAAGGTAAAATATCCACATATCATACACATATACTGCAAGGTAAAATATCCACATATCATACACATATACTGCAAGGTAAAATATCCACATATCATACACATATACTGCAAGGTAAAATATCCACATATCATACACTCATACTGCAAGGTAAAATATCCACATATCATACACATATACTGCAAGGTAAAATATCCACATATCATACACATATACTGCAAGGTAAAATATCCACATATCATACACTCATACTGCAAGGTAGAGAGTCTCATAATAATATGCACACACACAAAAAATAAGTATAAACTAAGAATTTAGCAATATCAGATGTAGAGATTCGTGACATCAGTTCTTTTTTCTTTCTTTCTCTCTTTCTTTCTTTCCGTTTCTTGTCTTTCTTTCTTTTCGTCTTTATATGTTCATTCCTTCTATTTGCTTCTCCTTGCCTTTAGTCTCCCCCACCCTATTCTTTCTTTTCAATTCTTCATTCATATAATGAAAGTCTTTCAGTCTTCTATCTGTTTGTCTATCAACAGATGTGGAAATAGAAAGATCGTTTTTCTTGAGGATGAAATGTGTTCTTGCCAAACGGAATGCTGGTCTCACGTCAGGAGGGTACAAGGTGAGTGTCTCTGTCAGCTAACGACTTTCCGTCGCCACTGTCTTCTTCATCATCGTCATCTTGATGTCAATGAAAACGTTAAGAATGATTTCTTCGGGGGTTAGGAAGGGGGGGGGGGGGCGAGAACAGTTATCCTAAAACAAAAGCTCTAAGAAAAGGGAGAGTCGTAGAGGGGATGACCACAAGAAGACGGCAAAGAAAAGAAATGAAAGAAGAAGAATGTAATGTAATGTAATGTAATGGTAGTAATGTAATGTAATGTAATGGTAGTAATGTAATGTAATGTAATGTAATGTAATGTAATGGTAGTAATGTAATGTAATGTAATGTAATGTAATGGTAGTAATGTAATGTAATGTAATGGTAGTAATGTAATGTAATGTAATGTAATGTAATGTAATGGTAGTAATGTAATGTAATGTAATAATTAACTTGCATAGCTCTCAAATTCACAAAAAAATATGTTCTTTGAGGCGCTGAACTAAAACTAGATACAGGATAACATCTAAGATCAATTCGTCATGCTCACACTCACACACATTAACAAACACTAAACTTGAAACAATCACTTGTGTGCACCCAGGCCTAACGAAACATGCTGCCAAGTAAAACAAAAAAGCACCCCTCCCCCTCCCCCTCCCCCGCCCCCCCCCCCCCCCAAAGAAAAAAACTATTAGGGGCTTCAGAGATTAATTTATGATGTTTCAGCTCCCTGTATACCCGACGACCTGACCCCCAACGACCCCCTCCGTCTATATCACAGGCGATAACAGACAGCAATACCCACCGGTGATAAGACTTGACGCTCGACCACATCTTGTTCAAGAATGAACATTCTTTACCTGTTAATCATAACACCTCGCGGTTCCCGGCCAGCTCTCCAGCCAGAACCCGAGAGAACTTCAATAGTTGTCGAGTGCATGAAATATGTTGTCGGTCAGAGATAAGCTTGACAAATAGATAGAAAACGAGGATCGTTAGACTCAGGCCAGGTGTGAAGGGAGTAGAGGTCCCATTCTTTACTTCAAAAGCTCTGTCGGTTCCAGGGCGTGAAATGAAAACTCATATAATATGTCAGCGGATTTCATATGAAACTAAATGGGCTCCACATACCATAGATTCTATATGAGATTGGGGAAACACTTAGACAATAATCTGACTCAGCGAATGTGGTCGATTTTAATTGTATTCCTTTTCACCGGTTTAAACTTTGCATTAACACATTTTTAAACCCTCACAGAGTGTCAAACTGGCCAAGAATTAGACGATCATTTGGGGTTGTTGTTGTTGTTGTTTTTTTACCCCCCCCCCCCCCTTTCCTTTGATCTCTAAGTCAAATTCATAAATTATTTGACAGAACTTATGAAATTAACTATCTCGAAATCAGAATTTGTATTCCCTTTTAATTTTTTTAAACTTTCACCCCTCAAACTGGCCAAAGAAGTAGAGCATCTTAAATCTGAATTAGTGTTCATGTTCCCCTTCTGCCTCTTCATCCGCCCCTCATTCTCACCTACACCCTTTCAGGCTATCTTGATCTTTTTATAACACGGTACATTATTTGAAAGAACACAATGACACACTGGCAGTGTCCACTTTGGAATTCGAGTTAATTAAGTGCTTTCAACTTAATGTAATTTCATTTGCACAACTGAAGGTAAATAAATCGCTTCATTTGTGATTTATTTCAAAGTGAAAAGGTTGACCAATGAATGGGTTTAATGAATGTGCCAAGTGTAACCGTGCAACGCTGAATATTAAGGTTACCTAGACAAGCTGGTTATGAACATTAAAGGTGCCGATCCCTTATTACTGAGGGCAGTTATTATAGCTCCTGTATAGGTCAGAGGATCTCGTTTCGATGACTGGTAAAGTTAGGGTATTAGCCGACTGATACTCAAAGAACAGATTTTGTATGGATCGTTCTCAGTGGATGAAAATAGCAATAATGCTTTCTTACAGTCTGTAAACAATATTGTAATGTACCATTGGCGGCACTGCCAAGCAATGTGCACATCAATGTCTCACCATACATGCAGATCAGAAGGTTCCCAATACTGCATAATTCGCTGGACTTTTGAATGCTTGGTCCATTTTTAGACTAGAGACCTGACAATTTTTATGTCAGATCTAGAGGGAAAATTGAACGTTTACATTCTCCTGAGAAAATAGTTTTGTTCCCACAGTTTCACCGAAAATGAGACGATTATTACAGGGAAATGATTTGGATGCTGTTTTTAATGGGTCAACTCTGGCTTGTTAAGGTTATGGAGATAATCAAGACCAGCACATCTCTGATGTTTCAAATTCAGGCAAATGCACGACCTTAGCTAAACCTTTTGGCGCAGTGACCCCACGTATGATCTTCGTAAACTATAACGAAGATCACACCCGCTGCCACTGGATAGAAATCCAGCTCAGCTTTGCAGAGAGAAAATTCTTGGTCACTTTTAAAACAACAACAAAAAAAAAAAAAGCAACAAACAACAAGAAGAATAACAACAAAACAAATGACTGAAAAATCAAGAACTTTGGTCAAAAGGTCAACGTGTATTCGCGCTAACAGATTTTAAACTTTATGTCATGTATTTTCCATATTGTTGTAGGTGAATTTTTGTCTTTTGGAGAAAATGAACTTTGAAGATTTGTGCAAAATTCAGAGGACAAAACTACGTCACAAAGAAATACTCCGATAAGTTTGAAGCCAATTGGAATGTCACTTATACACAATGAAATTACCAGTGGGAGAACCATTTTCAGATCAAAACCTCAAAATCTAAAAAATGTCGTATACAACAATATGGCAGATACCCCACCTGTTTTTCCTCAACAAACCAAGTGCGTGTTACTGTTTGACCAGACTAAAGATGTCTTACTTACATGAAGTTGTACTGTTGTTGTGTCCACCAGGTGATCCACTGCAGCGGCTACTTGAAGATCAAGCAGTACACAATGGACATAGCGCCTTACGACGGTTGCTACCAAAATGTCGGTCTAGTGGCCGTTGGTCACTCACTGCCCCCCTCCGCCATCACAGAGATCAAGATGTTCTCTAATATGTTCATGTTTCGGGCGTCACTGGACTTGAAACTCATTTTTCTGGACGCCAGGTAAGTCCAGGTTTTTTTTGTTTTATTTTTTAAGGGTTTTTTGGGGGGGGGGGGTCATTAGAGATTATAATACAGTAAATGTCATAACAGAGGGGATAACACGTTTACAGACTGATGTAAATGCCGAAGACAGCGCAATAATTACGGATAGAAATAGCCGGGGAATCTTTGGAGCCAACAACAGCAACAAAATTACATAATGATACTGTTGGAGTAGATAAAGTAGATATTAAAACTATGATGACATGAACAACTTTACATATGTTATTTAAACCTAATTTAAGGCAAGTAACTCACTATTTTACAATCAAATAAATCCAGAAAAGACTATGATGAATATAAAACGAAGGCAAATAAATGTGTCCAGTTTGTATGTCGTAGAGATAAATAAATAAATCTACATTTCATAATGCATTGACCTATTCATTAGTCCCTTACTGAAAGTATGTCCTTCACATCTTTTACTGCATCACCCATTTAGCACTCGTCTGGTACATCACTGTATTGAGCTTTAAGGGATATCCTTTGGTGACCTCCTTAACAATGTTTCTGTGCCTTCCTTTCCCAGGGTGGCCGCATTAACAGGATACGAGCCACAAGATCTTATAGAGAAGACATTATATCATTATATCCACGCCTGTGATATTTTACACATGAGATACGCTCATCACACCTGTAAGTATTTTATATAACCTTTTTCCATTTTCCATGGTTGACATTTCGACCCCTTAGAATGACAAGGTTCAAACTTCCTACCTTCAACTTTTGAGGAATTGATGATTGAAGTTTCATGTGCTGATAGCTTTCTGAGGTGCGACTTCTATTCTTTTTAGTGATACTTACAAATTACACATCAGTGAGTGTGCATGAGAAAACCCACAATATGTCGAAAGAGCTGATTTTGAGAAAAACGGCTTTGAAGTGAAAATATGGGTCCGACACAAACTTCCAACTTGGCTGTTGTTTAGGGGATCGTGGCATGTTACAGGGTAAACTGTAGATGAGCAGTGAACACTACTCACCATGATCTCTATAACGGCTTTGTAATTAGACCTCGGTCTCCTAACAAGATCCAAAAACTTCCGACTTGGCTGTTGTTTAGGGGACCGTGGCATGTTACAGGGTAAACTGTAGATGAGCAGTGAACACTACTCAGTATGATCTCTATAGCGGCTTAGTTATTAAACTACGGTCTCCTAACAGCAATCACTCCAATATTAATTGGTCAATTAGCTATTGCCACTTTTATTAAATGCCGTTTTCTCAAAATCTTGTTTTAGGAGGGTCACTGACTTCAATTTATCAGAAATTTCTTGTCTTTTATTACGTGTACAAAACTCAAAATGTCATGTTGCCGACTTATTGTGGGTTTTCTCATGCACATTCACATCTAATCGTCTTCATGCTTTGACACACAATGGAGAGGGCCAGTCGAAGTAGTGTGTAACTCAGTTCAGTCAGAAAGTGGAGACAGAACCTTGTCACTCCAAGGGGTTGATTTGATGGCTACAGCCACAAGGTGAAACCAACCATAGTCAGAAAAAAGTGACTTTCGGCTTTATCCCCTCCATGTTCAGGCTTGGTTCATCAGCTTTGACTAGGCAAAACCAGAGTTTGGAACACCCACACACACACACACACACAAAAAGCTGCCGTCCTAAAACATAGAAGCTCACGTTTTCCCCCGCACGAGGGAAGTTGTGGAGTTTCAAACTTCAAACACTGATGTTCTTTATTATGATAGGTCAAAAAAGAAAAAAAAAAGTCGTCGGTCGAGTGGTAGTTCTAGTTCTACGGTAGAGATCCCCCGTCTTCGATCTACCAGAAGCTGTTTTAGTTTGTGAATATTTAAACTTGCACTGCCCAACTTCTCTTCTGGCTGGCAATGATTTTAGCGTCAGCTCTCTGGGTTCATAGCCGATCCTGCGACAAAATGCGGATTTATTTTCATAAGTGGGACATGTTTGCGGATGGACGTACGACTGTATCCGTGGATGGATGCTGTGTATTTCTTTATTGCTGGCTATTTATCTCTATTGTCACATGATAACTGATTAAGTAACATGGTATTACGTATGAATGTGAGGTTTTTTTTTTTCTTACATCTTGCTTTTCTCTTTCTCCATTAACTTCTTCCTTTTTCTTTCATTTTCATTTGTTTTCATCGTATAAGTATACTGAGATGTGTTCCGTATCTATTTTGCCTGTCCGTCATAAGGTGAATTTATTTATGCATTCATTTAATGGTTCAGTAATTGTTCTCTGAACACATCTGAGGATGCCAGTATGCAGACAGGAGACAAAATTGTCAAAATTTTGTAATCAGTATACAGGGTTCACACAGGTCCTTAAAAGTCCAAAGAAAAACAAATTAATAAGTACTCAAAAAGTCCTTAAATTCTGAAAATGATGTCAAAATCCTTAAAAAGTCCTCAAAATTTGTGTTTGAATTGAAACATTTGAGATTCAAATCTTCCAATTGCACACTGGATAATTGGTACTTTGAAACAAATGAACTTTTCACAGTGAATTTACCATGTTTGAACTCTGCATACAGAAACATCCCGTTCGATGAGTGCTGCACACCACTTGTATAGTTGTAATATTTCTTGCTTACGGCTACCTGATTTTTGAGTGCTGCATAGGCCTACCTGTACTATTTCTTGATTACAGTCACACAGGTTCTTAATTTGTTTACTGTGAGTCCTTAGGAAGTCCTTAAAAAAAAAAAGTCCTTAAAATTAGTTTCCAGGACTTTGTGTGAACCCTGAATAGTACTGAGAACGAAAATTGGACAGCCATGAGAAAACATCGATTATCACGGGTTTAGTGACGAAAACCACGTAAAGCAATTCCTGAGTTTGATTCTATATTGTACTTTCCAATACGGGATCGAACGACAGACCTACTGTTTTGTACATGGAAATACTATTGTGAAAACAGGAGAACGGCGATGAATATGCATCAAACTTTAAACTTTTCAGTGGATTTTTTTGGCGTGAATTCCGGACGCATATTACATTGTGAAAATCTATATAAAAAAACAGCAAGGAGAAAAAATTCACTGCTGCGAGGAAGAAATGCCCAGACATGAAAAAATTACATGTGAAAGATAGTTCTTTTTGCTACTATGTCTATTCCTCTGACATGAAAGCGAAGTATCGTAATTTTGTAATAAATGAAAATAGGCCTAAAAACATCGAATAATGCTTTCTCCTCAACAATGATGGCCTCCCTCCTGCCTTTGTTTTGTTTCGACTTTAAACTTCCGGTTGCCTTTCAAAGTTAGAAGGCACGAGTTTCTGTGCCGTCTGCCTTATGCACGGGCCATGCCGGTGTTACTGTGCCAGTTGTGAGTTGTTTTCTACCTAGATCTACATAATCTGTATGCCGATTGTGCGTGTTGTTTTCTAGATAAAGATATTTCTCCCGGGCAGGGCCGGGTAACTCAGATAGTAAAATAAAATGAAATAAAATGAAACATTCTGTAAAGATCAAGGAGCAATTTTTTGTCTAACATTTGGTCAATAATACATAGGCCATGCATACCATGCAAACACTTACCCGCCATTATAGAGTTAATGATTTGAATAACCTAATAATTAATATTCTTTAGGCAATGTGGACAGTGATACACATGGCCTGGTGCATGAGGCCACTGGCCTCCATTAAGTTCTCCCATGTAGATCTATTAACGTAATGACAATGAATGTTCCCGATGCTTCGTTGGCCAGACATAGCACTCTGTCCTCATTACGCTCAGGCATAATTTGCGTGTATGGTCACGTCAATGGTTGCTCCGTCCCCGCGTCCGGCGTTGACCACAAACACAAGGGGTCACTCGGGCCAGGTTTACATATCATCACGTGACACTAATGACTTGACCCGGCACTTGAGCCCTGGCAGAGATGACCGGCTCACGACTGGACGCTTGTTTGCACAAGCCATGGGCAGAGGGGACACAGAGCAGATTGCTCATGTTGTTCCATGAATATTGGCTGTGGCCATCTGAATCAGCCGCTATGTGGACACGGCGTCCACCAGAAAAAATGGCATGGAAATTGTTTGGCGCAAAATTAATGATATTTAAATCAAAATTTCTGCACGGTTTCTCTATAATATTTATCTTATTTCATTTTATGTCTTTTTATTGAATTCTATTTTACTTTTGTTTTCATTTCATTTTATTTTGTTTTCTATTGCTTTCAATTTAATTTGATCTTATTTTAAAATGCAATCAGCGAATTAGAGATTTCAGGCTTTTAATTCGGAAATTTATTCTTCCGATATAGTTAGAGCATCACAATATACTGTACTGAACGAATCAGATTTAGAAACATCGTTATTTACCTCAGAAAAAAAGTTAACTGAGTGGACAAAACCACAATAGTTCAACGCTGAGGGTATTCATGGCCATCAGTAGTTAATTAATTGATACCTGAGATTTGTACAATCCACAAACCCCTCTCGCCCCAACCATTTTTCTTTCTCTCCCCCCACCCCTTCTTTCTCTCTCTCTCTCTTTGTCTTTCTCTCACTTGGTCTGGATTATGAGCATTTAAAAAAAAAAAAGTCTCATTAGTTGTCTAGTGTAAAGTGCTGAAACTGTCTGCTTCAGGTCAATATGACAGTGCTGGTATGAGGACTAACACTTTCCATGGCCACTGGATATTTACTTTAGACAAGGCCGGTTATTTCAGAAATATTAAAAGTCGCTTGTGGCTTCTTTGCAGTTATGGATGGGGCTGTTCTGTGTTCGGATCACACAATGTAATGACCTACAGGTGTAAAGTTACTTTATTTTTCAACCACCCATACTCTGGGCCTTTGGATGGAGGTACTCTGTCTCCCAGTCACACAAGGTAACGTTCCTTGTCTTTCTTTCTCCCCCAGTGCTCCTGAAGGGCCAGGTAACCACTAGGTATTATCGGTTCATGGCTAAAGATGGCGGTTGGGTGTGGATGCAGAGCTACGCTACTATTGTCCACAACAGCCGCTCCAGTAGACCGCACTGCATCGTCAGCGTCAACTATGTCCTCAGGTGAGTCCAGCATTGGTATAGGAATAATGATGATGTCAAAAGTGGTAGTGAGGATGAAGAAGGAAGCAAAAATAAGATAGATGAGATTAAGAATCATTTTATGATCCCGTGAGGGAAATTGGGTTTCACAGAGTGTTCAAGAGCAAATACGCTATACGTACATCTCATATTAATACACGAATGTGTCACAACTCAGTAATAGCCATACCATATGAAGTAAAACGGCAAGGGACTTTAGTAACCTACGGCACAGATCTAGTTAGCATGTGTCGGTGAGGCGAATTGAGGATGGTAAAAATGATCTCCTGTACCTTTCTCTGTTTGCCTTGATGTGAACTATTCTGTTTGCTCCCAGATCACCTAGAAATTTGATGAAACAAGGGATGATGGCTGTCATTTACGATGGATATAGATTTATTTTTTTTACAAGCATTTAAGTAGAGATGGTCAATACTGAAAACTGCCGTGTCTGTTGTTTGATAATAACAACTGAATATCACAGCAAACCGTTTCAAATGCTCTTTGGCAGAGCCAGAGAGTATAGATGTATAGAGAGGGTTCATATCCGCCAAATCGTGAAACTAGGTCGCTGCAGCAAACAAGAAATTGAAGAATTGAAAGAGACCTTCTTCACCAAAGATAATGTGCATATCTGTTTACTGTGGTTTGTTCATATTTTTGGGCTGATTGAAACTATTTACAATCGTTCATAAGCTCCTACGCCTCGTGGAAATGCACAAACGGATATTGTTTACCGCAGCGACCTACTTTCTGCTCCATGTTAACAATGGTTTCGCAAAGCCCCCCGTGTCTTGCAGTGCAAATCGACCAGTAGTGAACCCTCTCTATATATCTAAACTCTCTGGCAGAGCAGAACCGCCTCCTAGCTACCGGTTCATGGCCCTCCAAAAAGTAGATAGGTCACGCTTTCAAAACAGGAATCAAAGACAGCAGACACCAGCGCCGCCGTTTTGTCTCCAGTGATGAGTAGTTCCTCCATTCACTCATGGCTACTCATGGCCCTCACACGTCATCTCAAACACGCCCTGTTTTCACTGAGAGAATCTCAATCGCTCAAACAATGCTGAATCCGGCATCATAGCGGCTCTTCATTACAAGAACGCACATGGCCGTTTTCATTTTGTGAGTTTCTCTCTCTCCCCCTCTCTCTATCTCTTTCTCTTTCTCCTTCCCTCTCCACCCCTCTCTCTTTCTTTTAAGCGCCCTTCCTTCCCCCCCCCCACCCTCTGCCTCTCTCTCTCCCCCTCTCTCTATCTCTTTCTCTTTCTCCTTCTCTCTCCACCCCTCTCTCTTTCTTTTAAGCGCCCTTCCTTCCCCTCCCCCCCCCACCCTCTGCCTCTCTCTCTCCCCCTCTGTCTCTCTTTCTCTCGTCTCTAGTTATTCCGTTACAAGCAATTACATTTGATCAGTTTCGTAATTCATTAGGACAAGCCCAACTACTTCCGGTGCACAAATCATCCACAATCCTCTTGGAGCTTCCATCTATCTCGGGAAATCTCGTAAAGTCTTGCGAGATGGTATAATCTTACGTGGCTGTTGTTTGTATTCGTGCTCATGCGCGCTTTTCTTCAATCATCCGGGCCAGGGCAAAGTGGTGATCGGAGACGCGCGCATTAAAACTTTGTTCCAGAATGGGAGAATCGAACTAATTAATTCGCATAATTGAGCACGATTATTTTGGGCATCGAGGTCGTTCAGGTTTCTGCCATTGATGAAATGCAAACAGTTTTATTTGATCACCAATTTTCATCTTACTTAACCAAAAATAATAAATGCGTCAAGCACTCGTCAGATTTCCTGGGATTTTTGCATGTACTCCATTCATGGCTATATGCTTTGGGCGAGAGTTTTAAAATTAAAAGAACTAAATGCGTACATCTGCATTAGTTGTGGGGATTCAGATGTACGTTTTCCGCTGGCTACTTTAAATTTTAATTATGAGAAGCAAATTCAATATTAGAACAGCTTCAAAAGGCGCACATTGCTGCAAGAGCCATCATTCATATCAGTAGAAACAAAAAGGAAAGCCAAACAAACAACAGCAATTATTTGTTAAGTTATGATCACACACAAACACCTTCACACGTACACACAATTAGATATGCACTCACGCATGTGGATATTGTCATTTAGGGCAGCCAGAGACGCATGCACACAGAGGATGAACTTGAACCTTAGGAACAAAACAAAAAAAAGGGGGAGGAGGGGGGGGGGGGAGCACAATGTTCCTGAACTGAGAAGCGCCCTTTCTTTGTTTCTTGACCCTGTAATCCATCGTCTAATGAATAAATATATACGTAAAATAAATAAATGAATAATAAATAAATAAATAAATAAATAGATATACAAAAAATATACATGATAATGGTTTATTGACCAATTAAAAAAGAATCTCAAACTTAAAGTGTCAGGCTGAAACAAAACGAAGGCAGAGGGTGGCAGGTTGCCATTTTTTTCTTGTGGTTGTTTGGTGTATATTTATTTATTTATGCACTCATTTATGACCAATGAAAAGGTAAAAATCCTGGAATGAAACATACTCATGGAACCTCATCATCATCATCATTGCCTTTCTCACCCTGGATCAGGGTATAGGCCACCAACAAACACTTTCCATCTCTCTCTATCATGGGCCAGCCTCTTTACATTATTCCAAGTCTTTCCGCTTCGTTGCACATCATTTTCTCTGGCTCTTCTCCACGTTCCGCGCGGCCTTCCTCTTGATCTCTTGCCCTGGGGATTCCAATCCAATACCTTCTTCGTGATGCTGTTTCCTGGCCTCCTGAGAGTGTGGCCGATCCATCTCCATCGCCTCCTACCAATTTCCTCTCTGACTGGGCTCTGTCTTGTTCTTTTCCATACAATTTCATTGCTCACCTTGTCTGTCCATCTGATCTTAAGTAGCTTCCTCAAACATCTGTTGATGAAAACTTGGATTCTCTTTATGCAGGCCTGGGACGCATTCCAAGTCTCACATCCATACAACAGGACTGACTTCACGTTCGAGTTGAATATCCTCAGCTTTGTTTTTAGAGATATATCCTTGGTTCTCCAAATCTTGCTTAAGGACGTGAAAGCTGCCTGTGCCGTTCCAATTCGTGCTTTGACTTCTGCCTCTGTTCCTCCCTTATTGTTAATGATACTACCAAGATAGCAGAAGGACTCTACATCTTCCAGTGGTTGATCTCCTACCCTGACTTGTGCGCTTGGGGGTGCAACAATTTTTAGGACCTTCGACTTCGCAGGATGTATCCTCAATCCAATAGATTCTGAAATTTTGTTTAGAGCTGTAGTCTTTGCTTGCATATGGTCGTGTGTGTGCGACAATAGGGCCAAGTCATCTGCAAAATCTAGATCGTCCAGCTGTGTCCATGGGGTCCATTGTATGCCATTTCTTCCTCCACTGGTGGTTTCTTTCATAAGCCAATCAATCACCAGGACAAACAGAAATGGGGACAGCAAACAACCCTGCCTAACACCAGTCTTGATATCAAAGCTGTCAGTAAGCTCGCCATCGTGTACGACTCTGCAACTTGTCCCCTCGTACATGCTCTTGATAAGGTTCACCATCTTCTCTGGGATTCCATAATGTCTCAATATTCTCCACAGTGTTTCTCTATCGATGCTATCAAAGGCCTTCTCGTAGTCAAGGAAGTTCACTATCAGTTGGGAGTTCCATTCTAGCGACTGCTCTACTATGATTCTCAACGTGGCGATCTGGTCGGTGGTTGATCGATTACTCCTGAAACCAGCTCGCTCCTCACGAAGTTTTGGGTCTGTTGCATTCTGTATTCGCTTGAGAATAATCCGGTTGAAAACCTTTCCTGGGATGGAGAGAAGTGTGATTCCTCTGTAGTTACTACAATTGCTGAGGTCCCCTTTTTTTGGAAGCTTCACGAGGTGTCCTTCCTTCCAGTCCTTTGGAAACTTGCCTCCGATCCAAATCCTCGAGAATAGTGAGTGCAGACCCTCTGCAGCCCCAGCAGCATCTGCCTTCAGCGCCTCTGGTGGGATCTGATCTGGTCCAGCTGCCTTGCCTCGATTTAACTGCTTTATGGCATCATTAATCTCTGCTTTAGTCGGAGGGTCGCAACTGATCGGTAAATCATTTCTTGCGGGTAGAATGTCGGGTGGGTTGCTTGGTGGAGGTCTGTTCAAGAGGCTGTTAAAATGTTCTATCCATCTTTTTGCCTGAGCTTCCTTTCCAAAAATAGCCTTCCTGTTGTAATCCTTGACAGGAACTTCAGGTTTTCCATATTTTCCAGCAAGAGTCTTTGTAGTCTGGTAGAGGATCCTCATGTGTCCTCCTGTTGCTGCCTTCTCTGCTTTCTCTGCTAACATTCCTATGAACTCCTCTTTGTCTTTTTTAATTGATTTTTTGACCTCTTTAGCTGATGCTCGGTACTCTTCCTGGTTACCAACTCTTGGGCTTCTTGTACGACTTGCATTTACCTGTTCTTTTAGGTCTCTTCTTATCCTTATCAAGTCCAGTGATTTTTGACTGATCCATTCCTTGTGTTCCACTTTCTTTTCCCCAAGAACATCCTGACATGTCGATGTAAATACTCCTTTTACCTTAGCCCAGTGAGTCTCCAAATCTACTGTCTCTTCGAGGTTAACAAGGGGTTTGAATCTATTCCTCAGTGTCAGCTGGAACTCTTCCTTCTTGTCTCCACCCAGAAGGCTCACTTGAAACTTTCTCCTCTTTGTTCCTGCTCTGGTACCTTGTTTCTTGAGGCGGAGTTTGAGTCTTGCCAGCAGCATGTGATGGTCAGATCCAACATCAGCTCCTCTCTGTACTATGACATCCTCCAGTGAGCGTCTGAATCGTCGGGTGATGCAAAAGTGGTCAATCTGGTTTTCAGTTACTCCATCCGGTGAAATCCAAGTGGCCTTATGGATCCTCTTGTGTGGGAATACTGAACCTCCAATCACATAGCTGTTAAATGCGCAGAAACTTGCAAACCGCTCTCCATTCTCATTCATTTGTCCCAAAGCATTGCACCCCATATCTGCCCAATGTTCATGTTGATGTTCTTGTTCTTTGTAGTAAATGATGCCAATATAATTCTCCTTCCGTAGGGTTCCCATCCCCTCAGTGACCTCTGGGCGTGCTTGCTCAAGATGATCGCTACTCCTTCTGTATGCTTTTTGTCCTCCCTTCCAGAATACAAAATCTTTTCCCCAGAATTAAGTTGTTTCAGTCCGGACTGTATCCAGCGGGTCTCGCTAATTCCAAGTATGTGCAGTCTGTATCGCCTCATCTCCATTGTAACCTGGGCACTCTTTCCTGCTTCATACATGGAGCGGACATTCCACGACGCAATCCGGAGTGACTTGTTTGATGAAGGAGCAGTCAGGCCAGTGGATTCCTTTCGGCTTTGTCCATTGTCCTTCATTGAATCTACAGGTGCAGATGCTCCCCCTTCTCCCAAGATAAAAGACTGATTTAAAGTATTTGCTTGTGTTTCTGTAACTGGTTTATTTTTACAGGGTGGGTAGTTGGCCCACCGCCAACTGGCTCTTCTCGGGAGACCAGGACCTTTGCACCTTTAGTCGCCTCTTACGACACGCAGTATCACGTCAGATGTATTCTTTGCTGTCCCTCTTCGGCAAGAGAGCCCCGCATCTGCACGGGCGCTCATGGAACCTAATTTTACTTATTTTTTTTTGTACAGATTTATTTATTTATTTATTTATTTTGTCTGACACGACATGTTAAAATCACTGTCTTAAATGATTCATTACTATAAGATAGAGTCTAATACGAATCTGTCGATATCTTCTATTTCCCAGCGAGGTTCTGAACAAGGATGCCCAGATTCAGATCGAGCAGACCATGTCCTCCAAGGAGCTGTCTCCCTACTCAGCCATGAAGTCCAGCAGCAGTGGCGGCAACAGCAGCAACAACAACAACAGTGGCAACTCCAGCAGCAGCTCAGGGGGCAAGTCCAGACCATCCAGGAACAAATCCCGACGGTCCCCCTATCCACAGGTCACCCCTGAAAACTCGGAGTATGGAGCCGAGTACCCCCTGGACAAGACGCCTCTGGAGTATGGGACAACTGAGGTGGCTTCAGTCCCTCTTCAACCGTATGCCAATATGATGTACCCGGCCACCCCAGACACCATGGGCGTAGACCGCTATAGTGCATTGTATTCTACACCTTATCCTCACCCAGGGATGGCTATGTACAGGGACGCCGCCTGCGTGTATTCCCCCTACCAAGCGGCGGCCACCGCCCATCAAAGATATCTGGATAACCGCAGTCCGTACAGATCGTACGAGGAACGTTATTACCCAGCTCGAGATCCAGCGGCTTACCCGGGGTATCTGTCCTCTAACGCAACCATTCAGAGTGCCGCCGCTGCCACAACTTCACGGCTCACCCACATAACAGATCCGGGAGTCGACGCCACACAGACTGGCTTTGTCGGGATCCAACAACAGTATGATTTTAGAACTTCTGCCGGAAGTGGTGGGGGAACCAGTGGAATGGGCAGCTGCTCCAGAAGCAGTTCCAGAGACGCCCCTGCCTACAGTACCGCGCACTACCCCGCCCCTTTCAGTAACAGATCGGAATCCTCTGCTTCAGAGGTGGACGTAGGTAGTGAGGAGTTTACAGAAAAACAACGGCAACAAAAACAGCATAAGAAACACCATCAGCAACAGCAGCAGCAGCAACAACAACAGACTCAACCACCAAACCAGACACACCACAACTTGACCCATCTATCAGACACTACCAACGGATCTGGTCTTGGAAGCGCCTGCAATGCTTCCAGCGTGGGTATTGGAGGTGGTGGGATGGCGAAGTATGAGAATTCCTCACGTAATAACGAGGACAGTTCGTATACGAAATCATTAGACAACGGTGGTACTGTAGCCCTACAGAACCTGTCCCCTCCACACAGGGAGTCTTGTATTCCCCAGTCGGTTATCATACGTCGTCAAACTCACGCCACGTCGTCGTTTTCATCATCGGACGTCAATAGAAACGCGGGGTCGTCGCCAGACTTTAAAGATTGCAACGACTCCGGCAACAACAGCTCAAAACCATCGACTTCTTCATCCTCCTCAACGTCAACCTTGTCTTCAAACTCACTCACATTTGTTCAACAGCCTCCACCAACTAGCACTACTTCTGCATCAACGCCATCCTCGACATCATCATTATCGTCGGCAGCCTCTTCCGCGTCTTCTTCTACGTCATCCTCTGCTACCATCCACCATCACAATCATCAGATGCAGCCATCACACCAACAACATCAGCAATTACATCTTACCAACTCTCACCACACCAATCATCATCTGCATCATCAACAACAACAACAACAACAACAACAACAACAGCAGCAGCAACAGCCACGTGTGCACCACAATCAAACCAACCACCACACGCCCGAGCTACGGAAAACGCCCGTTACCACCTCCGATATGATGCCATTAACTCACAATCTGGACATTGGTCTCACTGGGGAATCGATCCCGCCCAGTACAGACAAACTATATGATATGTCACCATCCGCCCACGGGAATATCAGTAAACTCTATGACCTCTCAGCAACCACCAATGGAATTAACGACAAACTATTCGATATGTCCTCCTCTACTGGTGCTTCATCCAATAAATTTTACGACATGTCCGTCAATGCTGGGACTACCAACAAACTATTCGATATGGCGTCACCTAGCAACAAGCTGTACGACATGTCTTCGGTAAATGCCGCAAACAAACTCTACGAAATGACCACCGTTCATCATTCAGCCAAAAACTATTACGACATGTCGTCGGCAAACGCAACAGCCAACAAACTTTACGACATCTCCGCCACGGCTACCTCGCCGAATAAATTTTACGACATGCGTCTGATGCATGATAAGAACATGGCCGCTACTGCCAACGATTACAGCAGCTGTATAAAAGCGGCGGCGTGTAGTTACGACAATTATGCACAGGCAAGCATGTACCAAACCGCGGCCTTGCAAGCTCAGAGACAGTATCCCGTCATGCCTCAGGCAGGATATACCAGCGTCATAGTGGACCCTCAACAGTATCATGTTGCTAATGGTTACGCAGTTCACTGACAACAACTACTTCCGGGTTAGTCTAGCTGCCAACTGACAACTTATATCTGATTGTTAGCTTTATGAATGGTTATTATCGTTATCATTTTTTTTCCTACTTGTTACGATATGCACTATTTCTCACCTAGGCGACTGTCTGTGAAATGAATATTTCTAAGGTCGCTGTCAACGA